>OY829515.1:74092-230289 GCA_963691665.1 Clepsis dumicolana | reverse complement strand
TTGACATCCGAGACCGAGAACAAACTTTCGTTTTTATCGTAATATCTGCCCCCACCTCGAACCAGGGACATCAAGCTCCGTAAATTCTAACTACCAGGCTATCCGGTCGTCATACCGAATAAAATATAGCAGTAATGACTTCATCCACTAAACATTCATTCTGGAAAGGCTTAAAATTAATATTCAAGTGATACACTGCGACAATTATGAATCACAAATCTCGTTAAGAGCATTTGAAACATTGGACGAAATACCCTTTATCTGGACAATTAATCACGCTGTAATCACTTTCATTTGCATAGCGGGATTGATTGCATCGTGTAATTGGGATCGGGATCAATAAGGCTTAGTTAGTTGCTCGCTATTGGTTGCTAAATGAGTTAAATGACTGCTGAAAGACAAACGAAGTAGTACGTTTAAGCAGTGAGCTGTAAATGTCCAGAAGCTTTCGGGTGCAAAGACACAAGATGTAAGCAGCTAAAATCGTTGGACTGGACGCCATCGGATGGCGGGGCGGCGAGTGGGGCTGCGAGCGATTTCGTTGTTCTCCCCACTCAGACCGGTTTTGTGCTTTCCGCAATCCCGCGATCTTTACCAGGTCGTCGCTCCGTCTTGTTGGAGGCCTACCGACAGCTCGTCTCCCGGTTCGCGGACGCCATGCGAGAACCTTCTGACCCCATCGGCCATCAGTCCTACGAGCAATGTTACCCCGCCCACTGCCACTTAAGTTTCGTCTTAAGTTTATGTTTAAGTTTCTACTTTGTAGTCTCATTGAATGGAAAACAAAAACGAAGTACCGAAGGCCCGCCCAATGCTCATAACACATTTTAAGAGCACTGTTCGCGCTGTAAGTGCCATTAGAATCATGTTTCACTGACAACTTAGTTTGTCCTTAATACCACTACAGAGTCCGGGACAATTATGATAAATATTATTTAAACTAAGCGCAATTTACAAGTTGTATAAGTAGGTATTTGCTGAGTTTTATGAGCCGTTAACTCATTGATGTCGGCTTTTGCGGGAGGATTAAATATTTGTAGTCGTGTCCCGGTTTGTATAACATTATAGTAAATGCGTTAGGTGAACGTATGTGCACTACTCTCTGCGTAGGTAACGGTTAAATAATAAAGTTCTAATGGTTGTAATAAAATATAACATTAGTCTGTTAGGGACAAAAGTACTGTCACTAGGTGTCTTTTAGCAGCCTCTGTTCATTGTCAAGTACTTATTACAAGGAAAATAATTGACACGAGGGATGTCGAAAGTTGGATTCCCTTTTCGACGGTTTGCACAGTCGGAGGTAAGGTCTGAAACCTTGAAATGACGGTCACAAATATCAGTATTTGCATGAATGATGTAGAGAAGGTGGATGACGGGATTCGGATCTAAATGCTCCGCCTTTCGTACAGACAGTACTATTGCTATAGTATGGCCATAACCGCTGTGCACTCCCTGAAGGCGAGGTCAATGTCAGACGCACATGAGATAAAAAATCAAAGATGGGTCGTGCGTTATCTCGTGATGTCAAAACCGTAATTTTTAAAGTGGCTGAATATTTTAAGAAAAGAAAAGCAGACAGAGAAAGCTTTGAATTCAAAAGTACTCTAAAAGAACCGTGCATAGTGTAATTTCTGCGGGTTATTTATCAATGGAAATTCAAGTCGTTTAAAGTTTCAATCGCTGAAAAAACCAAAAGTTATAAAGAAAAAACATGTTTTGTATGATTTTGACCTTGGAGTTATCAGAAGAAAAATTCATCAGTTTTACAAAGTCAAAAAAAAAATACCAAGTGTTCGTAAGTTACTATCAAGTTTGAGGCAGGATGGCATATAGAATTGTAGACGGGAATATTTAAGACAGCTTTTACACAAAATGGGCTACCGTTACAAAAAATGCAAATCGAAGAGACTACTCCTTATAGAGCAGCCTAATATTACAGTGTGGCGGAAAAAATACCTTACACAAATCAGAAATTACAGAACGCAAACCCGCAACGTATATTTTCTTGATGAAACATACATCAACGCCAGTCACCATGCCAGTAAATGTTGGCAATCATCTTCAGAATCCGGAATTCATGCTGATATTGGGAAAGGACGGCAATTGGTAATTCTCCACGCTGGGAGTCGAAATGGCTTGGTGGATGACGTATTGACTATATTCAAATCAAATGCTAAAACTGGCGACTATCATGGAGATATGAACGGGCCTAATTTTTATAAGTGGGTAGATGAAAAGTTAAAAGATAAGTTGCTGCCGAATTCTGTTGTTGTAATGGACAACGCGTCTTACCATAGCATTCAGGTTGAGAAGAAGCCAACTATATCAAGCCTCAAAAGAGAAATGCAAGACTGGTTGCTACGCCACAATGAAGAATTTTCAGGAACCATGACAAAGGCTCAACTGATACTTCTTATCACAAGTACACAAAAAGAATCCGTGTATAGAATTGACGAACTCCTGAAAGCCCGTGGACACACTGTTCTGCGTTTACCTTCATACCATCCAGATTGAAATCCTATTGAGTTGGTCTGGGCTGATGTGAAAAACAATATAGCCCAAAACTATATTAATTCTTCTGTAGACGAAAAGATAGTCATATTGGCTAAGATGTTTTCGGAATTCACGGCAGAAAAATGGCAGAGATGTGATGATCATGTCCAGAAAAATGAAAATGATTACTGTAATCGCGATAGTAGGTTCGATAATATTATCGATTCATTAATAATAAATTTGCAAGACTCTGATTCAAGTTCCAATGGCGATACGGACGATGATGATGATGACGAAATGGAAGATGATGTTGAAACAGAATCTATGTCGGAATAACTTTACTACTTATACTAATATCTATTTGTTTGTAATTATGTAAATTTTCAATAAAACAAATCCTGATTTGAATTATAAGTGTAGTTCTTATTCATCAACTGGCTAGGTATTTTAATACAATATCGAGTATAATGCAGATTACATTTTTATCAACTAATAAGATAATACAACTAATACATTTTTATTTACTAAAGAGCCTCCGACCACCGTTCCGCCACAAGTCTTGCCTTAGAAATGTAAACTGATATCGTAAGATTTGTCCGACGTGTATTGATCTCATGTGAACTCATGCTCTTTTTTCCCCGGCTCCCACCTCCCCGCGCATACCTCAGGGAGTGCACAGCGGTTATGGCCATACTACTTATACTTATACTTCCGACAGTGATTTCACGGATACGGATCGGACGCATGCGCTACGCAAACGGCTTTTGTTTTTTGGCAATTTATTAAATAAAATCGCCTAGGTACGCAGGGAAAATTACATAGTAAATAAGCGGCTTTATCGATACTGAACAATTTCTTCAAGACCGCCTTGACGGAATGTTTCATGAATTACCTAGTAATTAAAAAAAAATCGTTGCAGTCGGAACAACATTAAGAATCGTGATCGGGAGCAAGTCCGACTGGTTGATTGTGTTTTATGCGAATCGGACCGGCAATAACCGATGACCTATTGCGAACAAGCTATTGCTTGTAGTGCTGTAGCGAGAACGGTCGTGACTGGGTCTCTACCGGCATCTTAATTATCATAACAGAATGTTACAGGTAGGTGTTTACTTTGTATAATGCTTTGACAGTCTTAGCCGACTATGTAAGTTTTATTTTTCAAATAGCTGTTGCCCGCGACTTCGTCGTCGTAGATTTCTGTAATCGGTATCCCGCTGAAAATGTAATATTTCCCGACTAAAATGTAGCCTGTTTATTCTTCAATGTTCAAACTATATTCTTGCCAAATTTCATCTAGATTGGTGTAGCGGTTTTTCCGTGAAGTGGTAAAAAACAGACAGACAGAGAGATATAGAGAGAGACAGAGTTTCTTTCGCATTTATACTATTAGTATAGAAGTATAGATTAGTATAGATACAACCAGGTTCGATTTCCGAACTGAGTGCAAGTTTTTTAAAATCTATGTTTGCAGTTTTTCTTAAAATCGATGACATGGTTCCTAAGAACAGATCTCTGTGTTAGACATAATGAAAACGGGATATTGACCGTGATTACCTTCTAGGTTTGATGAGCTCCCGATATTTCAATGCAGAACTTTGTATGTCTTATAGTTACAAACTTGCCCATACTGAACGATCTAAATGTGCCACCCCGTTCATTGATTGATTGTTGTTGTATGTATGAGTGATTTGCTTATTTCATTATCATTTTATTTTCTTATAACTGGACATTCCCAACGCGCAGTAAGTCGCTGTCAGTCTTGTCGACGGCAACTTGTTTCAGTCAGAGAGTAATGGCGCGTCGCGACCTGCATCGCGCTAACGAATCCATCGCTCACTGCGCTTTTCAGACGTTTTCTTACAGTTTTAGGATTCTTTTTGGTTGGGTATTAGGTGTTTCTATTTTTGTACTTTAGTTGACTTCTATATTTTTCTACCAGAAGTAGCATGTTCAGTCTAATTTATTTCAGTTCTTTTAAACAGTTGACACGACTTTGATTTTGTATATTACTAAAAGATAATAATAAGTTTTTTGTAAAAAAAAATATTACAAGCTTTTTGCTGAGTGTACATGTATTTTCCATACCAAATTTCAAGTCAATCCGACCACTTGGAGTGAGTCGAAATTAACTTTCAAGATTTGACTCGAATATAAAAAGCTTGTAAAACCAATTGTCAGGCAGGGAGAAATCAAGCTGTCAAAATGTTAAGACAGTAACCTTAGCACTAAACATTTTCACTTGCCTCGGCTGAACCCATGAACCTGGAGCCTTATTAAAATTTTGTCTAACTCGCTCGGAATCACAATCGCGTTCATTTTGTATGGGCTGTGGTACAAAAACTGACATTTCAAACCGATGACGAGTGTAAAAAAATTGTTACTTACGCAAATATCCTGCTGTTTCTGTACTCATCGGAAGCAAAATTATTTCAGCAGCACCAGTTTGGCGTACCTAGCAAAGGTTAAGTAACATCAATGATGATGACCTCAACTGGAGTATCTATTTATATTTTATATTTTATATTTTATATTTTATATTTTATATTTTATTTTTCGCTAGTCGCTGCAAAAAGTGATAAAAATGAGCTGAGATTTAAATACATGGAAGAATCTTGATGTAAGGGCAGGCCCGCGACACGGAATGTCGAGGATCCGGGTTCGATTCTCGGGGTTGGCATTTTTCTGTTTTTTTTTTTCTATATTATTATTCATGTTGCAGTGAGTATTTTAAAAGTATAACCGCAATAGTTGACGAAAAATTCAAAATCGTGTCCCACGGAACCAACATCCGAATCCCCTTTCTTCCTTGACTGCTTCTTTTTTCAAAGGATCGCTGCACTTGTCACCCTTATTAATCCGCGCCATCTAGGTGATGAAGTGTGAATCGTTTAATCCCGCGATGCGCCGGAGTGTTCAATGTGTCAACCCATAATTCAACCGGCTCGTCTCTTCTAAATTAAGAAGTTGAAAATGGTGTGAAATTAAATTGGTTGCTTGAAGGGACCGACAGGAGCCACATTGGATTCAATTCAGTGACACATTATGGATCCAGTGACGACGTTAATGTTGGTGAACCGAAGTGGTGTAAAAAAGGAACCCTAAATGGTGTGACTCAGTCTGTCCACAGCAGATTATGTCACTAGATATTTGGAATAAATCACAATTTACAATGACATTAAATCAAGCTAAAACGAATGAAACCAAAACTTAAAACCAAAAGGCTGGCAGCGTTGCCTCGCTGAATAGCGATGCTGATTCTTTGAGATAGAAAACTGCCAGCCACAAGTCACAAGTTGCAATTCGGAATAGTTTTAAATAGAGGATACTAAACTTCATACTTAATCCTTTGATTTTTTTCTACAGTCTTTACACAAACCTCTATAGTAATAAAATTACACAAAAAAATTTTGGAGATAAGGGAATGGCATTTAAAAAAATATCATGAACTAATTTAAAATGCTAAAGAGTAACATATAGGCTACATATTGAGAGTGTGTTCTACAAACCCATATCATTTTCTTGACGTATACAACTAGAAACTCCCAAACTCCCATAAATCATGACCTAACTTGAACAACAGCCACGGTCCAACTGTCATATGAAAGCGAAACAGTTGCTCTTACTCGCCTGTAACAACAGTTGAGGTTCAGTTCCAACAAGTGGAGCGAAGGTCAAACGCAAATCCGAAGCAACCGCGGCGCGACCGCACGTTGGCTCAACATTGGCGGCGTGGCCAAACATTCACAACTTCAAACATTTTGTTGGGCCAACGTTGCCGATTTGGCCTAACATGCACAACTCGCAACATTGTTTCGAATTAGTTACAATAACATTTTGGTGTTTTGCGTTATTGTATAAATTATGTTTGGGTAAAGTGTGCTCGAAGTGGTTGCTAAACTTAAACACGGACGTTTGATTTTCGTCAAGTATAAAATAACTTAATGTATATTTTGATAGACTTCGTAGTAGCAAAAGAAATCCAAATTATTAAGATTATATCCAACATGCTTTAAAAGTAAAAGCAAGCTGAACTTGAGTAAAGTAGTAGTTGTCAATTGTAATATGAAATTTATTAAATTTTCATAATATCACTGAAATCTACGGAAGCTTCAAAAATCTCTCGATATTGTATGCATCGTGAGTAACATTTAGTCAGACCGAAATATAAGACTTTAGAAAAACCAATAAAAAAAGCAAATTGAACGAGAGGAAATCTTGTAACAGTTCATTTATAATCTTGTAACATTGATTCTTTGTTACTTTTATACCTAATGTTGTGCCGGTTGGTGAACCAAAATAAATAAAATTTGTTAGCATTCACATCAAACTGTCAAAGATACCTACATACACTTAATTCCCATGTCGCCAGCATGATACCTACATAAGCTCACCATCAGATTTATTCTCCGAGACGTTTAAATACAAATGAACAAAGACCAGAACCTGAAGGCATCCTAATACTTAACACGATGATCTATCTAGACCGTCGCGACACAAATACTCGCGGGCAATAGTCTTCAGTTGGCAATTGTCTTATTGGACATAAATCAGCTGGTCGCAATAAATAGTCTGCAAGTCAGGATTATATTTGGCTTACTATGCCGTGTAGTACAAGGACTTATTTGTTCTTATGCTTATTATTTTCAGCCACATAGATCTTAAGTTTGACGTGTTTAGGTAAACCAATGTGGACGCCTTTTTTATAATCACAAGCTAGTTTAATCAAGGTGGTACTTAGCTAAGTTTCATCAAAACCGGTGCACATATAAAACTTTAAAACTAAGATGACGGTGGTTTCCAACCTAAGTACTTGTGGTTATTTAGTTTGCACTTGAAACTCTTTGTTCGCAATGCGCTACAAATAGTTGTTAGACATGAAGATTATTTTCTCTAATTTATTGAATCAGGCGTTACTTTGCGGAGGTCCATATTTATGAACTAAAAACAATTACTTTGCTCACCCGCGACCACGACACGACGCGCGTTTGTGTTCATTCATTATTTTCTCTGTTTTAAATGTATCTTGATGATTTTTTTGGGCTCTCACAGAACAGTGCAAAAACGCATCTCATCGCAAAATAATTACGAGATGTAAATGTCAAAGCCCTTTACAGCTCGTTAATTGTGATGCGATGTAAATTCGAAGTTTTGCGTGAGATATCACAAAAAAAATGCAATATCATTCTTCTAATCTCCGAGTCCACTTTAAAGGTAAAATCTTACTCTAAAATACGTGAGCAATACGTGAGAATTTAGCATGACCAGCCAAACCTCGCCACACCTCGCTGCGACAATACCGAATAAAAACTGAAAAACTGCTGGCAAGCTGCCGGCGGCTGTCTTCGGTTCTCAACATTGCTTATTAGTTTTTGAAGTATCAAGTTTCAACTAATAGCTTTCTATGTACCAACATGTTGTGGAACTATGTCTGATTTATCAAAGTAACGAGGTATTTGTAGTGTAGGTTTTCTTGTCTTTCTATATAGTCTGATGACTGATCTTCTGTGGCAATGGTTTGATACTTGTCAATGAAAGAATCGCGGTAAAGGCAGTTAGTGTAAGACGCATACGATCAAATTGCCTTCACCGCGTAAAACAAAGTTTGGTAATTCGATTATCTGATGTAAAATGGTGTGCGTCGAACGCAAAGCGCTTAACGTAACGTTTATCGCATAAAACAACCGCGCGCTTTACAGTTATTCAGTTATGAGTCTTTATTTTCGCCTACGTTTTTTATACTTAATATAGATAAAACCAGAGTCAATACTTTTAATATTACATGACAAATGAAATTGAAGGACAGAGAGGAAGAGGTCAACCTAGGCGAAGCTCCATGGACCAGATAAAGGAAAAGACCGGTGTCGTGTCGTATCAGGAGGTAAAGGAATTGGCTCATAGGAGAGATGATTGGAAGAAAATCCACCGACAAGAGTAACTCTTAAATTTGATGATGATGACAAATGTAACATTTTATCTGTTAAATTTTAACTGTTTCGTTGCCTCTGACACTGCTCCAATATAGTTGACAGTTTCTATCTTAATTTATAGCAATAAGGTGACAAGCAAGTTGTAAATTATTGGAAATAAGGTGTCAAATACACGGAAGAGGAGAGGAGGTGGAGTTTACATAAAAATTATCTCATGCTTAAACGCCAAAACTTAAACATCCACAAGTTGATTAAACGCCATGAAACCCATTAGGTTTATTCAATCGGAATCCCTTTTTAAATCTTAATACTTGAACCCATGTGTTTTATAGAATTTATCACCACCACAGCGACAGTTATAACTCCGGGCTTTAAAAGGCGGCTATAAAACCATTGTGCGGCCTGCAGTGCTGCAATGCGTTGCCGCAGTGAGATGCCGCAGAGATGCTGTTTTACCATTTAAGTGTTTTTATAACTGGAGAGCCAGTTTAAACTTCGTTTATTCGTCTGCTCATAATATTTGCTTGTTTAATTAAGTAGGTATGACGTTATGTGAAAAGTTGAAGCTTTTAACGTGAGGTGTTTGCGGGCATTTAGAGTATATTGTCTTGTTTAAAATAAGTAGTTTCACTGACTTTCATTTGATACCATTGACTTACTAACACCAATGAAATTAGTGGTATTTTGGTTCGGACGTTTTCAAGCGCTAACCCGAAGCCCAAGGTGTTGGTAAGTCAATATTTGATACAAAAAAAGACACTGCACTCGTCTACAAAACGAATCACCGATGAACCTCACCCCGTTCGGTAATAAAACATTCGAAAACTAAAGTTCACCCTGATATTATTGGATTTGTAGACGACTTACTTTACAGAATCAGATGGTTAGGATAATAGGTAATTCACAATTATTACAATCAAAACAAAATTATACACACGCCTCAATTTATCGAACATCGATAAACACCATATTATTCAATCATTGCCTTATTACAGCAATAACTATAAATGTCACTTGGCCTTCTTGACCCGCAGTATATTTCAAAGCCTATCAATATGAACATGCACAATAAGATAATGTCCCGTCGACATACGCACTTGCATGCCACTAAGAACCGAGTAAATTAATACGAGTAGCATACACTGCCGAACTCGTTCTAATACTTGTAACTGCTTAATTTCGTGATGCCGCAATGTATTGCAACTCATTTACTCATTTGATTAAGTCACAACGTGCTACCAAGACCTAAGATTTGCACATTACAAGAAGCCGTTAATAAAGGCTGACACTGGAATGTAACCATGTGAAATTCGTTGATGTGTACATTTATGTTCACATGGAAAAACATTGCAATTTTGCACAATAAAGTCTCACAGGCAGACGAATCACATGTCACAGTAGAGTTTCTACTGCAATACTTACAACTTACAACTGATCTGAAGACCTTTAATATACAATGACAATGCAAAGAAAAATCCGTTAAGCAGCTGGAGCTGCTTAACGGATTTTTCTTTGCATTGTCATTGTATATTGAATTTCATTCTATGAATGTTTCATAAAAATCAAAACAAAAATAATCAATAAAACGATTATTTTCACTGAAGACCTTTGCCTAAAACACCACCGGATGGCCTAGTGGTTAGAAAACCTGACTACGAAGCTGAAGTCCCGGGTTCAATCCGGGGGTGTATGACGAATACGAATGATGTTCTCGAGTCTTGGGTGTTTAATATGTATTTAATACAGTTACTTACAGCTTAATACATACAATAGAACGTAGAACCTCCTCTTTTTTGAAGTCGGTTAAAAATATACCAGTTACATTATGAGACCGTAAAGAGAATGAGTTAGAAGGAGTCGATCGAGGGCCGTTATGTATTGAACACAACTTACTCAGTTAATAATAGTAGATTCTTTGAAAATGGAGGCTGTAATGCTGTAACTGTTCTTGTTCTCGCAAGGCGTACATTAATTATAGTGCCCGGGTATTAGGTACGGATACGGGCGACGTCAGGGTGCAGAGGGCAAGCGGGTTAGCGGCGGCCAGTTAGATGCAGTCGCCGTTAGATGCGACTCTTAGTAAGAGTAAGTAAGTAATTCAATGTGGAGAAAGACCTCCGTGCCCTACAAGCAGAAAACTGGGAGAAGATTGCAGGAGATAGGGCGCCTTGGCTCTTACTCCGCTGGCTCAGCGACCCGAAGTGGACCTTGGCCTCCGATACGATTTGACGCCAAGGCGCCCTATCTCGTGCGATCTCCTCCCAGTTTTCTACGTGTAGGACTCGAAGGTCTTTCTCCACTTCATCCAACCAATGGTACTTGGGGCGACCAACTGAGCGCCTCCCAGTAGGGGGCCCCACGTAGGCCATTTCACCGCCCTGCCAGCCGACATCCTTTCGAGGTGCCTGAACCAGAGGAGCCTAGCAGACTTGATTTCAACGGCTAAAATTAATGAAGTGAAAATATACCTAAAGATTTCTAATAATATTTCGGGACTTAATCAAGACATCTTTATCATCATCATTGTCATTTTCAGCCCATTTACGTGCTGCTACGACTGGTAACAGGCGTCCTCTTGGAATAAGAGAGCTTGGGCTGTAGTCATAGAACGATGCCAAAGTATGTATTTCCATTATATCTCTTCAAGGTTAAAGTGAATATAGGCTGTTACTGACCAGTGAGTTACAACACCTTTGGCCTCATCTGTACTTTCCATCAGATGGCCAGTAATTATAGAGACGTTACTATTGGTATCGATTTTGGAATTTAACAAAAGTGGTTTATTTTTGGCACTCCAACTGTTTGTCTGTACATACATTATTATTATTATAGCTTTCCTCTGCATCCGTAGTAATTTCCATTACATACATTTTCTGAGTATCTGGGTGTCTAAGAACAAACAGCCAGTTTTACGTAATTTCGTCACAAGTTTTAAGTATCCTCTAGATGCAACAACATTTTGAATGGTAGGAAACATAGTTGAAATGTCGTCATATGGTTATTACACTTATGCAATTTATTGTACTGTGTTGAAACTGAAGTATGTAATTAACTGGCTGTAAGTTACCTCACAGACAGTTGCTAAAAACTTACGTATCTAATATTACGGTCTTTTGCTGAAACTATCCACTATTTGACAGTAAGTCATTTTGTAGGTAAGTCTGTCTCAAAGATATAAGGGTGCATTTCCACTGACACGTAATTGAACGAAGCGGAGCTGAGAAGAGCAGTGAAAACTGGCGCCTACCATTTCAATAGTCAGTAGCATAATGTTAATGTACACTAGTTTTAGCTGTATACCTACAAACTATTGAATAAATGTCTTTTATTATTTATTATTATTATTAAGTATTTGCACTGACGCAAAATGGATATTTCGAGCACTAAGACTGATTTTTTATGACCGGTCACTGACCTTCCGGTTGTCTGGTCTACTTCTCCACATTTTCTTAACTTGCTGCCGCATCTACTGCAATTGTAATTTATCAAACAGTTTCCATTTGCATCGCTGCGTTCACCATTACCATCAATTACGCGACACGCCTGCTCGAGTAGTCGTACCAGTGCTCGGCCATTGATTCAACGCGTGTTAATTAATAGACAAGACTAACGCGATAACCTCAACGTAGAGGTCGAATTTTTACACAGTAAAGGCTTGCAATGGGTCACAATCACGCCAGACGGTAAGCAAGGATGTGGCTTATGATGTCCATTCCCCCTACACTTAAAGATGGCCAGATTGTAGTATTCAAGGCAGAGAGATGTAGGCAACGAATTCCATTCCTTAGACTGTGAGGATTTTGGGATTGCTGGCAACAAAAGGGTGGAGATTCCGCCTATGAGAGAATGAGTGAATTGGTAACGTTTATCTGTATAATTATGTGCCTGGAGGTTATTGCACACATAACGGCGATTCGGAGACTATGTCGTCACGATGGGTGTGTGTGTAAAGTCAAGTTTAGACCTGCAAGAAAAATCACGCAAGTTGCAATACAAAGTGAGGACAAAGCAAACGAGTCTGGAGTGGGCGATCGAACGCTGCAATGTATTGCAACTTGCACGATTTTTCTTTCATATTACTTGGCTTTACATAATTACAGTTTCTTACAAATAATACTAAAACCACTCACCACCACTCAAAGGTTGACTGGCAGAGATCCCTTAAAGGGATAAGTCCGCCTTTGTACTCAAATGTTATTGTTGTAACTTGTGTTTTATCCTATTTTTTGTACAATAAAGTGTTTACTTACTTACTTACTTACTAAACTGCTTGAGTTGAGGCGTGGCCGATACGGTACTGCGTTTATATGACATGTGTGTGAGATCCAATTGTGTCTGTCGTGTTTCAATAAGGTAAGAGCTGGCTACTGATTAGATTACTTAGTTTGTATAAAGTTTTCGCAGTCAATGTGTACGACGCGGAGCACAAGTGTACAGTGAAAAATATTAGGTACAGTATGGAGGCAGCAGGTACAACTAAATGTCCCTAAATATACCTCACTCAATACTTTGAGTAATCCCGTTGTCATTCTTAGTGAAAACAACCTTATTATCATACCTAAAACTCGCTTTCCTAGACTAAAACAAGTATTTCGTAACCCTCTATTTGCCAAAAACATTACAATGTTCTCTTGTAATTTCTGGGTTGGAAGTTTGGCAGCTGAGGCGGCGCGGGCAAACAGACTTAAATACTAGTTAATTATAATGCTTCTTTGTTAATGTTTCGGAGCGACTTCTGAACGAAATTTGCTTACGAAATGACCGGCATTACAGGAACGTGGGCCTGAATTATTTGATAACAGACAACGCTCATTGTTCGAATTTGTGGAACTTTACCAAACCTCTCACCAATTACAGAAGTTTCTAAGTGAAAATGAAATTATTTAGATAGTATTTAATTGAAATTCGGTAAATTTTAAGCAACTGTGTTATACGATCAAATTTATAAATATTTTAAATCCCTCCCCCCCCCCCTTAAGTGTCACCGTCACTGCTCATTGTGCCCAGGAAGTTGCCAGCATTAGCCTTCGCTACACTTTTGGCCGAGTGATAGTCGTCATTTTAGTATTTGTGACTTCAGAATCAGTCGCCACTCATCCCTAAAAATTCCTTCCTGGTGTAAACGTGGAATGGACCGTCGTCCGCTGGTTTTATTTGATCGATCCATCTCATAGGCGACCTTCCACGCGCTCGGGTGCCTTGACCTGACCTTGAACCACCAGCCGTTGTAGGACTCTAACTTGGAGCCAGAATTATAGTCATTTCTATTGCTTCTGAAATTTTAACCACATCTCACATGACTTACCAACACCATGGACTTCGGGTTATCGCTCTAAACGTCCGAACTAAAAGACAACTAGGTAAGTAATTTTCAAAAAAGACCACTAATCGAGCGTCAGTCAGTCTTAGTTTGGTCAAATGACAGCGCTATGACGTAAGCCTGTCATTGAAAAATGCCGTGTCGTACTGGAATACATTTCTCGTGAATTTTGTACTACACTCAAAGTCCATGGTGTTAGTAAGTCAATGGCATCTCACGTATTTCATTGACTTCAGTCGCGTTCAAACCCTAGTCAAGTTTTCCTTGTTCTTCCTCAATTACACGCTTTATCGCGTTATAATAGAGTTTTTCGTTATCTGTTCCCGCGTTCCCGTTTCCATCTTGACCGTTCCCTTGCTGCCATTTACATACATTTACATGATAATCCTCGGTGCGGGTAGACTGCTGACGACCCGGCTGGTCCCGCTGATAAGAGAAGAACAACGTTATTGTACGTTTTTCATGCTGCTTCATTTTTATTTTATTTTCGTCGTTTGTTTCAACACCTGACTAAGCATGTCGAATTAATTTCACATTTTGCTAATATGGATGTTTTCACAAAACTCATTTATACTTCTGGTAATTTTGTTATTATACTTAATAAAAGTACCCACGCGTGGGAACTTTAATTAAAGCCCTCTCATTCTGAGAGGAGGCCTGTGCACGGTAGTGGGACGTAAAAAAACGGCTTTTGATGATGACGATGACGTACTTAGGTTTATTTGTATTAGTAGGCGTGTTTCTTGCGGCGCATTCTCCTTGGCAATCAATGATAGTCTTTCCGAAAGCGCTAGCAGGTAACGCTAAGATTTGTAAAGGTCTAATTGTAAAAATGAAGTTTCGTATTCTGAATTTTGCCATCGGTGAATAAAAATAAATAAAACCCATAATCGCCACGCCAAGCCGCCATGGTTGAATTCATTTAAAATGATAAAAACATCACTGGTCAGTTGACCATACATAGTTATGTAGGTACGCATTATGTAAACTTCTGAACGTGTCTTCACAAAATCTTATATTCCGAAGCGGCTATAAACATTTTCTATAAAATCCAATATTTAAAAGTTAAAATCTTGGCATCAAATTCACATTAGAATTCAGAATGCACGCTCTATCGAGCTTCCCCGTCAGTGCATGGAAGATTGGACGCCGCTGTCCAATAATTCAGATCCTTACGAGAGGCAACCCCTCTTCTTACGAGAGTTCTTACTAAATTTGCTGGTTGCGCTTCGCATTGTCTAGTATATCAGATACTTGAGTGGAACGTATGCGGTCTTTGTCAGGGGTCTTATCTTGCTGGACAGCTGCAGTCAGCTGCAGTGTACACCCATACGCAAACCCTCTTGTATTACTATTTAGATGTCATAGGGCGAGATAATTTGTTCGGGTCTACTCGTATATTTCCGGACATAAAATAGGGAGTTAAATGCAAGTTGATATGCTGCACATAAATTGGATTTAGCGCTGGTGTTGTGACTCAGTCGCTTGTAGACAATAAAGTATGCGTTGAGTTGTGAGGACGTTTTTAACGTCCATTGCTATAGTGCTGAACAATTGAACTCGAAATTCATGATATCCGTGTTTCCACTTACATTGGTCACTATTTACTTATATGGGTGGCACAGTCGTGCTAATGTGGCACAAATTGCGGAACTACGCGCGGTATTTAACGTTCGATCTATACAATTGATTATAGCGCGATTGTTTTCGCTGTAATGGTGGGTGTAATATCGGCTGCGGCGTCACGAGCCTGCGAGCCTGCGCCCGCGGCTCCCCGCGGGGTCAGGACTGTATTGACTGCGATTGTTTGCGCCATTTGCATCTCATTACACGTGCATTTGCATTTGATTCATTTTGCTTTCCCTTTGCAAATAAATGACGCATTTGCACATGTTTACTTTCGACTCTGTACCCTTATTTATCTTCGTTTAAAGTGCTTTGATTATCTTACGTTTGGTATGAGTATTCTCCTTCTGTCGTTCCCTCATTGCTGAAATGACAGTTGTCTCCATTATCAGCACCAACTTCAAACTAACGTAACAATTTGAATCCCAAACCGAATCAAGCGTGACTCGTGTTAAATTAAATCGTGAACTATTTGACGCCAGCTTCCGGTCGCTGCTATTAGGGAACCCTAATTGGACATATTTCAGATAAAATCAAACGTTCCATTTGGTTTGCAGATTTGTCTGGTTTTATTTTAATCGGCGCTGTCTGAAGTGATTTAGTTTCCGAATACATGTCTATTAGCAACAAGAACGACATGAGATAGCGATACAGATAAAACGGAAATTTGCTCAATTATCTATCATCGTATCTGTGATTTATCTGTGTCTAAAATGTAGATATTTATGTATTCAATGCAAGGAACTTTGATCATTAGGTAATTCAGCTCTGATCAGCACGTGCTTTCCCTCAATCTATTTGTATGAATACACACATTTGCCGCATAGTCGTAGCTATATTACAAGTCATCTAGTTTATTGTTTTTGGTTCATTTATTTTGGACCTCCGAAAAGTCACGCCTGATTCAACCAGTTATCTTTTTCTTTGACATAAGAAGCGCCATTGACAGCTGAAGTATTTCTAAAACCCGAATCCTATTCTAAATATACACAAACTACTCGGTTTTCTGTAGTAACGTTTAATCTGCAACATCTATCTCTTGTTACAGGTACGGTAATGGTTCTCATCAGCGCAGGTAGCGCCGTCACGGCGGCGCCAGGTCACTCCGTCACTCTGTCACCCCGTCACTCTGTCACTCCTGGGGGCTCTAATCCATCACGGGTGTCATGGTGACAGTCGCAGACATTGGACACTGTCACGATCAAGTTATGAAGGGACAACGTTACAGTCTAGACGAAAAAGTTTGACAAAAGTTTGGGAATACAACCATGCTACTTTTCTCATTACCCTTTACAGTGTAAGGGATCCTTTTACAGTCTATCTTTCTCTCAAGCTATTTAAGGTATGTAAATGTCACCGATGTGCCCGACACTCACAATTCTTAATACGTAGCAATAAAATTGACAAGCAGAGTGACAAAATTATTGGAATTGACGTGTCAATCATTATTACATATTACCTTATGATATTTCTTTTCAACAAGATCATTACTTGCATCTTGTCATTTTCAAATATCAACTTTAACCCGACTGCCAAAGGGGGGTTATGTTTTCTCACAATGCGCTTGTGTGACCTTAATGAGAAATGGTCCAAGCCTCACATGTCACTTGAATGAACTAAGTCACAATAAACACGTGGTAATGGAATCGCAAATCCCCATTAGTGGGCCGTTGGGATCCGACCACCACTTCGATTAAGCGTTATTACGACACCACGAGAAATTTTCTAGTGCATTGCGCGTGTTGCATATTACCCGCCGAGCGGTGTATGTCTAGAGCGAGCGGTGAACTTAGGTTGCGAAATTGTCGTAGCCTTGTTGCTAGGGCAGAATCGACGCATGCGATTTGTCTCAATTATGAGCACGTGTCGGCAAGACAGGACACTGGACCTTCGGACATTCAACACTAGTTTTAGCAGTTAAAAGATAATTGAGAATAACTTTGAAATTATGGAAATGGCAGGCCAATGCGATGGTAATCGAACGAATTCGTTTTTAACCCCCGACGCACAAAAAGGGGCGTTATAAGTTTGAGCTGTGTATGGATGTATCTGTGTATTTGTCTGTGGCATCTTAGCTCCTAAATGGATGAATAGATTTGGACGCAGCTTTTTTTAATCGAATCAAAGTTCTGTCGTTTTTCAAGACAGTGAACTTCGAAATGAAAATTTTAGGAGTTCTTAAACTTTTGTATGTTGGTTGTTTTTTTATTATATTACGAGGCCGAGGTCGTAAAGCGGACGAATTAAAGGAGATCATCATCATCACCAGCCTTTGTTTTCGTCCCACTGCTGGGCACAGGCGTCCTCTCAGAATGAAATGGCTTCGGCTATATTTTTAACGCGGGCCCAAGTGGGAAGCAACTTCACATTCACCATACTGCTTGCTACTTTACGCTATGTACTACCAACTAAATAATAGTCTTCCACAATCATGTCTCAGCAGCTAGATCCAGCATACTCTAAGCTTCTGTCTCCGTACATAAAGTGTGTATCCGTCGGTATGCGTGGCGCGACAAACCCGCGGTGCTAGTTAATAATACCTGCCGTGTGCCGTACGCCGCGACGGAAATTTACAGCTCGGTTAATTACATAGCTGGCGAGATATTGGACGATATTACAGCGAGGAAATTTGGGTGCACTGTTCACGGTGTTAAACTTTTTTAAAATCTTAATGAACAAGCAAATCCCTGCTTTTGGTGGTTTTGAGCTCAAAGCTGTCTTAATTATCACAATCGCTGTGATTTCGGTCTTTAACCGTATGATCCACCCTGCCATCATCTTACTCGCTAATCCTACCGCCAAGCAGCAGTGCTTGCACTGTTGTAATCCAGTGTGGAGAGTAAGACAGCCGAGGAAATCACAGGCGCAAGACTCTTGTGCCTGTGATTTCCTCGTAGCAGTGGTAATCACTTACTATCAGGTGACCCACATGCTCGTTTGCCTTCCTTGTCGTTTAAGATGTTGTAAAGATGACACGTTCCAGGAACCTGAACCTTCGAATCTAATCAAATTACTCCAGCCCTCGTCAATAAACATCAATGCTAATTGTACAGTCAGCAAAAGCAGTTAAGCATTCGAAGCGTTCACAATAATCTGTAGGTAGATATGTAAAATCGGCCGCCTGTTCTATCGAACCAACTGGTAAACCACTGTGGAACATGTCATGGTGACATCGCATTGCCTGACAAGGAAAATCATTATGACACCTTACTGCGAGAACGTTCTACGCATGGTCGATCAGGAATCGAATGGTTCAAAGCCCTTGTGTCTATATCCATAGAGATGTGCTTAGGTAATGGTGAACGCGGTTCAGAAAATGGTGTTGCTGACTGTATGAACAGGCATGTATAGGCACCGATCAGAAGGCGAGAGGCATATTAATCGTTGATTAGCGCGACACGGGATCTCTATTATTCCCCCCCCCCGATGATCATCATTAGTGGATTACGTCGGCGGGGATCATTTGTGTCACTGTGTGGTTGAATAGGACAATGACGGTAAAATATTACGGGAGAATAATAGAAGACACGTCGAGTCGAGTGTTCTCGTCACGTCACGTGACGTAATTTTATACTTAATATCACAAAGCCAGCCATAGGTAATGCTAGATGTGAGGTGCACACCAAATGGGACCCTATGTACTGTACCAGTTTTTACTAAAAAAAATATTACAAATTAACAAACTAAGATCAGCACTAGGCTTCGTCAATAGGATCCAGATGCAATTAACATAAAAAGTAGTATCCGCAACATGGTTCGTCAACAATTAATTAATGCAAAACTATAAACCCTGCCCTATTTCGTATTAAATTTGATACTAGGTAGTTGCAAGTTTTGCATATTAGCTTCGCAATTTCCATCGAACACCTTCTTAAAGCAAACCACTTCAATACTGCATTACAGATCCTTCAGATGCCACGAATCGCTGATTCCGCATACCGTCGATATATCAGCGTTAGGCCGCCCGCGTACATACTGTGGTAGGCAAAGTCGGTAACCGATATAGAAGATGGAGTATTGTATAAAAATTTGATTTTTTTTGTGGCGCCCAATGTAGGGCCAAATTTTAAAAATATGCTAGGACAAACATAATGTGCGAAACTTAAGTGGGAGTGGTCGGGGGTGGGGCACATAGCTCACAGAACTGATGGCCGATGGGGTTAGAAGGTTCTCGAATGGCGTCCACGGACCGGGAGACGAACTGTCAGTAGGCCACCAACAAGATGGAGCGACGAGCGACGACCTAGTAAAGGTCGCGGGACCGCGGTGGATGCGGAAATCATAAGACCGGTCTGAGTGGAGAGTCTTAGGGGAGGGCCTATGTCCAGTAGTGTAATTCTTTCGGCTGACGTGATGATGACGATGATGATGAAACATAATGTTGCGATTATTTTACCTGGCGACCTCTTTCTCTGATTTTTTACCAGCATGCAGTACTGCTATGTGGAATATACAAGAACAGTAACAAGTATGAAACAAAATAACAAAAGACTACAGAACGAATGAAAGAGGATAGAAGTGGCATGGTTGCGTGAACTTGTCGCCGCACTTGTGATGCGCAAGACACAAGTGCGTGAATTGTGATTCAGTATTCCATAAATTGGTGTCATGCGGCGTTTGTAATACGGAAACACATCCATAGTGTGTATTTAATTACACTAATAATTATTTGCGTGATTGCGTAGGGTTTTTTCGTGAGTGCATTAATAGCAAGTGGAGGGCAAAAAGCGGCGACATTGGTTCAGGAAGGAGTTACTAATGATAGCATTTCAACAATATTTAGATTTTTTTTAGTGGCGCCCAATGTGGGGCCAAATTCTATAACAATGTAGGACAATCATAATGTTGCGATTATTCTACCTTGTGTCCTCTTTCTCTGAATTGTTACCAGTACAGTATAAATACTCTCTTACTACATAGGTTCTGGAAATACGAACGATAGCATTCCCATCCTCTTTTTATTAGTTCTGTGCCAAAGACCTCGTCCGAACACTCGGATCTCTGGACAAAAAGTCGTTTGCGATAACTTTTCCGTTAATGAACTTGGCGTCTGTAACTTTGGCTGCCAAAGCACACAGCGAAACGGGACCCGAAGCGCCGGACAAAAGCTGGTTAATTATGGAACTCCCAACAATACCCGCCGTCCAAACAGACGGCAATTAACAGAGTGCACCAAATCCATTCAACTTGTACTATCGCAACTTTGCCGCCATTACGTTCGTTTTGATAGTTAAAAGTTCGCGGGGCACCCTGGCAGCGATGTCAGTTATCACTCGATTTATCTAGGTTTTTTGGACTCTGCTAATGGGCGATGAATGCTGGTTATTAAATACCACTAGAAGTAATGAAAACGGGATATTGACAGCGATTACATTATAGGTTTGGTAAGCTCCCAAATATTTCGACGTTTGCCCGTGATCATGATGCATGTAACTGCGTCGAAATATCGGGAGCTCATCAAACCTATAAGGTAATCGCGGTCAATATCCCGTTATCCTTTTGTCTTCTAAATTTACCCGCTAATCATTTAAAACGGTTATTAAATACCACGTATTGGAAATCAAATTAATATTTCTTAAACGGTAGCAGTTATAGGTTTCGAGCATTTTTATATTTAGCTTAAGTGTCCCTTTTCAGAGTGTAATTTCAAAACTTAAAAATCGACATGGTCTGGTTTTATAATATTAGAACCCTTCTGTCTTACCAACTAACTTTATGACCACCTCCTACAATGAAAGTCGATGCTCAGTGTCCTATTTCACCAACTTTACAACTGTCAGTTTTCAATGACAATCGGTGTCAACTGCTGACTTGAAGAGCTTTTGTTTTAGCGCGCTTCATATTGACAAAGAAATGTAGATTGAATTGTCATATAAAAACAATTGTAAAGATGGTGAAATAGGGGCCTGGTTTCCACAAAATTCATCGTGTGAAGAAATAATCCGGAGATACTTGATGAATATGATGAGCCGAATAAGTGGTCTTTTCAAAAGATGGCGAAATCGACTGCGTACTAACACTAGTGTTCTAGAAAGGATAAAAGTGGAGAATCTTCAAGATGAAAGTGTGGCAACTAAGCGTATAAGTGAACTGAAGAATTGATTTGAAGGATTAGACAGTATATGTGAGGTAGATGAGTTGTGGAACGAATTCAAAGAAAAAGTAGTGAGTGTGGCTAGTGAAGTATGTGGAGTGACTAAGAGGAGTAAAATAAAAAAGGAAAAGAATGTTTGGTGGGATAAAGAAGTACAAAAGGCAGTACGTGAGAAGAAAAAAGCGTGGCTGGATTGGTTCGCTGTAAGGGCTAACCAAAGGATTCAGAAGGCTACGTTTGAAGAAGTAAATGAAGCAAAAAATTACTATAGAAGATTAAAGGTTTCGGTAAAAGAAATAGTTAAAATAAAGAAAGATGAGCTGAAAGATGAGATGGGTAAAAGGTTGACTGAGGATTTCCGGACAAATATAAAGTTTTTCTGGAAATCCATCCGTTTAGCTAGAGGTAAGACTCAGACCTCTGAGCTAAAATCAATCAGAAATCAGAATGGAAGTTTATTGAATGAGGGAGAATGCATTTTAAAGAGATGGAAAGAGTACTTTGAGGGTTTGTTTGAGAGGGAGGAAGCAAGTGTGCCTACCTCAGAGATGAATGAAAGTGTTTTGAAAGTGTTATGTTTTCAATTTTTGCTTTGACACCGGCCAAGTTCCAAGAGATTGGTGCAAAGCTGTCATTGTACCTCTTTATAAAGGCAAGGGCTCGCAACTTGACTGTAAAAACTACCGGGGCATTAGCTTACTCAGCATCGTCGGCAAATTGTATGCGAAAGTGTTAATTGAAAGAGTTGTGAAAGAAACCGATGAGAAAATATGGGATGTGCAAGCGGGATTTCGAAAGGGTATGAGATGTACGGATCAGGTCTTTTCCTTACGAAACACAGTAGAGAAGTATTTGGCAAAAGGTCAAAAGGTCTACTGCGCTTTCGTGGATTTGGAAAAGGCCTATGACAAAGTGGTGAGGAATTAACTTTGGTCGGTACTGTCAATGTATGGAGTGAGCAGTCATCTCATTCGAGCTCTGAAATCTCTCTACGAGGATTCCAGTGCTTGCGTGAGGATAAACGGGTCATACACTGAATGGTTTAGCATCGAAAAGGGTGTTAGACAGGGATGTGTAGCGTCGCCGTGGCTGTTCAATTTATTCATGGACAGTTGTTTGCTAGATATCAAAGATGATGAATGTGGTTTGAGAATGAATGGGTTAGTCGTCAAATGTCTTCTCTACGCCGATGACCAAGTTTTACTTGCGTCGTCGGCTGAGAGATGAGATGAGATGGTAACTATTATGCACGGATCTTTTGAGAGGAAAGGAATGAAAATGAATGTAAGTAAGACCAAAGTGATGGTATTTGAAAGGGATGAGAGTATGTCAGATTGTCAAATCAAGGTCGATGGAGTTAGGTTGGAACAAGTGAAAGATTTTGTGTATCTGGGGACTTTGTTTACTAGGGACGGTAAGTATGAGGAATATATTGAAAGGTGAATGAATGCTGGAAATTGAGTGAATGGGGCACTCCACGCCTTTATGAGTAGCCGCAAAGTGTCACGAAAAGCACGGCTGGCAGTACATAGAGGAGTGTTAGTACCGACACTTATGTATGGTAGTTAAAGTTGGGTGTGGCAAAAGAAACACCAAAGTAGAGTGAATGCGGTGGAAATGAGAACGTTGAGAAGTATGTGTGGTGTGACTTTGAGAGATAGAGTGACGAATAATGCGATAAGAGAGAAGTGCGGTGTGAATGAAGATGTAGTGATGAAAATTGAGAAGGGTATGTTAAGATGGTTTGGGCATGAAGAGAGAATGAGTGAAAGCAGATTTACAAAAAGGGTGTATGAATGGAGAGTGGATGGAAAAGTGGGAAAGGGAAGACCTCGGCGAACGTACTGCGATCAAATCGGTGATATTTTGGACAAAGGACAGGTCAGGAGTACCCAAAACCGAAGAGCATGTATGAAGAATGTTATGAGATTAAGGGAAGCAAAGGTTGTATGTCAGGATCGTAGCAAGTGGAAGTCCGTGGTCTCTGCCTACCCCTCCGGGAATCCGTATGTATGTATACTTGATCAATACCTCCGTGACATCTTCTCATATTTTAAATAAATGTTAGGAAGATTTTTTTTAAAACTTACAGGCTTATCTCACTTACAGTTGTTTCATCGGAAGTTGTAGGGTGCCGTGTTCCGTTCATCTGATGTAGAGAATCCTTCAGAGTTTTAGATAATAATGTATTTACACGTAGTGCCTAGGTGTATAACATATATGTAGGATCGTATGTTTATCGTCACACTCCGTATTGTATTACGTAACGTTATCACATATCTGTCTGTGGTTGTTAGAGGATTTTCGGAAGATGTCATGTGATATTCCCCTTGCTATAAAGCTATAATTATTGTTTCGATGTTTTGGTGTTTTTAAAATAATTTACTAGTGTAAAAAAACAATCGTTTATTTTTTTATAACCTAACCAGCTTGGAATAGTTCAAAACCCCCAAACATGTTCATTTACGAGTTCAATATTATCTTACTGGCGAAAGTAAACTAGCTTTCGATTAATATAATCTTCCAGATCGGGCCATCCTTTTAGGATACTACTATGTCACAGTCAGATACCCAGATATAACACCCCTCTTTTTGAGTCGGTTAAAAACGATACATTAAGTATCAAGGTATCCATCGGCCGAAGTATCGCTGGGCTGATGATGTGGATGCGGATCTGCGCCAGCTTCAAGCCGGCAACTGGTTTGAGCTTGAAACTGCAAAATCAGGAGTTAAGGTATCCATCATTAAGTGTCATTATTTCTAGCTACATGTCGACTTAAAAACTTCTGGGTATGAATTAAATTTGCGAACATTTTGAGCCCTTTGTAAGTGTCAAGGTCATGAGTCAATAAAACACAGATCATCAAAGAGTTGCTTCGCATTAATCCTTTGGGCTATAAGCTCCGAAAACAATTTAAATATGTAACTTTTTATCATGATCCAGCAAATCCACAGAAGAGCCAAATTATTTTCATTCACAAAACACACGAAATTTAATTTCAACCCTCGACTTGTCAAGTGACCTTTCCTTTTGTGCCTTAGGGTCGGCCGCCCGCCCGACTGTTTGAGTTAGGGCAGCAAAAAGTTCTTATAAGCCTTAAGAAATTAAGTTAATGTCTTATAGGTACCTAATCTATTTACGGAAGAATCTCTAAGCTCTCCTTTTGATCTGAAAGAGAAATACTTTGGTAACGGCATAATAAATGAACACAAAGTTGGTTACCCTTGACAGAAAACTAGCGATAAGGGAACTTGTTAATAAATTACTACGTAATACAATAACTGCTATATTGAAAAGATATGCCTGAGGCATTTCGTGGAAACAGATGAGGCAACAGAAACACTCTTTATGAATGTGAAAGCATGTACCTACGTTTAGCTGTTGGTCTTTTATTTGACTGTAGTACAAGGACACTTGAACAGCAGCATAGAATTGTAATAATAAAGATATTATTTATCCCGGAAAACTGCATAGTTGCCACGGAAGAAAACCAAATTCGATCAACGCAAAGCTTTTCAGAATAACAGCTAGATTATGACAAAGCTGAAAAGCAGTGGTCAACTTGCGTGTTGTAGTCGTAACACGAATTAGAGCTACATCGACTTGACAATCTATCACGGATTACTAATTGACTCCAGAAGCAGAAGCAAGCTGCAAATACCCCGCAATGCATCACGTCGGAGCCCAAGTAAATATGGCCACATATTACACTTGATTGGCTATTAATAGTCCGCAATAAGACGTATCCATCGCGCACGCGCGTCCAGCTGATGTTTAGTCTGTAATGTTTTCTTGCATCGAACTAACTTTGTCGGAGATAATATGCCTCTATAAAATGTTAAAGGATTTTTGCTAAAGATAATTATTGTTTTACTTTTCATAACCTTTCAGTTAAGGTCTCTGAATTTTGTCATCATACCGAAATCGGGCAAAGGTTTCTTCGCAGTGAAGTATGTTATAGGTATTCTTTAATACGTTATAATTTTCTCTTCGACTTTGATCTCACTTCGGCGGCAGCGCTGGTATTCAAGTAGTTGTTTCTGGATAGTCTGTCAGGATGTATTATCTTGTAATAACACTGGATGCATTACGCTTTGGTTGCGTGTATCATTATTGTAATAGGGCTGTTCTACCGCCGCCCTGCGGGTGTTTAGTCTACCAGCGTTTACGCGCTACACTCGCCAAACAAAACAAATTATACTCTACAAGCACTGCAAACATCGACTGGTGATTTGTCAGGGCTTACGGAGCTCAGTATGAGTCGAGTAACAGCGACAAAAATAGGTACAAAATGTATCCCACAAGACGCCCACCGGAGCAGAAGCAAACTGAAAGCTTTTATCGAAATTATATTACTCACTACGAACGCAACTTTATCGGCAGCCGGCTCCTCGAATTTGCTTAATCGAAGAATATTTACCGAGAAACGAATACATTTCCATAATTTTTCTATGCCTTGTCAAGGCCTATGATTTATTCATTATTCCCAGAAAATAGTCCAAAACAACGTTTGAATTAGGCTTAATCCAGCTTGGAACGGTGCCGCCGCTTAATATCGCATTAAGAGGAGTAACTCGTCGTTGCGGAGGCATGGACCACACTTGACGAATTAATGTAAGCCGGTATAATAACACGCGCTGGTTATTCCGTAATGGATTATAATTCATCAGCGCGAGGCTATAAACATGCCGGGAGAGCACGCGATATCTAGCCGATCACTCGCGCCGATTCGCATCCTATTTCATGCTTTTGAGGGGTTATAATTGCGTGAGAGGGGTTACTTATGGCAGGTTCCGCTGCACTTGTTGGGCCAGATGCACGGTATCGAGGCTGTGCAGAATCCTAATGCCGCTCCTTGTGTTCGGCGTTTAATGCCAGCCGGGAGTTACGAGCGGCAAATTGCTCCGGATGAAATAAGGCCGACGTGTAAGGCTAGTAAGTCGTTGTGGGCTCAATTTACAGGAACTGTCCGTGTTAATGATCGTCTAAGGGACTGATGGATTTATTGTTTCCTTAAATTTTCTATGTACACCTTTTTTCTATTTTGTTTCTTACTTGGTGTTCAATTAAGAATCTATGGTATTGTAACATGTCGAGTAGAAGTCTTGAAGCAACCTAAATACCTGTCTTGTTTGATGATCACGCGATGCTCCAACCATCTAATTGTATTTTTACCCACAAGCTGGTGCTTCATCCCACTGACATGCAGATTACCATCTTGCGAGACAAGCCTAATAGGCGTGGGATGCAACTAGACTTATGCGGGGTCCTCCAGACTACGGATGCAGGTAAATTGGCTAGAGTGCTTGTAAGCAGCATGTGCGAACGATGTTGTGGATGTAAGGATATTAAGTGTACTTACCTATGGGTTAGGTAATGCGAAGCTGAATACTATCAAATTGTCTCAAAAATATCTTCAATTGATAATTTTAACATGAAACTACCGTGATACTCAATCATAGTGAAATAAAACAGATCACTCGGGTATATAACCTTACTAACGTAGCTGCGTCTAGTAGTCGCTCGAGCAGAGCCTTGGCGCGCAGTGTGCGTTTCGCCAATTGAAAATCCTTCGTCCTTTCTCGTGTCATCCGCTGCCTTCGTTTAGATGAAGTTTTTTTTGGAGGTCCTAATTTATTCTAATAGATCTACTTTAAGTAATTGATGGATATTTACCTAGTAATTATCTCCACAGTAATCAAAAGCGTTTTAACCGTTTGAGGGCGAGTTTCTTTTGATACACACGAAATATTCTAAACAGGAAACGATTAATTTCACTCTTGTCTAATAACTGGGGACCACGTCGAATCATTAAAGCCTTTATTTTACAACAAAGTGTCAATTATTGGTACACGGCGAGCGTGTAGGTGGCCTTATCGCTTTCCGTCGCGCGCGCATTCAAATCGCCGCATTAGTGAGCGACCACTACTACGCACGCCGGCGATGCTGCGAGTGAATTCTCTGTAAATTGCTCGTTAGAAATTCTTACCCCGCAGCGGTTACAGAACAACACACGCAATGGAAGAAACTTAACTGATTGCGCCGCCGGTAGTGCACACCCGTGGTCAAGTTGTTATGGTATTGATTGTAATCTAAACGATCACCCAAATGAAGCTATATCAGAAGTTTATCTGCCGCCGTTGAGACAACGCGCGTACAAGAATATTCACTTACAAGCGCCCATTTGTTCAGCGCTGTGCGGTCATATTTATCCACCCAATCAATTTAAACCTATCGTTGACTGATACTCAATGGAGTCAACTTGATAAAAAAAACAGATTTGATGTTAAAAAATACTTTTAAGGCGATATACTTCTGAGGGCGATGTTTATTCACTCAAGCGGGGTAATACGCGTTGTACTATTCAAAACGCATGGCATAAGCGCCTTTTGCTCTAGGTAAGAAACTTAAAGTATTTGATTTATTTTTTGTCCAACCAAAAAAAGAATCAATAATTACTTTTTTTTTTATTCAATCGCAAGTTACAATATTCCTTCTCATTTGGCTTCAGAAATGATAAAAGTGGTGGCAGGCATAACTTCAAAAAATATTCTTATCGAGGATTTTGTTACAATCATGTTTTAACTTTTGGGGTACTAAGACATGAAAGTTTTTAGTTATTGATTGAAATTTCGAATTACCTTTATTTCGAATATTGGATGAGATATTTAGAATCTAAAACGAGCATGGATAACCCAGGCCCCTATTTCACCAACTTTACATTGTCAGTTTTATATGACAATTCGAACTACAATTCTTTGACAATATGAAGCACGCCAAATACAAAAGCTCTTCAAGTCAGCAGTTGACACTGAATTGTCATTGAAAACTGAAAATTGTAAAATTGGTCAAATAGGGGCCTGGACTGTGTAGCGCCTTAGCAGCAATCCTTCGTAAAAAACCGAAATTGAATTTTAATACGCGAGAAATCCATATTCACCTTTTTATTCTCTTTTCGAGAGTGTACATGAGAGTCCATTAAAGAATAACTACTCGATACGCGATCGACATGGGTGGCCACTACTGGTCCAGCCAGAAAAACGCGTGGGCACTGAGGATTTATAGGATTATTATGCACTCGCATGCAGTAAATTATGCATTTCGACGCTGCAATAATGGATCATCGCTATTGAACAACTGTCGATGTGTTTTGTGATAGCGTAGGCACCACTCGACATAAATTACAGGGGTCAGAATGAATCCCAAACTAATAAAACAGGTAGGTATCAGCATAAGTGGAACATTGTTTTCGGCAAACTAATTTAATTTGAAGTAGTATGGCGCCGGACGCGAGTGAGGAGGGGGGTGGTCAACTAATTGAAAAAGTTTGCATGGCGACACGACGGGAGCACGAATTAATTAAAACCTATCGTTATCTGTGGGATGTTCGATTGTTGCTCAATCATGTTGGCGAAAGAGGTTAACAATACCGTGGTAGGCTGGTGATGATCGTTCTTTGTCTGTCATTATGTAGTAGAAGTAAGCAAATGATGGTCAATCTATCGCAAAATGCTGGACCCGTCCAGTTGCTGAGTCATCGAAAATTTGAAATCGCTTTTTTCCAGCAAACCTAGGTCAAACAAAAGGAAGCTTATTTTTAGCGCGTATCGCCGCGTGCGATAAAACTTTTTGACTGAAAAATGTAACGCATAAAATTTTATATTCCCGTGCCGTTTGGCAAAAATCGGGGGCTTCATAAAAGTGGAATCGGAATAAGCCGTAATAATTTATGTAGAGCTGTTAGGTGCGAGTGAAGCGCGCTGGATTTCGCGGATCGCGGCGTATTTTATTTATTTTGAACTGCGTCGAGTCACTTAATTGGAATCGCGACGTGTCGGATGGTCGAATGTTGTGTTGGATGATTAATACTGTGCCTTCATAGACTTAGAGCCGATTTGCGTTGGCTAAGTATTTAGCGAAGTAGGTGATCACAATGAGTGGCACGGCACAGTGGTGTAAACCGATCGGCCAAGAACGAGTCTTCATAGCTTCCATACAATTCGTGCTCGCCGCTGTCCCGTGTGAAGTGCGATTCTTACCCCGCGTTTTACTCATCTTCGCCATCTACAGAAAACTAGGTATTACTAAAAATGCATTATTTAACAATTAAACACTGAGGATGAACTTGCAGCATCCTGTTTATCATTTAAATTGGCACAATATGATAGTGCAACGTCATAAATAGTACTGAAGTCGGTCGTAAAGTGTATTAGTTTATTGGCGAAGTTGGTCGAGCAGCGAGGACGGCGCGAGGTTCCCGAGGATCGAGGAAGTTCCGGACAGATCAACAAGTACCTATCTTCATAACACTTAACAGAGTAGCTGAACTTTAGAGTGTTTTAAAACGGAGTATTTCGCATGTAGGTAAATTATACAGTACTTACTTAGATGTATGGTTAGGCAAAGTCTGAAACTCCGTGCTTACCGGAAACTTGCCTGACATGGTCCTGTTATTTAAGAGTTATTTATGCCTTCTTGAAGCTTTTAAACAGATTGAGATTCATGAATGAATGACTTAGAATCTAAGGGAAGCGCTTTTTGCCCGTTGACGGCGATTCAGGCCAAATTTTCTACCCCTAGGTTAAATTTTACTATGTTTATCTTTTTTTATGATGCCCATTTTCTGTTTAGCATAATTATCGCTTTATTAGAAGTGTGGTTTTTCTGTTATCTAAAAGGACATATTTTTAAACGTCTTCGTAAACATCCCAATGATTGACACCCTCGTCTCCTGTATTGCTACATAGTAACAAACAATAGCACTAAACATTTATTTCATTTAGCATTTTTGTACATTTCGCTTATGTCCTGTTATCTATTATTTCATATTACGTGCCATAAAGAAATATCCAGTAAAGTTTTTATTTAAAGAAAAATCTCCCGTAGACATTTTCAACCATCAGAGGCACTGAATGTATGGAAGATTTTTTTATTACGATTTTCCAAATAATCACTTATAAGTTACTCAACCCCTGGCTGAATTCTTGACGGTTCATCAATACGCAACCTGTACAACATAATAATATAAGATAGTAGTATAGTAAGCATAGTATGATTCAGTCACCCGTGTCAAGATATTTCCGGTCAGCATCCACTCTTACGAGCCGAGACAAATGGCGGCACTCTGCGCTCGTCCAGGCTACTGCGTCGCTTCTTTACTGGTGACATAAATAACCACTACACTAAGTAAACTACAAGTTACAGTGAAATGAAATGAATCACTCACGTATAGAAGTCGAGTTTAGTCCAACTGTTTCGGACTAATTCGTAGCCCGTCCTCTGGGACACGACCCAGCGGCCAGCGTGACGTACATTACACGCCGCGGGTCTGCTCGCGCGACTACCAGAGCGCGGGCCATAGGAAGGACTACGAAGTTAGTCCAAAACAAGCCGGGCTAATTCGATGTGAGTGATCCATTTTATTTCACTATGATTCAAGTTATCATTTCTATTGCGGCTCTTAATTCAGTTCTGCCCGCTATTTTCAATTTTGCGGATGGTAGAACCTTGTGCGAGGTCCATCCGTGCTGGCACTATTGTGTTCCAGTGTGAAGAGTAAGGAAATCATCAGGCATAAGTGGCATTTCATCTTAGCCCTCTTGGTTGGCAATGCATCGGAAAACCCCCTAGGGTTGAGGGTCTATGGGCAGTGGTGATCACTTACCATCAGGTGACCGCTTGCCCGTTTGCCTGATCGTATAAAAAAACAGCAATAATGCCTGATAGGTTTTTGCGAAAGTTGCCAACCTTAACAAAACCTGTTCGTTAAATTAAATTTGAATATTATTATACAGTAAGTATTCATTTGTAATGGAACATCGCAGTAATGAGCAAGCTTTTGGGCAACAAACGGACAAAATGAGAAATGCTTATAATATATCGCTCGAGGGGTCACTAAATCTTGTGGCAAAGATCAAAGATAAACCCAGATGTTACACTCCATAGTTATAACCGCTAGTGAGGTTAACAAGAAATCCTACTTGTGATCTGAAAGTAATCTACTCTTAAATACGGGTAGATTGAAATTTGATTTCAGTTCTAAGTATTGCCCAGTTTCTATAATTTCCAGGGAACTAACTTTGCTAGGTTGGTACCAGAAGTCTCGTACTCAAAAGTGTCCATTAAATGTTGACCGTAAAGTTAGAAGCCAATGAAGCTAGTGAATTGTAAGCATGCGCTTTTATTTGCGTAGCGCCAATTCATACCTCGATCACTGATAAATATTTGAAATATTTTGGCGAAATTAACCCTGTCTAACTTGAATTCTAGAATAAAACAAACGCCGCTCTCGAAATGAAAATCCTTATTCAACTTAACATCGTTGCAAATATGAATCCTATCGCCCATCTGATTTCAATTTGCGATAGCAGCTTTCTGAATGTACCCACTGCGAGCAGCAGACATTAGACAGCAGACTCGGAGACAAATGTCACTGCTCCAGTCCTCACATCTCGGCCGCTCTAATGAGTAAATTGTTGTCCGCGAGGAATTTAATATACTGCCCCAGCCCTCCGGAAACTCACTCCGAGAATTTGCTACAAAAATGTTTTATCTCCACGGATTTTTCTTCTCGGACAAGCTTCTTCATTTAGAACGTCGCAGAATAAATTGGCGACATTAGGCGTTCTTTATGTTTCTCTTTGTAGTAATAACGTTTTTGCATAAAAGTACATAGCGCAGCGAAGAGGTTATACGTTTTACATTTTAATTTCACGTCGGAACTATAGTCTCTGCAGTTTCGTGCACTACTGTCACTTTTCGATACTAAGTGACAACTGATTTGACACCTTCATCGCTGCGACAGCCCTGACACTTCTAAGCTGGGTGGTGACAGTTCTATTTCTCTCTAAGGTGTATTTCCCTACAATAGCGCCAGATAAAAGTTACCCATATCGTTGGCGGGTGGGTGGGTGAAGGGGGAGGGGCGCAAGTAAAGCTGCGCAAAAAGACTAGCACATACATATGAAGTTAGTAATCGTATCTGCCGACGGCCCGGTAAGAACAAATGGATTGGACAGGCAGCGCGCGGGACAGAAGGCTCTAAAGTGTAAGATAGGAGCGAGCTATGAAGTATTTTATAATTTTTATCAATATCGCCATACACGGATAGCATCCAATAGTTGATACTTCCCTATATCAAATCAAATCTGGTAACAAATTCAAAGTAAAGCTAATTGTTTACCGATTTGCTTCAACACATAATCCTGGTCACGGCACCAACTATTACTAATTTACACTACTGACACCAAACCTTCGATCATCATCACATCATCATCACCAGCCTTTTTTTACGTCCCACTGCTGGGCACAGGCCTCCTCTCAGAATGAGAGGGCTTGGGCTATAAGTTCCCACGCGGGCCCAGTGCGGATTGGGAACTTCACACACATCATTGAATTGCTTCGCAGATGTGTGCGGGTTTCCTCACGATGTTTTCCTTCACCAAAAAGCTCATGATAAATTATAAATGTAACTCCGCACATAAAGTCCGAGAAACTCAGAGGTGCGAGCCGGGATTTGAACCCACGACACTCTGCTTGAGAGGCCGTAGGCTATCACGGCTTTTTTTTCTTCGACCTTCGATACCTTCGATAGACAAAACAACTTATGTCAGTATTTCCAAACTGCAAGCCGTGTATTTTTCTCCGTAAAATAGTGGGTTGCAATAATGCGGCCATGCTCGCAGCCTCAAACGCTCGTGTCACATTTCGGGACATGAGAACGTATTTCACACTTCAACGCCGAAACAGCGTATAACCTCAGATAATAACACTCCTGGACTGCAACTAGCCCGCTACCGCCTGTCGCTTTTTGCGCACCGGAGTAGGTGGTGTTTCCGTGCTCGCTCGATTGCGCGCCGCCGCCGCGTCTACCAGTTGCATGCTCCTTTAGATCTAAAACGTATGTGTGAATACTTACTACAGGAATGTGCTATAAAATCTTTTTTTCTTGATTATTTAAATAAATAATTATAAAAATTAAAACAATTAAAAACCTTAAGTTTCCATTGGTTTACCCATCACGCTAGTTGTTGCCGAAAAAAAACTGGATAGACACGGAACAAAGTTTTTTTCTTTTTTGACGAAAAATGCTGTGCTCAATTTAATTTGTGACATGATTTTGTGAGCACTTGTTTTGTGGTGTCAGATAATTCAACCAAGCACAAGTCTTCAAAACCCAAACAAGAATTGTTAATAAGTACCTCATAACAAGCATCTGACGACCTAATCCAGCCACACCGAGACACTATTTAGAAAACAAGTCCACAACCGACACTAAAAGCCACAGCTCCGTTTCTCCGGCTACAATAGACCATTGCTACGGAAGCTCTCCTCCTCCCTTCACACGTATTGAGTCCGCCACGTCCATTGAGTTGCAATGCTGCAATGTGGAGGATGCGGTCTGCATCCAATTTCCTCCGAGATGAACTGGCCAGATAGCAACTGCGCTCAGTTACTAAGGACGTTTGTTGCATGAACCTGTCGTTAATTGTAACTTTATCAATCAATTTGAGCTGCTTGAAATCACTAAATTTCTAATAGCCTCTTTGCATCCGCTCCATTTGATGATGTGTTCTAAATTATTTCCACAATTTATTTCAATGTTGGTCTTAATAGATGCAAAACGAACGAACACAAGGTCAAATTCACTCACTTTGTTTTTCTCTGACTTTTACTGTGGCCAAAATGTCATGCTTTAATCAACCACGTTTGTACAGCCAACTGTAAAAAGTCTGCGGGACCTAAAATCCAGTTTACACAATGCTTCACTTAATACCTATTATAATCCATCACGTTAAGCAAGTCGAGTCCCGAGGGACAGTCGGTCTCCATTACCGTCGCACTTTATTATTTATCGGTTCAAAGTGAATACCTACCGGGCGAGCTACTCGCTCTGCTTCTGACAGTACTGGGATGAGGCGCGAAAGCTTGCGAGCAGAGCTGTGGAGTTGCCTGCAGACGACTCAGATAGTGTTTTGTTTTCTTTAAGCGACTGTGATTTGATAAGAGAGTTAGTTTGATATAAATGTATCAGAATGTTTAGGTATCATCTGTGATGTTAGGATTTGTGTCGGACAAAGGAATATCTGATAACGAGAAAGTAGTTTTAACGTTCTATCTACGTATGGAACATGAAATTAGTGTGTGCAGATGACAGAGTTAACTTTGGAATGATTAAGAGCGTCTTTGGTTGCAGTAGATATATTCCAGTTAATTAGAATAAATAAAAAACTTGCAATGAAATGACTTATTCCGAGATTAGAGTCTAAGATAAATCTTTACGTCTGTTCGTGTTAATCGCCTCTTTCATCGACTCCGACTGACAGCCGAAGAGCGGCCACAGCTGATCCGACGCGAGCGCAGCTTCCAAGAACCTGTCGCCATTGTTTAGAGACAACTGCAGGCTAACTATAGCTTGACAATACGAATATTTATCTTCTATGTGAAGACCATTTTGCATGTTACTAATGAGCTTCTGGCTTATACATGTTATAGAAATCTTAATAAGACTTTTTTGTAGTGCAATTTAACATCAACATGATTAGGAGTACTTAACATCAAACTGCTTGTTTGGAATGTGTGTTGTTAGATGATCTGACACACAAGGACTCATTGTAATAAATTAAGAATAATGTATCATTTTGGACGTGTTTCCTTTCAAGCAGAAGTTACTAAAATGTAGGTACTGAACTTGTAAACAAAGTGAGTCTCTTAATTTCATTGTTGTTTTACTTTTTTATTCACGTAGTGCCCGCAATTAAGTAACTAGGTTTATATCATTATCTGCTTATGCGTGCACTTTAAAAGCCATTTTAGCGTTCTCGCCAAAAACATTCCCAGAAGCTACAACCATTTTCGCAAGAGCAGGCGATTTTTCATATCGCTGAAATCATCCTTTTGCAATACTACTCCTACATTTAATCTTATGCCGGATTGTTGCTGAGCGAAAAATCCCGAGACAGTTTTTGATGTTATTGTTGGTCCGTCATAAATCTTATCTCACTTCAGCTTTGTTCGCGGGCTTTGCATTTTCATTAAGTTCCAAAGAAGAATACTTTATTCAATCCTCTGTGTTGCATCTCTTCGGATTCTCAGAAACGCGACCGCCTTTTTGCTACTCATTTATCATAAGTGGTGTTAGTAAAAATGTTGAGGCTACCATTTTACTTTAAGTGACTTTATGTTTCATTTACTTTTTGGGGTCAAAACTGGTTTATTTAAAACTAAGGCAATTTGGAATACTGCCAATTCCGATCTGACATGTTATGTTAATAAATTGTATTTGCGGGTGGTATGTAGCACCTTGTGCAAGGTCCGTCCGGATCGCTACCATCATCTTATTTGCTAAACCTACCTCTAAACAGCAGTGCTTGGACTGTTGTGTTCCGGTGTGGAGAGTAAGACAGCCAGTGTAATTACGGGCACAAGAAGCATTTCATCTTAGGTCTTTAGGTTGGTAGAGCATCTGCAAACCCCCCGGGGTTGTGGGTGTCTAATGGGCAGTGGTAATCACTTACCATCAGGTGAACCACTGCTCGTTTGCCTTCCTCGTTGTATAAAAATAAATTACAAATAACAGTGGGTAAACTTCAAATACAATAACGTGTCGATAACGTTCCAATAAACTATACGCCATAACGCGATGCAAATCGGACAAGATACTCGATATAGTGTTTGATTTAGATTATATCCTTACCGAGAATAGGATACTGGACCAGAAGTGCCATAACGCACCTTATAAGTCGCAAACTGCAGTAAAACTGAATGTTATAAAACTGTTTGATACAATCTTATAGCCATATCCGCGTCTCGTTCATACCACGAACAATGGAGCGAGCGCGCTGTCAGAATAATCCATTTAATACGCCTATCTGACAGCTTATCTGTTTTATTATACGGAGGAAAGCGACTCAATAAGAGAATGTGTGAATCGTTGGAACTGTTTACGCTGCCGTTTTCGTAGTTCTAATAATGGTGAGTAATAATTCTTTGGGCAGCCAACAGTTTTGTCTTTTTATCCCGTCTAAAATTGTTAGCCCTAATGTTGCAGTGTTTGATCGAATGGTAATTTCGCATTCTCTCCAGCTGAAACTGAAAACATTGCGGGAAATTTATACTTAGCCGTAAAAAAAATTGGCCCTAATTATATGTGTAAATTTGTTTATAGACAGACTGGGACTGAGAGAGATACATGGGCTACGTAGAATAGCTTAGGTTCGGTTTATTTTATAACGTTCTTGAAAAGTTAGAGTTTGCAATTTATATTAATTTCAGAACAACATACAGGACAAAGACACACCGATAGGCAGAGCAGACTGTTTTGTGGAGACGGGGGTCTTTGGTATTCCGAAGCAAAGATATTTGTAAGGGCTTTAGGGCAACGAATGCGGGAGAAGCGCTGGGATCCCAGGGATGGTTCGTACTTGGTTCAACAGATATCGCTGGTGAGACAGCGCGGAAATGCTGCGGGTGTTTTGGTTCATTTAGTAAACAAACTCTTGCTGACGTCTTGTAATTATGTAGTTTGGCGCTCTATTAAGCCTCTGTTGTGGATCTAATTTATTGTTGTGTTTTTTATTTGTTTAATTAATAATTGTGAGTTTTTGTTTCAGTAACTCATCTCGAAACTACATTGGGACAACCAACATGTATAGGAATCCTAATGTCTGTATTTGTGGACAAAACAACCTATAGAGCACTTCAAGGTTAAAGTGTATGGACATTCGCAGTGCTGCTTAGGTTTTGTACTAAAAAAAAACTAGTTTCTACGGTAATAAAGAAAGAGTTACGGTCTCCAAATGATTCGCATTCGCAATAAACGGAACCGGCCCGTTTTCGGCAGCGCCATGCGTCACGCGGGTTAACATCCCGCGATTTATAACCTCTTTTATTTAAATACATTGTAGCGTCGTTTGTCGCGCGATTTGAGCTTCCGCACGTTTGCGCCGCGCGCCGTTAACGCAGAGAGCCGGTCCGGCTGCCGTACAAATGGCTGGTTTCATGAAAAATTCTATACAGGTGAGTTTTAATGAACCGTCAAGGATTCAGCCAGGAGTTGAGTAAGTTTAAGTGAACACCCCTGTAAAGTTTTGAAAAAAAAAAACATTCTCCCGTAAATTCATTGGCTCTGCTGGTCGACGATAAGGGGAGGATGATTTTTTTTACTCAGCAATTTACAGTATAAAAAATATATCTGACATAGTCTCATTTGGTGTACTTAAGCCTCGTTAATTATCAAAAAAAAATGCCTAATTATACTTACCTACCTCAAAACTGGGCGCACACAAAATTGGGCCCAGTATGTATACAAAATTACCTTTACCACATGATTTGCCGCTGAGTAGGTAGGTATGATTACTAAACACGTGTTTTTACCTTATCAATTAAAAAATAATAACCCAGTTATACATGCTGTGGCTGTGTAATAGTGAAATAAACGGAATCAAAGGCAAAACTATACAAGTGAAGCTAAATAAATATTTGTAGAGAATCAAGTCAAATTAGAATTAAGCATGTTTATTTAAATAGTGCTGTCTGGGGAAGCGGCCTCCAAAATCAAGTCCTTAACGCTGCGACAGCGATTTCGGTTACGCAATATAAATTTACCAGCGTCGGGTCAGCACACAAAAAACGCTTATTTATTGGCCGACTCGATAGATTTATTGATTGCTTACTTCCGGTCAGTGACATCCTGCGATTTAAACACCAAAAATTTTGTAGGTTTTCATGAAGGTTTACGAAGCTAAAAAAAGTTCTTATTGCAAAATACCATAACTATACCAACTACTGAGAATCGTCTAATTACGATAATAACTGCATTAAATATTAAAAATGATATTGCAGCAAATAACCCTCAGAACACTGAAGATAGTAGTTCTAAGAATAGAGTTACAGTTTGTAACTTAAACACTATTAATAAATCAAGTCTGCAGATCGGAGAAGCCGTTAAGAAAGCAACGCAACAGCGAAGCAATAGCAATACCGATGCAGCAGAAATCATAAACAACTACTTACTACTTTTTGGCACGGTCCCGCGAATAAAAGGATTCCAACCTGGCGTTTCACCAAGTCTCGAGTTCTCGGCCACCGCTAACCGTCCTTTCTATACCACTTGATTCAGAGCAGGATGGAGAATTTTAATGCCGTATAAACGACTGTGGACTAAAGGATTACTCTGTAGGAATACCAAACCATCGTCTTTCTTGGAATATGTATCCTGACAGGTTATGAATTGAATTTCGTCTGCATTACAGTTGAGCTTGATTTGGGTAGACCGACTGGAAAAGTTTATTAATCAGATCCATCTTCCAATAGCTGAAAGCTGCAGAATGGTGACGTTTGCTTCTTTAGTATTGTGACATATAATTTTTAATCCCCTTAGCGTTTAAATAAACGCTCAACATTTTTGACTGCATGGGACTCCGTCCCTTATTCTTTTCAAAATCTGTTTAAAAATTTACTAGCAACGTCAGTGTTACTATAGGGCAATTCATATGTTTACATTCATGCGTTTTTTAAATCATTTGGTCTATTTTATTAGCTGGAGTGTTTGAAAATTCCCTACCAAAAATACGTAAGTACTAGTGTTCCATTATTTTAAAATTAAAACGGTTTCGTTGTCTTTTGCAAATTTCGTCACCTCCAACGCGATTTTGGTCGCGTATGGCAAGGTCTAAGGAAGTGTCAAATATCAACTTTCATGACACCGGCATTTCACCCGCCTTACTTTCCACCTGACCTTCGCCTGATAAGTACCACTTCTTTGGAAGTAACGAACGCCCTGAGCCTCCTAGCGAATGCGACGCTAAATGTCGCACGGTAAGTGTCCTTAAGCTTGTGGGCTTCACCCATTTGCGAGATACGTGACCATTTTCTGATTGCAATGAATTCGTTTCAGCATAACCAACTCAAGGGAGTGCAAAGAGACCCCCAAAGGGTTGACAGACGTCATCGCGAGCCTGGCCAGCTGAAGCGGGACTATCATTCCCCTTTGGTGAGTTTCTTGCCCTAAACCAAGATAATTTTATGTAGAGGGTAGATACATTTCCTCCTGCACACCTCGTTTTAACTCGGGTTATGATGAAACTATTGTATTGTTTTCAGGGGGTTTCTTTTTTCGTTTCCTGGACTACTCCTGGTGTCTTCACCCATATTTTTCGGCCTTCACCTGTTGCTGCTCTGCCGGTCCTGGTGTCCGTTCTTCCTTGGACTCTGCGGGTCGCTCCCTAGCAGTCTCCCCGGAGCAGACTCCAGATTAACGGGTACCCTTTCCGCCAGACGAGGTACATATTTGAGATTTTATAACTTACTTGGTCCAGTCGCCGTCTCGACTGGTGGCGCCCTTTACTTTTTATATTTCGGGTTTTACCTACAAAATTTTTAAAAGCAAGCAAAAGTCATCGACTGAGATAGACCCCTTACAACCCACCAGCTCTCCTAATTTTGTAAACGAGCTAGCCGAGAGCCAAATTGCCTTAATAAATTACTATTGACCACTTTCCTTGTTTGATTTCGTAATCCTGGTGTTGATAGGCACCCCCGAAGTCAAAAGTGTCACAGTGGCGCCCAACGTGGGGCTTTAGTAAGGGTCCAATTACTATGTCGATATAGCTATGGTAATCTTCGGCTGATGCTTTTGCTTGTTTTCTTGTAACTACATGATTAGATTGTTGTTCTGAATGGTTGGGACTTGTGAAAAGTGTTAATTTATGGTGATTTGCTTTGCAACTTTATATAATTTTTTTTTCCTATATAACTTGTGGGTATGCTTAAAATAAGCCACCATTTTGTGTAACCAAGTCACCCTTAACATTTATAGCAAGTTCTCAACTTATTCTTAATTGGTTATTCTTACTTTAAGGATATTACTTATTTTAGTTTCAAGTTACTTCTTTTGTTGAACAATTGTGAACAAACCTGTTGCTTGTTGTGAACATATTAAACTTTGTTGTGAAACCTTTTGAACGGCTAATGTGGTATAGTTAAAAATTACTTTTGATATAACTTTCAGTGACTTAACACATTTCTTTATAATTTTGCATTAATAAATTAAAGTACAGTTAGCCACATTTTTTTGGTACAGTAGTTTTTTCACTTTGAATGTTCTTCATACATAGTAAACATTTTATTAGATAGTGATGGTTATTTGCTGAATATTATTTTTCAGGGTTTACATAATAATTTAATTTTGTTGAAATTTTGTTAATTTTACATGGTTCCATTGTCTTAGTATCTGAAGCACTGTTGAGATCAACGGTCAAAGTTCCTATTTTGTCTTGTTCATGGTATTCATCAACTAATATTCCGGACTGTGTTGTTGTATTATTGTACAGACGGCAACATTAATTTATAACTTCATCTGGTACTGTTGGTCACACCAGGTTAAATATTTTTTTGCATTGTCGGCCACTTTCATGCATTAGTAGGCAACTTTAATTACTAAACCTTTTGGTACAGTTGGCCACATAACAAGAATATAACCTTCATATATTAGTTTATTTTGTGTATTTGGCAACATTAATTACGGAACTTTCTAGTACAGTTGGCCACATAGCTTGAATTTTATTTTTTTTGTTAGCCACTTTCATATACCTACCAGTTTCTATTGTACAGTTGGCGACATTCATTACTGAACCTTATAGTACAGTTGGCCGCATCGATTTGTAACCTCTTTCAGTACTTTCGGCCGCTTACATTTTGAACTTTTTTATACCTGTATACTTTTACATCTTGGTTGTTTTTAGCACAGTTAGGCTTCATTAATTCGTAACTTCTTATAGTACAGTTGGCGACATTGAATTATTAACTTTTTATTATTCTACCACATTATTTTGTTACCTTGCTGGTACAGTCAACCACATTAATTGGTAATATTTTTAGTACAGTCAACCACATTAATTGGTAATATTTTTGTACAGTCAGCCGCATTAGCTGTTAATATTTTTAGTACAGTCAGCCGCATTGGTTAGTGATATTTTTTTGTACAATCGGCCACATTAGTTAATAATCTAATTGGTAAAATCGGCTTCATTTAATAATACTTTTTTGTACACTCTTCCATACTGTTTTGGAACTTTTTTTTGTACGCTCAGCCATACTGGCCTGCATATTTTTTTGTACGGTCAGCAACATTGTTATACAACTTTGAAACAGAATCGAGTATATTGAATTATCGCTTTTTTTGCACATCCTGCTTCTATAATTTAACTTCTTTGAGTATAGGCCACATTTTTTTTTGGTTTGTGCAACTTTTTATAGATTTCATAGTTATCGTTACTGCATTTCTGAGGACAGCCATAGCAGTTGTTAAGTAAAGTTGAATTGGACTAGCTTTTATATACCGGAAGTATACTGCTGTATCTGGAATCAGTATGGAGGAACGGCCAATTTCATGGAACTTGCTTCACAAGGACGAATTAATTTATGAGGTCCAAATTAGACATAGTGTACCTGAAGAAGATGTAAATGCTTTGCGTACCCAGCTGCGAAAGTTGGTTAAGGAGTACCCCTCCGACGATATTGTTAATTTTGAGGGTGATGTTGTTGAGGAGCTGGTCAACACATCTTGTAAATTAGAGGAGCTATCTCAGTTGATTACCCCTTCATCGCGTACCTTAACATTAAAATCCTTGAATCGTATTCAAGCCTTAGCACATCATCTTTTCCACCGTCTAACGCGAATTACTCCGAATGACGCAGCCCTGGCTGCATGCAACGAGCAAATGATTACTCTCAATAAATACTTGTCCAAACTCGACAACTTGCTTCATATTTTTAAAACTAGCACCCAGGATCCTGTACCCGAAGCGCATCCTGCGGGGGTTGTATCTCCAGCTCCAGTTGCTGTAAGTAAATACCAAACTGTCGGTTCGCTTAATTTAAAGTATGATGGTCGGACTTGCATCAAAGTTTTTCTCCAGCGTCTTGAGGAACTCTGTAGCTCGCGCGGTATTCTTTCGGAAAGATTGTTTGTCTCAGCTGTAGAATTGTTCGAGGGAGATGCACTGCAGTGGTATAGATCTGTAAAATCTGATTGTACTTCATGGGCTCAGCTGGAATCACTGCTTTTAGCAGAATTTTTACCGTTCGACTACGACAGGCGACTGATGAAGGAGATCCGCAGCCGAACCCAAGGTCCACAGGAAGGCATATGCTCTTATCTCAGCGTAATGCTGAATTATTTCAGCCGTTTGACTTCACGTCTTACTGAGAAGGAAAAGTTTGATATTGTGTACTTGAATATAAGGCCGGATTATTCTGTTCCCTTAGCACTCAGTCCTGTAGAGTCCCTTAGTGAGCTTAGGCGAGTTTGTCGTGTTCTCGAAGACAGCTGGCATCGTGCAAATACTTTTGTGGAACCTCCAAAACCTTCTTCAAGTGCGCTTGCCACAGACCTGAGTTGGAAATCTTTTCCTCGACCTAGAGTAGAGGCTACTTCGCCAAAAGTATATTGTCCCCGCTGCAGGTTGGATACCCATTCCCTCCGGGAATGTCGTTCTAGGGCCATTGTTTGTTTCAAATGCGGAAAGAAAGATGTGAGGAGCACTTCTTGCCCTGAATGTTTAGCTAAACCCTCCGGTTCGGGCGAACGGCCAAAAAACTAATAAACCCGAACCGTAGTAACAAATTTGTTTCGAGCTCTTGCGATTTTAAACGTGGGAACTCTTCTCGTGATAATGTTAATAGTGATGGTATAAAGCTAAATGCATTTGTTTCCTCTAGTGTTTCCGCGGTTCGGAATTTTGTCGATCGAGATGATGATCGTCCTTATATTTCTGTGGTTATTCATAACCATGAGTTTAATGGTTTGTTGGATTCAGGTTCTTCGATCTCCATATTGGGGTCGGATCTGTCCGATTTGTTTTTGTCCTGGGGAGCCCCGTTATACGGTTGCCGTGACATAACTTACATTGCCACCGCTAACGATTCTCAGGCGAAGGTCAAAGGTTATTTATCTTTACCAGTCAAGGTTCGTGACTTGACACGTGTGATCAAATTTTATGTTATACCGGATGTGACTACACCATTGATATTAGGCGTTGATTTTTGGAAAGCCTTTCGAATTGCACCTAATTTATTTGAAGACTTCTGTATTAATAGAAACGTTTCCACCCAGAATTTTGTTTCTGAGGTTCGCTTGCATTCCTTTGACCGGCTCGACACCGATCAAAGAATAATCGCCGATAATATGATTCGTAAATTTGAAGATATCTCTTTTGAAAGGAAAGGTTTAGGGCGAACGGATTTGATTGTACACACCATTGATACCGGCGATTGCAAACCCTTAAAGCAGCGATACTACCCCATCTCGCCACACAGGCTGGTAGAATTAAATCGTCAGTTGGACGAAATGCTAGAACAGGACGTGGTCGAAGCTAGCACGAGTGCATGGAACAACCCGACGCTTTTTACGCCTAAGTCTAACGGCGAACTTCGCTTTTGCATAGATAGCCGCAAGTTGAATTCTGTGAGCAAGCATGACGCCTATCCTTTACCTTACGTTTCTTGCATCCTTGACCAGTTAAGAGATGCTAAGTTTCTTTCTTCCATAGATTTAAAGAGTGCCTTCTGGCAAATACCTCTTGATACGCAATCCAAGGAGCGCACCGCGTTTACGGTTCCCGGCCGCGGACTTTTTCAATTCAAAGTTATGTGTTTCGGTTTGACAGGCGCTCCGGCAACGCAACAAAGATTAATGGACAAATTATTTGGACCAGAATTTAATGGTAGGCTTTTCGTCTATTTGGATGACATCATCGTTGTTAGTAATACGTTTGATGATCATATTGCTTTACTCGACCGAGTTTTGGATCGTCTAAAGTCTGCTAATTTGACTATTAACTTCGGCAAATCCAATTTTTTTCGTAGTGAGTTAAAGTATCTTGGATACATTGTAGATGAGCGGGGATTGCGCACGGACCCATCCAAAATTAAAGCTATTGTGGACTACCCCACTCCGTGTAATCGTAAAGAGGTTAAAATGTTTCTGGGCACCGCTTCGTACTATCGCCGCTTTATTCAAAATTTTAGTGATATTGCCGCTCCTTTGAACGCACTGACGAGTACTCGCAAGAACGCGCCTCCTTTTCTTTGGTCTGACGACGCTGACAGATCCTTTCAGAGGCTGAGGGCTGCCTTAGTATCAGCACCCATTTTGGCCTGTCCTGACTTCACTAGACCTTTTGCCGTGCATTGTGATGCCTCCGGTTTCGGCATTGGCGGAACTTTGACGCAGATGCTGGAGGACGGTCAAGAACATCCGATCGCCTTCGCGAGCCGATCCTTAAACAAGGCCGAGCGTAATTATTCGGCAACGGAAAGGGAAGCATTGGCAGTGGTATTCTCAGTAGAACATTTTCGCCCTTATTTGGAGGGAGGTCAACGTTTTCGGGTGGTGACTGATCATTCAAGCTTGAAATGGTTTTTTAATTTAACCAATCCAACCGGTAGGTTAGCTCGTTGGGGATGTCGTCTTTCACCATACGATTTTCAAATTATACACCGTAAGGGTAAGGAACACGTTGTTCCGGACGCGTTATCGCGTACAGTTCCTGTTTTGGAGATTCATTCTTGCGATTGGTATAACAAACTTTATCAGAAATGTCAACAGTTTCCCACTTCTTGTCCAAACTTTATTATCAACGACGGGAAGTTATTTCGTTATTCAAAAAATAAATTTCATTTTCCTGGTGAGTTCGACTGGAAAGAGGTAGTCCCCTCTGACCGTCGCTCAGAGTTGCTTAAATCTTGCCATTGTGATGAACTTTTTCATCTTGGAATTTTCAAAACTTACAAGCGTCTCTCTTCAAATTATTATTGGCCTGATTTATATCAGGATGTGGTAAACTTTATTAAGAATTGCGATGTGTGTGCGGCTTACAAACACTCGCAAAAACCACCAGCAGGTCTTATGGGGAATCCCAAAGTCTGCTCACGTCCTTTTGAGTCTATCAGCATGGATTTAGTAGGTCCGTTGCCACGGTCGCGTGCTGGTTATACGTACATTTTTACAGTACTCTGTTGTTTTTCTAAATACGTCATGTTGTTTCCTTTGCGCCGCGCCATTGGTAAAACTATAGCACAGCGTCTTGAGGATGAAGTCTTTCTTAAGCACGGCATACCGCGTACGATTATAGCTGACCACGGAACGCAGTTCACCGGAAGTGAACTAAATGCTTTGTTTAGGAGATTCGACATTCCACAAGTTCATCTAATACCGCGTCACTGTCCACAGGTCAACATTATTGAGCGTTACCACCGAACGCTGATGACTGCTGTATCTATTCTAGTCCAGCAAGACCACCGTTCGTGGGATACCACATTGCCAAAGGTCCAATTCGCCCTGAACACTTCGGTAAACGAATCTACCCGTTTTACTCCCTTTTTCCTGGTACACGGTCGTGAAGCCATCCCCTGTGGTAAGGTTTATAGTAGTAAAAAAACCTCACAGTTAGATATGTCGTGTGCTTCACAGGAAGATTACGTTGCTAGATTGGGAGGCTTGCAGGACGTTTTTGGTAAGGTTTTGACAGCATTGAGTAAGGCTCACGAACGAAATGCTCGCAACTACAACAAGGGACGGCGGACTAATGAGTACGAAGTAGGAGATATAGTGTGGAAAAAGACGTTTCCTCAGAGTGATGCCAGTAAATTTTTCATGGCAAAACTCGCACCCCGTTTTGAGAAATGTCGTGTCTTGTATAAACATTCCCCTCTAGTATATGAGCTAGAGAGTGTTATTAGTGGCAAGAACTTAGGCTCTTGGCACGTTCAACACCTTAAGGGTGATTAGTTTTACTCTATGCATCGATTAATGCATGTATTTTACTGTTAGACGCTGGACGTGCAACCCGTTGCTGAATCACCTCTCGTTGCACCGCCAGGGTCTCAGTGCTGTCATTAATTATTTAGATTTCCGTTCGGTCCGCAGCTGTTTTATAAAGCTAGAGACTGGTAAAGCGCGTGGGTTCGATTCGGTGTTATTTTTCTGATTTTTTTCTTGTCTTCGACTAGATGAGACTTTTATTGCGTTCATCCCGCCAGTTTGTAATGGTGTTGGAGTGAACGTTACGGTGAGTTGAGCCGCTAGTTTTTTTTGCTGGCGTCTCTTCCGTTTTTCGTAATGTTGTTCATCCCATCAGTTTGTAATGATGTTGGAGTGAACGTTATGGTGAGTTGAGCCGCTGGTCGTTTTTGCCGGCGCCTCTTCTTTTTTTTTTTACTTCCTTCTGTTTAGGTACAGGACACTGGATTCCCTTTCTCGTGTCTTGCCTTTAGGTGTGGTTTTAGGTTCTCGGTGTTATAGAAGCTGGGGGCCAGCTTAAAATTTTGCCTTGCGTCGAAATTTTCCTCGGGTTGGGGAGTACTGTGACATATAATTTTTAATCCCCTTAGCGTTTAAATAAACGCTCAACATTTTTGACTGCATGGGACTCCGTCCCTTATTCTTTTCAAAATCTGTTTAAAAATTTACTAGCAACGTCAGTGTTACTATAGGGCAATTCATATGTTTACATTCATGCGTTTTTTAAATCATTTGGTCTATTTTATTAGCTGGAGTGTTTGAAAATTCCCTACCAAAAATACGTAAGTACTAGTGTTCCATTATTTTAAAATTAAAACGGCTTCGTTGTCTTTTGCAAATTTCGTCACCTCCAACGCGATTTTGGTCGCGTATGGCAAGGTCTAAGGAAGTGTCAAATATCAACTTTCATGACACCGGCATTTCACCCGCCTTACTTTCCACCTGACCTTCGCCTGATAAGTACCACTTCTTTGGAAGTAACGAACGCCCTGAGCCTCCTAGCGAATGCGACGCTAAATGTCGCACGGTAAGTGTCCTTAAGCTTGTGGGCTTCACCCATTTGCGAGATACGTGACCATTTTCTGATTGCAATGAATTCGTTTCAGCATAACCAACTCAAGGGAGTGCAAAGAGACCCCCAAAGGGTTGACAGACGTCATCGCGAGCCTGGCCAGCTGAAGCGGGACTATCATTCCCCTTTGGTGAGTTTCTTGCCCTAAACCAAGATAATTTTATGTAGAGGGTAGATACATTTCCTCCTGCACACCTCGTTTTAACTCGGGTTATGATGAAACTATTGTATTGTTTTCAGGGGGTTTCTTTTTTCGTTTCCTGGACTACTCCTGGTGTCTTCACCCATATTTTTCGGCCTTCACCTGTTGCTGCTCTGCCGGTCCTGGTGTCCGTTCTTCCTTGGACTCTGCGGGTCGCTCCCTAGCAGTCTCCCCGGAGCAGACTCCAGATTAACGGGTACCCTTTCCGCCAGACGAGGTACATATTTGAGATTTTATAACTTACTTGGTCCAGTCGCCGTCTCGACTGGTGGCGCCCTTTACTTTTTATATTTCGGGTTTTACCTACAAAATTTTTAAAAGCAAGCAAAAGTCATCGACTGAGATAGACCCCTTACAACCCACCAGCTCTCCTAATTTTGTAAACGAGCTAGCCGAGAGCCAAATTGCCTTAATAAATTACTATTGACCACTTTCCTTGTTTGATTTCGTAATCCTGGTGTTGATAGGCACCCCCGAAGTCAAAAGTGTCACAGTATTGTTCGCATTAGATGAGTTCAGAAGAGTTACTAATTTCACAGATGGCCGTTGGGGTCGGAAGGTTCTAGAGTGGCACCGCATACCGTAAGGTCTGAAGGAACTAGAAAGTCTTGTTAAGGTAAATGGTAAAGATCGCGGGATGTCATTGGCTGCGGGGCGCACAAGACCGATGGTCGTGGAGATCTGTGGAAGGCCTACTTATGTCCAGCAGTGGACGTTTTCCAGCTAATATGATGATGAATCTCACTTACAGGGAAATGACTTAAGCATCAAGGTTTTCAAATAGGGTAGGTACCTACAGAAAAATACTCATTCAATCAATTAAATTCGATCTTATGAAATCATCAGTGGGTACAACCTAAGTCTCAGCAACATTCTCATTTGTTTATTGGTAATTAGGTCTTACTTTTTCTGCGTCGAATTCAATTATTACTATCTATCCCACGAGAACTATACAATTTTTCGTCATAGATCAAACAAAAATTTACAGCCTATTAATTGACATTTCTGGGTGTGGGAGTTAACTAAATATTATGGAATTATTAATTTACGTCTAAACGTGGCAGGAGCGACCACTTCTAAATGTGATATGATTATCGGTATCTCACAGGAATTGCCCAATTTTTCCGAATAAATAATAAGTACCCTGTTATTATATTCCTCATTGGTCAAAAGATTTTCTTCCCTTCCATTACGATTGGTACAGAGATTTTTCCCTGAAGAGGTAAGTAACAAAATTACTAACAAAGATACAGAGAGACAGAGTTTTCACATTCATAATATAAGTCACACGACAGCAAAATAGTCTACCAAAGTATTAAATCTGCTCATTAATTACGACCTCACTAAAAATTATTTATGTATTACCAGTGCGTGCTATGACAAACTCACACACTCTGTATCCAAAACACTCGCCTAATATCAGCTTATTATTTATAACTGTCTTGGACGTGTTATGAGTATTTCTGTTTATTGGCGCATTTAATTAAACGGCGTGGGACCCGTTGCCGAGGATCGTGGAAACAAACCGTTAATCAAGAATGAGGGGCATATGAATCAAATAGTTAATGAGAATTTAGCTAACTTGAAGAGTAACATACAATGACAATGCAAAGAAAAATCCGTTAAGCAGCTGGAGTCCAGCTGCTTAACGGATTTTTCTTTGCATTGTCATTGTATGTTGAATTTCATTCTATGAATGTTTCATAAAAATAAAAACAAAAATAATCAATAAATCGATTATTTTCATTTTTTTAACTTGAAGAGTATTTTTCAGGCACAAAGCGCTTATACAGGAGTTGCCCCTTAGCATAATTTTTGTTTGAGTTTGTGAGAGAGGCGAAGGCGTCTGCACTCTGTCAAAACTGTCATACAAATATCAAACCAGGTACATAAACAATTAACACTTCCCATGTCAATAATGTTGCAATAAATACTTTTTGTCAAAATAAAATATTATGTATGTAGCGACCCTAGCGCCACACGCGAGTGACGTCACTGTTCTACGTCACTGTTCTACATCGCGCTAACGAAGTTTCTCAAGTCAATTGCATAAATACAACTTCCAACTCTCTTCCTTCGGACTTCGGTCCCCAGGCATAACATCTGCCTGGAGAGAGATCTCTCTATTGGAGTCCTCCCCAAATATATAATTATTATATGTTACAATACTAAATGTAAAACTGTTTATTTCTGCCACTCCTGGTTCTAAATACTAATCAAATTGTGTATTTGTTAGATCTAATGAAATTCAGAGAGATTTCTTTTGTATACGAATAGTATAAATTTCCGTCTGGAGCTGGTCCAATTCGTTCCGGTTTTATTTATTGTCGTAATAAGATAAATAAAGATTATGGTAATACTTCGTAAATAAAGGATGAATCCTATCAACGTGGTTGTCATATCCAATCATCTTTTTACCCAACCGCCGCCGAAGAAAAGTTATTTCCTCGAATAAATTATTACTTTTCTTTTGTTTTTCCAGTCAATAGAGATTCAATGTCGTTCTAATTTTCACTAGCTCAATTAATCTTCAACATTACTTTTCCTTACTTCGTTTTTTTAGCATTAGAAAGAAGGTAAACAATCTAAAACCCCCGGCATTTTCATTTTAAAGTTTAATATCTCAAAAACGACTAAAACAATTTTTATAAAACTTAGCTTAGAATCATTTCGATTAAACTGGCTTTCGATTAAAAAAAAACGAGTCAAAATCCGTTCATCCGCTTAGGAACTATGAGGCTGCCAACAGTTACATAGATACACACATGTGCAGGTGAAACTTATAACACCACTCTTTGTGAACATAAAAAAAACATACATACAGTGGAACGTAGAACCTCCTCCTTTTTTGAAGTCGGTTAAAAAGTTGGTACCATTTACTACTTACCAGATGAACTGTACAATTACCGTCTGATATGACAAGAAATGTACCCGAGGCACTGCAAAAGGCGACTGACAGTGACAACGGTAGGTTCGGGGAAGTAACCCTTTCTAGCGCCGACGGCCATCTTTGCCATTAACAGCTTTTGATCTCTTTCAACATTGAACTACCGTGAGATTCAATCATAGTGAGGACTACGAATTAGACGTTCCTCTGGGAGTACCAGCTTCAGCGGTAATGAAACCAAAACTGCGTGCCAACGCTCCATTCGGGCGGCTACCCGGCTAAGCTGACTCCGGCGCACAACTACCCTCGTTTTCACCGTCATTTTTATTATTGTCAAGAGTAGGATAGCACTACACTATACACATCTCTTTGTCCCTTTGTAGCGCATCGCGCACTTGTGACAGACGCGTCACTAGCGCTGCGACACCACGCGAGCATGCCACTTCTGTCGTCCTTTTATTAGTTCTGTGAGCTTGAGGCTAAACGTACATACGAACGAACAGTTCCGATGCATTAGCATGCTAATGTTTGCTCCGCACTCCGCATTCCGTTTGTTTGTCGGAGGTTCTACGGTAATGCAAGGATTAACAAGAGCTATGACTGCCCGAGCTCTGAAGCGAGAGGTTTTTGCTGCAACGAGCGCAAAAAGTTGACTATATATTTTTGTTGAAGTGGGAAGGTACTTAACACGTTCACGGACACAAATTTACAGACCATTTGTTTGTTGCAATGTTTATAGTGTTCGTGGAACGTGTTGAAGTTGTTGCAGCTGTACTACTATGTATTCGTATCCTATTTGTTACCATTACCATTCTCTTGACTTGAACGTTTTCACATTAAATATCATAGGGGTTGATTTTCCTTGACAAACAATAAGGTGTCATTACGATTATTACTATGTAAGCTTTCACAGTGGATGAATCGGTTGATTTCATTGTATAGGGAGTTTAAATATCATAAATATTTCTATTCCACATTTCCATGCTGGTCCGTCACACGCAAACTCGTGGAAAATGACTGTATTTGTATTTACATAAACGTGATACTTAAATTCGTAGGCAACAACTGAAGTGTCATCGTAACGTTCACCAGAATACGGCCATATTATGTCGCCGCAACCACAGACCGTCTTTATGCAAAACGCGGAACTTACTCCGCAATAACTATCGACTTCCCATACAGAATATTTTATCGTTTATGAATATTCCCTGTCCGACACTCCGTTTGTTACAGTACTGTAATGGTAATGTATTTCATTATGACACTGGATTATTCATCTGGCAATATGAAACGGGGCGATGTGATAATCCTGTGTAAGTCACATTGTTTTGTTATTATGAATTACACATTTGAGCTCCAGTTGCGAAGGCTTTAATCTGTTATTCGGTTATTGTTACTGAATTGGGTTTATGTTACGCTTCTGTTGGTATGTATGAAGGCTGTTCAGAGAGGAGTACTAGGACTCATGGGGGAAGGCATATTTCATTGGCATCTTTCATAGAACAAGCTGCTGTGACCACAGGTTATACTGTAGGTTATACTGATGTATCACAAAGTCCCGTTTGAAAAAAATATGAGCTTGGCAGCCCCACTCACTGACTCTTACCTTCTGGATGACCCGGAACTATATAGGTACTAAGACTCTTATAAACGACGGCATTAATCAACTAATGCCTACGTGTTTACAACCTGATGTAGATAAATTATCAAGTTTGTAAACAGTTAATTACTTCCACGTGACCGCGAGTCCCGTCTGACCCCGGCCGCCACTACGGTACCCCTCATTACCTCACGGAACCCAATCTGTGGGTTATTTTACTCTAAGCTTTACTGATTAACTGGCAGCAACTATAAACTAGGCCAAAATAATAAATACAGGATACAGTACGTCTGTCAAGAACGGTTTGCAATTTAGAAGTTGAAAACGATTTTGATGGAACTTAGCTAAGAACCAAAGTCTAGAAAACTAGATTTTTATTAAAGAAAAGCGACTAACAGTAAGTCAGATTCGTGCCCAGAGACAGATTAGGAGCTAGAATGCCTCGGTAAAAACGGATATAAATTAAATTAAATTAATGCTTAACGAAAATGTTTGTCATGCTCAAGCACTTCACCTCTACGTCAAGATGTGACAGTCACAAGTACGTCAGTCCTCTTTCGAATTTTACTCTTATTGTCATACTGTAATGGCTAATGACAAATAAGCAATTGGACAATGATTGCATAAACGCTTTTGCAATCAAATCGAAACGCAATCAATTGAAACGAATTGAGTCAGTGCGGCTGTTAAGAGCACATTACGGTTTTTACAGACGCTTGTGCGCCTAATGTATTGGATTTTCATTTACGTTTGATTTCTTGAGCTAAGGTCATTATGATCAACGTTAATGCTGAAACTATTAATCACTTTTTACTACTCCGTCTTTGATTTAGCCTTGAGTAACTTTAACGTAAGAAATGAAGCTGTAGTAAACATTTGTCATACATGTACGTATGTAACACTCTTTATTATTGTACAAAACAGAAAATTTACAGATCACATTACAGCTCAAGTGAACAAAAGCGAAATTGTCCCTAAACGGGGTAATTTCAAGCTGACCTTCGAACGACAAATAAAAATGTATAAGCACACCTTACTGAGGGTCGAGCACGAGTTTTTGAATCCTGCGTAACGTTACGGTTAAATCGTATCGAGATCGAAAAACCTCATACTAAATTTTAGTTCCAAATACGCTTACAGGCGGGTGCTGTTCCAAACGTCATACAAACTCGACATCGTTTACTATTCGATTTTACGTGACGCAGGTTTCGAATATTCGTACTCGGGCCTCTGGTATGTAATATATGAGGGAGGTGGAGCGGTATTTAAAGAAAAACTTCATAATTCGATAACCAAACAAACCCCAATGTAGGTACCTCTTTCATATTGATATCCCACTTGACCTAGTAACCCCACTTTAAAATTCTAAGACCCCCTTTCAGACCCTGTTGCTATAAAAATAAACATATTTTTAATTACTTTCTATTGGCAAAATATTTGGGTAACCAACATCGAATTCTAACAGAACTATGAACTAAAAAACAATTACTTTGCTCACCCGCGACCACTAATGACAAATAGTTATATCTGTGCGGCAAATGTATGTTTCCATGCAACACCTCCACCTCCACTGCTACACGAATCAACACATGCCACACAGACCCAACTATCACCACCACCACTATACTAAACGCTGACGCGTTTCGGCACTCTCCACGAGGCCATTTACGAAGCACAACAACAACCGCTCAACATGCCACCACTTCCACTACTGACATATGTAAACCATGTACTCAACTTAGTTGATGACAAAACCAACGTACCCACTAATATTTTATAAATTCCAAACTACCCTTTTATGTAAGTCCTAAACTACCCTTTTTTAAGAAATGAATTCCAAACTACCCTTTTTATTTTTATTTTTAATCTACGCCAGGTACCCCGTTATTTTTAACCGAGTACGGTAAAAAGAGAAGTCATGTTCTCATTATTACTATGACACATTATTAAAATTAGAACCAAGTCGTAACAAAGGCGAAGAAACCAAATTAACTTGTTCATTAATAATAGACCCCATGTTGTTGTACCTAATTATTTCCAATTGTTCTAAAACCGATAGCCGCAAACCCTTATCACAATAATGTAAAATTTCGTACGTATCTGAGTCTAACAACGAATGATTCGTTTCTAATAAATGCTTGGCAAAGTTTGATTTCTCTGGATGATCATGCCTATATGACGAGACATGCTCTTTAAATCTAGTATCAAAGCTTCGACCGGTTTGTCTAATGTATACTTGACTACAGTCGCCACAAGTGAGTTTATATACGCCCGACCTGTTCCCTTTATCCACCTTTTCTTTGTTATTACAAAGTCTAGAACGTAAAGAATTAGTAGTCTTAAAGGCAACATTGATGTTATTTGATTTTAAAATATTATAAATCTTGTCAGACAACCGGCCAACATAAGTAATACTAGATCTAAATTTGTTAGTAGGCTGAGATGGCAACGCAGAGTAAAGCATGCTATTCACTATCCGTCCCTGCTTCTTTTGAACCAGACTATTAACCATTGCTGTACTATAACCATTTGTTGTTGCTATCTGATATATAGTATGTAACTCAGAATCATAATGCTCTTTCGACAGAGGTACAGTTAGTAGTCTATGTACATAACAATGGAAAGCAGCCAGTTTATGCTGCCATGGGTGAGTAGAATTTGCAGGTATGACAGTATCTGTGTACGTAGGCTTACGGTAAATTTGAAACTGGTGCCTATTATTTACTCTTGTAATAGTTAAATCCAGAAAATTTAATGAACGATTTTCCTCTAATTCTCGTTTGAACTTTATTTTTGGATGTTTGTTATTGAGAGCACTAATAAACAAATCTAGCTGCCTCATACTCCCCTTCCAACATAAAATTAAATCATCAACATACCTATAATAATATACTAAATTGCTGTTCCCCACTATATATTGTTTTTCAAAGTTATCCATAAAAACGTCAGCCATTAAAGGACTAAGAGGTGACCCCATTGCTAAACCATCACTCTGCAAATAATATTGACCATTAAATCTGAAATAATTTTGTTTCATGCATAAAGTTACTAATTCTATTAACTCACAAACCTCCTCTCTGTTTTTTAGTTCATAAATATGGACCTCCGCAAAGTAACGCCTGATTCAATAAATTATCTAACAGAACTATTGTAAATATCAAGTCGATAGCATTGGTAGTCCCTGAGATGCCGTCACAGCGGACAGACAGACAGAGTCACACCACAAGGCTTCCTGTTGTTGGGAACCCTAAAAACAAGATCACCGATTTTCGCCCAAGTCGATGGCTCTGCAGTCAACTCAAACACGAAACACTCAACATATGGTTCACGCCATTAATCTCCTCGCAAATCGCTCCTCAATTCCGTCGGTATTACCGTATTACCGCTATGCCTCGTCATGCCGTCATCAGTACGCACTCCGCGGTAAGGGCTATTAAGATTCCTCACCCTCTCCACCCCCGGAACGCAATTTTTCCGAATACTTTATGCTAATGTTTACCGATACAGTATTAAGCCCCTTTCATTACGACGCTCAGACAAATTTCAATTGAATTTTCTCTGAAAACAATCTGTTTGGGCAAATTGAGAAGTTCGTTCGTTTGCATAAAATAATAATGAGAACGTTGCGACGAGTCAGCTTGAAGCGCTGTTAGAGTCTGGATTTTTAGGGAAATGGCTGGTTTGTTAGTTTAAAGTCTGCATGTAATAAATTGGAGTGGATAACAGCTGAAATGCGCATGTGAATATTTACTTACCTAAGAATATTTCGTACCTTCTACAGTGAGAGCATAGTAGATTGAAGACATAGATTTTAGCAAGGTTATTCAATCCGTCTGTGTCTAAAATATAAACTTCTTATCTTGGGGTAAATATTTTATCCATATCCAGGGTATTCAGGTATTTTAACATTTTTCATAACATGTTAAAACATCTATGTAGTTATTACACAAAACGTTACAATACAGAACTTTAACAAATGCATTTTATTTGTTTCAGGTATATTTTCAAACTCCATCTCTGTACACGTCACTCTCAGAACTGCCTTGTAAGTAAAAAAAATACATGCAGAAAATTTATTTCCATTCAAACTAGGCATACAGTTACTTATACTAAACGACAGCCGGTATTCATCTCAAAATATAATACACATTTTATTAGGCACTACCAATAACCTAAAAGCTTCTCTCCCACAATAAATAACATCGCTACATTAATCAAGTACTGTGAGTGCGACAGAAATAGTGTCCCATTCTATGCTTATTAGTTGTATGAATAATGTATGTGGGCGTTGCATGGGAGATGGTGGATTTTGGATGAACTGTTTATTATCCGAGCGGGGTGGACATGTGGTTTAAGAGCTGATGGATGGGAGTGGCATTTGATTGATTTCGTTTTAAGCTAAGATAAAAAATGTATATTAATCTTACGCACGTTAAATCTTGCAAACGCAAACGTTTCTTCGAATAATCTTTTTCACCCCCAACGCAAAAAGAGGGGTATTATAAGTTTGATGTGTGTAATGTATCTGTGCGTCTGTCCGTAGCATCATAGCTTCTCAACGAACAGCCATTTTAGTCAGATTATTCTTATCAAATTTTCATCAAAACTATTATTATTGAACTAGTGGTTATTCCAAAGTCATTTCACTATTTCAAAGTCACTATTTTGAGTTCGTATTATTCGTATATCGTTCGTAATAACGTAACAAGAAACGGTACTGATGTATATGTGCAGTAGGCCGAGCACGAGTTTTTGAATCCTGCGTAACGTTACATTATCGTATAGAAATCGTGAAACCTCATACTACATTTTAGTTCCAAATACGCTCACGGGCGGGCGCTGTTCCAAACGTCATACAAACTCGACAACGTTTACTGTTCGATTTTACGTGACGCAGGTTTCGAAAAGTCGTGCTCGACCGACATGACCTCGCAACTGTGTGCGTTTCGGACGCGAGAGGGGCGAGCGCGGGGCGCGCGGGGTGTGGAAAGGCGATCCGCGGTCGCCACGACACGGCAGTGACGCGCCTCTGACTTTACGGTGTGCCTTCTTGCTTGTGCAAATAAGATTGATCATGATCAATGATACATGTAGCCGATTCTTACTTACAGTCTTATAGCTCGTTGCTGGTGGAAATATAGACGGAATATGGAACAAGTTCCCGCTATCCCCTCAATAATTACCACCATCCGGGCAAGTAACAATAACTGGCCGCGGGCAAAGTTGTAACAGGTTAGCACTACTCCCCCGGCAATATCGCAGCAACAATAAAAACTTGCGGAAGCAATATCAAGCCAGTTCCTTGCAAAATTTACCAAATTAGCTTCAAGTGTAATACGTTTTTCTATACATCTTAGTTCGCACAACTTTGGACTTTGTGTTCTTTGTGTTTTAGTGGGTTTTGCGTTGTGGTTGGGGCCGGAGGGTGTGGGCCCGCTAATAGACAACGCGGTGGTTATTTGAAAAGTTTGCCGATCGCCCCCCGCGCCCCGCCCCGCGCCCCGCACAGACTACTAAATATTTTATAATTAACTCCGTAATATTTTCTTAAAGTTTCGCTTTCTTAACACGCCTTTGGTAAACGGCTATACGCGTTATAGCAATAGCACTTCCTAATGTGTCTGGGTTACCGCCGATGAAACTGTTAAGTAGTACTGCTAAGATCCGGATTAATAATAATAGTTAATTGTGTATTAAGAGTGGTAAGTAAGGAATTACGAACGAGGCTATAGTTAGAAGCCTGTAAGTAGCTCCCAGGGCTTTCTGATGCGAACCAAACCTATAAGGTAATCGCGGTCAATATCCCGTTTTCATTATGTCTAACGCAATTAACCACGCATCATTTAAAACTGTTTCTGACCCGAAGTTCGTAATTCCTGTACCGCCCGTTAAACATACAATGTTTTTCATCACACTTGCGAGGAAACGTGGCCCGCTGTGTTGATAGGGCCGCACCGTGCGCGCCATTACAGCCCGCGGGCGTTATGAGATGAGGAAAAGACCAAGGGTTTTATTTAAGGCATAACAGCCAAGTTTGCTTGCGTGTTACGACCCTTGTTACGTGCGCGTGTGATGAAAAATACAAAAAATGTTGAGTCTTTTTTCGGTCTTTAATTTTGTTGGCATCAATTCACTCTGTCGTACGTACGAAAAGTTAGAAGTAGAAAATGCAATAGCCAATAGCACTTGACTTTTACTTATAACTTATACTACCTACTGACCATTGATTTCGAATCAGCCTCGCGACGGCTTGTAGTCTATTAAGTGGTAATTACATCTACAGCTGCTTTAATTAATTAGCATAACTAATTCAGTTAACCAGTCCTGGTTGGTGACAGTGTCCAATTAGCCTTCTAATCAAATTACGCATTACTTTTCTTTAAACAATGACCGCACCAATATCATGATTAATTAAGAATGACTTGGTGTTGGTACTCTATCGAAAGATAAAGCCAGCTGCCTCTTGTTTTTTACACGATATGGAAGGCAGACGAGCAAGTGGGTCATCTGATGGTAAGTGCTTAATCTGTTTGGCAACGTAACGTACCGAATAAGCTGCAACTGTAGGTTCCAGCAGAATATCAGCGCTGCGGCAGTAATACCGGCAGTACACGCTGAGTCGGCGCCTTTTCGCGGCTATGCCGTGACAAATTTCCGTGTGTGTATAGCTTATAAAGTATTTTTCATCACATTTGAACGTAAACAGTATCATAACATGCAGGTTAACTTTGCTTAAACTTAAACTATCTTAAAATGTTATCCAGACTGGAATTTAATTGCAGACTCTCTACATATTACTTAAATACTGAACTAATGTTCTAATAATCGATTTTAATAGTTTTTTGTATGAAAACGTCGAAATTATTTTATTTTTTTACACTCCGTATTTGCTCTGTAAGTTTCCGAACGAAACATTTAACATAAGCTTAGAAAAAACATGAATTTCGTATTAATAGTTATGCTGACTAGTGTAGTATAAAGCTATATTTCATAATTATTTACATTTTGTATTTGAAGTAAAACATATTAAAGATGTCGTCGTCGTCCGAAGAGTGTGATTTAAATACAACACCGCCAGATATTATCCATGCAGCAAAAACAATGAAACGAAGTAATGAAAATCTTGTACCGAAGAAGTTTTAAGGAGCAGTATTTAGCTGCATACCAGTTAATGTATAAAATGAAGAAACGGAAAGAAAACAAGTTAGTTTTCTGAAAATGTTTTGCTGGCGTATTTTGGAAAATTGATGTTATTGAGTTGTCGAGACATTTTTAAATGAAGCTCTCGATGAAAAATATTTAGCGACAAAGGTAACTTCTATTACTAAGCAATATATTTTTTGGTGTTGTGTTTTTAACGTGTACTATTATAGAACATAAATAAGTTATCGAGGATTTATTTCATTAACATTAGTATAAACATTTTTTATATTTATTTCAGGTCGCTCTTATTTTTGGAGTCACTGGAGCTTGTAGGCGACAAGAACTATCTGAAATAACTACCAAGTACATTGAACCATGGTGATATGCTGCTCATAAAAAATCCACACACCAAAAATAAGGTTCCACGATCTTTCGTAGAAAATATAGTGTGCGTCAGATAGGTACATCGAAAAATATCACAATTTCTAATAATGAAGAAAATATTACTAATAAATAAGACTCCCCGAAAAAATCGTTGATCTTAATTTTACTAATTGTACATTGACTAAAAATTTTAATAAATGAGTTTTTTCTGTCCTATGATTTTATTTGTTTACTCGCAAATGTGATGAAAAACATTGTATGTTTCACGGGCGGTACGGGAATTACGAATCTCGACTCAGAAAGCCCTCAGTCTTCGACTTCGGGCTTCTAGTAGAGCCTCGATCGTAATTCCTTACTTACCGCCCTTAATACACAATATACTGTCTTGCTGCATTTGTCATAGTCATGGTTGTCAGATAAAGTTTTTTATCTATCTAAGTGATCACCACTGCCCACAGACACCTAAACCTAAAGAGCTAAGATGAAATGCCTCTTGTGCCTGTGATTTCCTCAGCTGTCTTACTCTCGACACCGGAACACAGCTTTACTTAGGGTGTGTAAAGGACAGCACTCTCCATTGGTCAGTTTCCATAATAATGTAGGTTACCGAAAATAGCGGTCAAGCCTCACGTAAAATTTATGTGATCCAATCTATGAATGATGCCGCAGCTCGTAAAGCCCATTCATCTCGCCGTCTGAATGCATCGACAGCATTAAATCCCCCACAAACTGACCACCTTAACACAAGGATATAAAGTCTCATTCTCTTAAACACAATCCGTGGAATCCATAACATCAATTTGGATTAGAACTCGACCGTATGGCTTTAACGTAAGGGTTAATATCGTTCGATACGCTCCTAACTCATTTACAATAATGCTCTAGTTTGTCGTAAAGTTTGCTTTGCATGTGACATTCGGACAATGTATTTCGCTTGAACTGTATGGGGTCGTAATAAAGGCGGTGTTTGTTTGATGTGTTGAGAGAAAGCTTTAAGTTGCAAGTAGGATGCGTATAAACATTGTTAAATTTTCTTTGCGTGTTTGATAATACTTTATCTACACACATAATCATAAGCAGAGCTCGGACAGGTCGTAGCAAAATAATTGCAGCACGGTAATAGAACAAGATTAATAGAGTCGCATTATGTACAGTATTATTTAATTATATTTTTCAATTTCATTATAATAGAGTTGGGGGTTGTTCTCAATCCACTTATTAATCGTTTTTATTTTTACGGTATAGAAATAACCATAAGTAAATAATTTTACTTGTTTAAATTGTCACCACAAAACTGTTTCAAGAATGCTACTGTGGCAAAACCATGATAGATATGCAACTAAATAAGGTTTAATGTTAAATTACGATAATATCCTCTTTAGATAATCATAATCATAATTATCGACTCTATTGAGTATTGTTCTATTTCCATATCTGTTTTTGCTATGACCTGTCCGAGCTCTGATCATAAGTCCTCTACAATGCATTCAGAAACAGTAGGTAATGACCAGCATTACGACAGTAGGCAATGACCAGTGCCCTAAGCACGACTTGTCGAATCCTGCGTCACGTAAAATCGAATAGTAAACTATAACGAGTTTGTATGACGTTTGGAACAGCGCCCGCCCGTGAGCGTATTTGGAACTAAAATTTAGTATGAGATTTCTCGATCTCGATACGATAACCGTAACGTAACGCAGGATTCGACAAGTCGTGCTTAGGGCACAGCATCACGACAGTAGGCAATGACCAGCATTACGACAGTAGGCAATGACCAGCATTACGGCAGTAGGCAATGACCAGCATTACGACAGTCAGTTTTTTCTATCAAAATTTTTGAAACGTTATAACGAGTACGACATCGAAATCTTCCCGATTTGCTTTTATGACATCTACGGGCGAAAAAATAAGGATCCCTCTTAGCCACGCACTTAGAAACAGTACGGTTTAAACAACGCAATAAAAATAACGCCGTGAATTCCACCAGTACAGTTCCCACGGAAACGTCACCAGCACATCTGCACGTGGCAAAAACTCGCTAACAAGAACAGACGAACGCACGGACCCGCCCTAATCAATACAAGTGCGAGAGAGCCTTTAAAAATTCTGCACTTTAAACCGATTCCCGCCCCATCTAATCCTCTTTGTCTTTATATAAAATTGCAAAACACCTAAACGCAGTTCCTCCCGACGACCCCCTTGATTGCAAATAAATACCATTCACACACCCTCCACTTGGAGATAATTTCGTTTGGAGAGTGTTTTCCGTGTTTTTGCCGCCGCGAGGGGAAACGACTTTTTAAGGCGCGAAACGCGTAAATATACGACGTGTTGGTATAATTTCACCGTGTGTTTTGTAAACAGATAGGCTCACGTATGCTCCACTTGCTTACGGTTCTCTCGTATTAGAAAAACAATCTCTACTATCACTTAGTCCGTTTTTCTCTGTTTTCGTGGCCTTTCGCGCTCGTTAGCCACTAATGGGAAATTAATCTCTCAAACTGCTACTCAATGAAGAGAATTGAAAAAGAAGCCTACAAGTTACTGAAAAATGGAGTAAGTGAGAGTATACATACTTGCATAAGGAACTAGGAAAGTCATAACTATTATATTGCCTGAAATCGAATGCAGAAACTCGAGCTGCCTCAATCCATCTCGAACTCATCCTGCAAGTGAAGTGCCGCGCAACGCAACGGCAGCTCTCATCGCGTAAATTGAAGCATATGAAAGAGGTATACGGCTCAGTATTCGATGTAGAGAAAGTTTGTTTCGGAAGCGATCTCACTCGGAACTCCGCATCTTCAGTAAATCTCTCAAATTAAGTTGCCCCCTCCGTATCATCCGCGCATGCAAATATGTGCAGACAGACGCAGTTGCCTCAGCTGCACGATTGTTGAGCTAAAGTGCACCCTATTGTGTGGCGCTAAAAGGGCTGTCAGCGGCAAATGTGAGCGTGTCGGTGACAGGCCCGGCGGCACCCGCAAAAATCGCGGTACATACATTATAATGTGTTACCGTCGCGCTCTGCAGCAGCAGCGCAAATGCTGGAGGCATAAGGTACTAGCAGTTTATTAACACAATTTGTTACGCCAAATATTATTGCATCTTTAAAACTTGGTACAGACTTAGAAGGAACTTCATTAAAATAATTGAACAAACGCAGTGGAAGTAGAAATCAAATTAGGGATTGTGGTTTTTAATCAAAACCAAACCTTCGCCTCTCAGAAAACAATCTAGGTAACAGCATCCATTTCAAAATAATTGATAGAATACACGATACAATCCAAACCCAACACATTGATGACATTAGTTATTCAAAACCATACGAATACATTTCTGCATGCTACATTTTTAGTGCTTTCCAGCAAGCGCATATCCAACTACGTAAAAAGAATAAAGTTGTTTTGGAAAATTCTCCGCTTCCTTTGATTTCCATTCTGAAAACAATTGGTCCACTTAGTTTGAAACGTATTCAGTATCTGCAATATGCTATAAAGCAATAATTTTCTTCTTACTTTTGCGCGAACGACACAGCAATAATGTTATCTCTTTTAAAACCATAACTCATGTATTGTGTTACTTTACAATTATGTCCGCATCTAAATTGTGCTCTTTTCTCTTCCTTTATTCCAAGGAGTTTTCTCGACATTTTTAATCCACTATCTCCCTTCCAGAACCCTCCCGATACGTCAATTAGTTAAAAAGAATCACTTGCGCAAACAAAGTAATCGAATTGGGCGATGCTATTATTACTAACAGAATTGAAACGCTGCAAATTCTTTGTGTTGAAAGATATCGGCGCCAAGCATTAAGTGCTTAACTAGATGACTCTCTTGTTGATGTCCTAGATATCGGTGCTTCCAATATGTTAGTTGATGAGTGCAATTTTAGATTCTGTGTTGAAATACAATTCCACTTGCAACTCTGATGAACTCGATTTGATTTTCTTCTTATTCTTTAGCGACCACAACACTAAAAGGATCAGGTAGCGTTTCGGAATAATGCCTCGTATATTCATAACAAAAGGTTTCACAAAGCATGTGGCAATGCAAAAGCTTCGCTTAGAATATAACCTAACCAACTTAGAAGAGTTGAAAATCCCAGGACATTTTCATTTTAATGCTAACACGTTCGCCGGCGGTAAGCGGCTATAGCCGTTATAACAATAGACATTTTATTGTGTCTGGTTTACCGCCGGCGAAAGCATTGAATATCTCAAAAACGGTTTAACTGATTTTGATGACACTTATTCGTATAGGAGCTACAATGCCACACATAGTCACACAGATACAAGTTACAACCCCCCTCTTTTTGTGTTGGGGGTTAATATTGTTTTCTTTAGCTTAATATCACCGCAGAGTAATTGTCAGCTCTCTCATCGCCGCAGTCTTGTCCAGACACCGGATTATGAAAGTACTCTTAATGCAATAAAAACGTCAGCTGCCGGCTATTGGCGCGCTGCGGTCGACGCGCGTCTGTCGCGGCCAGCACCGACGCGGCGCGTTCTTGCGCCCGTCTGTGCCCTAAGCACGACTTGTCGAATCCTGCGTCACGTAAACTCGAATAGTAAACTATAACGAGTTTGTATGACGATTGGAACAGCGCCCGCCCGTGAGCGTATTTAGGGCACAGTGCCCTAAGCACGACTTGTTGAATCCTGCGTTACGTTACGGTTATCGTATCGAGATCGAGAAATCTCATACTAAATTTTAGTTCCAAATACGCTCACGGGCGGGCGCTGTTCCAAACGTCATACAAACTCGTTATATGTAGTTTACTATTCGATTTTACGTGACGCAGGATTCGCCAAGTCGTGCTTAGGGCACTGCTCCTTGCTTATTGCACCCCGTTTACGAGTACCTACATCTACAACTTGTTTGCGAACTTTCTTTAATCAGCAAAGTTGTTTTTGTTCTGCACTAGGTATTGTGGCGTTATTAGTTTCTCTTTTTAAAGTGTCTGTCCGTGAGTTACTCCTAACGTGTAAAGTTTTATCTTTATCTTTGCTCGCGAGATTTTTATGGTTTCGTTTTTCTTTTGTTCTAATTGCACGGCGAGATAATTTACTATTTAAAATGCTTTATTCTCAAGTGCACTATTTAGACTTACTTAGGAGTCGAAATGTCAGACTGTTTTTTATGTAATTACCTAAGTTGTTGCCATGTCATTGCCAAGTCATTAGTACTTTTATATCAATAAAGGTGTGTGTGTGTTTGTGTGTTGATACGGTCACTGTAAATTTTCATAGATAATTATAGCAAAGTATTCCTAGGTGTTTACATGAGATCTTAAAACCTTTTGCGGTGGAAGGACAGTGTTGTGAGACTTCAAATTTTTTACGTTTTACGTTTTAGATGGGATTTTTATTTCGCTAGTTCATTATCCATGCCTAACAAAAGATGTTCTATTATCAGTTTCTTTTGCGCGTAATTGAAAATTCGTGTTTAAAGTCGGATAAATTGAACTAACTAACTAGCTAATCCTATAGGTGCTTCTATTGTCCATTGTTTAAAATAATCTCTAGCGTTAATAATAATAAGAGTTTCTGCAGACTGCTGAAACCCTCCCAGCGAGCGATGAACTCTATTTTATCTCAGAAAATGATCGCGAAAAATGGTAATGGAGGATAACGACCATTCACAGTTAAATGAAGTTGAAAGTTCACATTTGGTTTGTAGTAAATAGTTATTTCTATGTTATTAATGCATCACGAATTTTAGGGAACCCTTTTCCGTCGTTGACACTGTAAGTGCCCGTGACTATGACAAGTTGTGGAATGGTGATGTGATATTTTTTGTCATATTGTGAAAAGGGTCCCATTATGGTACATGGGAATGAATTTTATTGCACCAAAACTAAAATCATATTATATTGATGACTCATTCTCAGTTTTTAGGGTTCCGTACCTCAAAAGGAAAAAAACGGAACCCTTATAGGATCACAGTTTTAAATGATTCGAGCTCATCAAATCTATAAGGTAATCGCGGTCAATATCCCGTATTCATTATGTCTTATAGGATCACTTTGTTGTCCGTCTGTCAAGGCCCTTTTTCTCTGGAACGCGTGGAGGTAGCATGTTGAAATTATTATCAAATACTCAAACCTGCGGTCCCTTGAAGCTGTGAAAAAATTAACTTTCTAAGTCAACGCAATCAAAAGATACAGTAATTAAAAAGGTTATTTCCATACAAATTGCCGATTGCCAAAAACCTAAAGGGTACTTCCAGATATCCTAGAAACTTGAAATTTGATATGAAGGTAGCTCTTATAGCACAACCACTCCGAAAAGTATTCAAATTTAATTTTTTTATGTCTGTCTGTAGATTTCGCATACCAATATAAGTTGACTTTTGACACTTTTAACATAAAACTACCGTGAGACTCAATCATACGTCTCGCCACCGGCGTGGCGTGCTCCCAGAGGAAGGACTACGGATTAGTCCGAAACAGGTCGAGCTGTACTCGACTGACATACGTGAGTGATCCGTTTATTTCACTATCACCCCGCACTGCGTACATTTTGTTTAAGAGCGGGCCCTGCTAACACTGGACTTCTTAAAACACTGGGGGAAAGCGTTAAAATCTTTCTACGGAACCCTCGTGCGCGAGTCCGACTCGCACTTGGCCGGTTTTTTCTACTTACTATTAATTTTAAAATCATCAAATTTTCATTCGTACTTACAGTCGTACCCTATATTCAATCTATCTCTTGTTATGGTCTACTCAAAAATCTGCTTTCTGTAAATGGCCCATCATCCTCCCGTCGATAGATAGCTAGCAGGCAGGCCCCTATTTCACAAATGTCAGTTTTCAATGACAATTCGGTGTCAACCGCTGACATGAAGAGCTTTTGTTTTAGCGCGCTTCATATTGTCAAAGAAACGTAGTTCGAATGGTCATATAAAATTGACAATTGTGAAGATGGTGAAACAGGAGCCAGAGATTGGATTGCTTACCCACAGTAAGTTTATATTGAGACGGTAAAATTAAAGTTTTTATCGTCAATAGATCAAAACAAGAGATAGTTTGAACGACTGTTAATAAACCATTACCACGAGTAGTCGAATGTTGGAGCTTGGCTATGATTGTGTGCAAAAGAGCCTCGAGTTAATTCCTGGAGCCAAAACCATGCAAGCGCGTGTATCGGCGAATAATCCACTGTCGTCCACAGACAATTTACAGCCGTGACTTCCCACGCTTCTCGTTGCCGTCCTTGTCAGTTACGTGTAACACGAAAGAGATGAATACTGTCCGTGCTCGACAAGTTGAGCGAGCCTTGCAGATCAGCATGCTGCTTCGTGTATCGCTCAGTCTATCTCTCTTAAACCAAACTAGTTAAAAAAGGACACGTTGAGATAGTGGAGGAAATTCGAGCTGGCGATTGTTGCCAATCCGATGGGCGTTCGTTCGATTAATCGAGTTCGGAGCGATGGAGTGTTCAGCCGAGTGCGGTTGCCAGTTACACTTCACTCCGTTTTTGTGTGCAGCTCATTAAGACTCGCATCGACCTTGGCGTTGATTTACATAATTAACCTGAAGGTCGTTCACATAATTATGTTTGATAAACTGCTGCATTTTGAACAATGATATCGTTACATTCTTCTTATCAGATTCATGCATCATATTTTTATCGTACATACTTTGAAAAACTAATAAAACACATTTCTTCTGGGTCTAACAGCCTTACCTAATTAATTTTATTTATATATCCGCATTTTCGGAGCAACGCCCGTTACGAGTATGCCCACGCAAGCCAGGGCCGTGTTTTATAAACCTACAGGCTACAAGTTACAAGTCTACAGGAAACAGTCACCTGTAATGCACTGTGTACAATTACAGGTGTTTTATAAAGACACACGGAAAGCTACACTTGTAATACAGTATTGTAAATCTCGACTACAAGTAAATTCTACAAGTGTAATGGACATCACTAATAAAAAAAAAAGTGGCTGCCAAAAATTACAAATAAGTTGAGGTTTTTTATCTATTACACATTCTAAAATACTCGTGCAAAGTTCATAAATGAAAATCTGTATAAGTACATAAAACAAAATCGTGTTAATTGCACTATTTATAAGTCAAGAACGGCTGGACCGATTTTTATGATCTTTCATTTGTTGGATTTATCTTTGCTTCGAATAGCAGGATAGATATTAACAGAGGGAAAATTTCACGGGAAAAAAAATTGGAAGCTCATTTTCTCATAGGTACATTTTCTATAGACCCTAACCCCTATTTACCTATGGCGGTACGAAGTTCGCGGGTCAGCTTGTAAAATATATCTATTCTAAATAATGGCGAAAAACGACCAAAAAAGGATTTTTTTTAATACGACGAGGAAGGCAAACGAGCAAGTGGGTCATCTGATGGTAAGTGACCACCACTGCCCTGCCTACTGCATGTCAACGACCCCTTGATACTCCAGTGCATACAGACAGACACAGACAGAGAATTGAAGCTTCGCGCTCAATTAATCATTTTGATTACTCGACGATTCTAATGAGCTCCCAATTTCTTGCAGAATCTAGTCTAGTCTATTTGCGTATGGTTCATTCTGGACCTTTCATTATAATATTGAAAAGGTGTGTCAAAATCTCTATTTATTCGTGGCCAAAACTCCCTAGTTCTATGCTGCCATGGACTCTCTTATTCCGAGTCCGACTCAGACGAGTTCCTCAATATACGATTCATTCCTTGAGAACCTTGAGTTTAATAACTTGAAGAAGAGATAGATAGGTAGATAGAACTATTGATTTGGTACTGATCCAGACACCTAATTCAAAAATTTGTGCACCTGTAGCCATTGTTACAGGTCTCAAGACGTTCGTAAGTTTTCGTTACAATTTTACAAATCTACAGGTGTATTTTTAAATTTAAAAAAAAAGCGCCTGTTCGATTATGAATTTAAAACTATAAAATGTCCACTTTTTGTCTATGATACGGCTACAGGCGCCTATACTTGTAGCTTGTAAAATTGTAGCACAGTACTTTTATAGAACGCAAATTGTAAAAAACAGGAAAAGTGTTGCCAATAAACGCCTGTAAAATTGTAACTTGTATGTTTATAAAACACGGCCCCTGAGATCGACGAAAATGATGTTCGCGTTAGTCGAATTCCCCTTAATGTGGTAATCCCAGGGAAAAATATCCAAAGGAAACAATACCCCTTTGTTCCACACGTAGCGTCTTCAGAATGTTGCCGTTATCCTGATCTTGTAATACTGTGTTGTATCAGCTGTATTGTTGGAAAGTTCAACGAGGTTTGCATCAGGAGAACGTTGGTTTTCTTTTGAAACAGGTCGCTCAGAATAAACTGTTTAAAATAAACAACGGAAAAATTTATGTTTTAGATATAACGTTGAGCCAATTTAGAAAGTAATTCATGTTCAAATTTAATATGCTCTCATCGTGAATAAGATTTGTAAAGAACAGTATAAATATTGCTTTAAAACGCGGTCCGGGAAGACGAAGGCCGCGTTTATATTTTAAATATTCTTAAACATAATAAAAATTAATTAGAAAAACCTTTGCTACTGATTGGTACAAGGCAGGTGCTAGAAATGTCCTCACTAACGAAACCCTGATAATTGATCAAGATCACAGCACCAAAGAGCTATTAATATACCAGGTTATTGAGTCCTCGAGTTCCAATCATAGGCATTAACAGAGATAACCAGCGGTGAGCCTTGCCGCTGTCAAGGAGGCAGAGAGGGCAGAGAGGAGACGTGACCTGCCTACTGAGCGAGAACCTACTGAGAGACCGATAATTGTTTTATTTATTTAGATATTTGTGACGCAAGGGCAAGATCAACTGATGACAAAATGCGACTAACTGTGGCTAAGTTGTAGATAACTTTTTTTTCTAATACTACGCAATCTGTCACTTTGGGACATTCAGCAGGAAGTCAAGTGTGTGTGCGATGACTTGGACGATACGCGTCTAAAGCCTTTATTTACATTATTAATTAAGGTCTTGGGGGCGTTCCTCTTTAGTCTTCTAGAGTCTATGTTCTGCTAACTTATTGGGGTGGTTCTATATTCTACTCTTGCATCTCACTATGCATATCTGGATTTTTATTATTTCTTCGTGGTGTAACTATGAATTTATTTTTTGGCTGTGTAAATGTACCTAGTTCAGAAATTAAAGAAGCAAAAAACAATTTAATTAAAAAAAAGTTACCAGTGCTGTGCTACATGCCGTATTTTTCAATCATCCTATAAACGGTTCTTGCGTTCTAAGCATAAAATCACTAACGCTACTGTGATAGAATTCTGATAAATCACGATTAAAGTGAATTGAATCATGTGAGCTTCGTACAAATTACTTCTAACAAAAACCAAACATCTCGCCAACATGTTCTGGGCTACATTTCTTCAAGTTCGGCAACTCGCGGGCACCACCTGGCGGCCGCGAGCGATCCCTAATGACTCGTCTTGTATTCAGCCCGCGACACGACCCCCCCCCCCCTTCCACCCCTCCCCCCCCTACCGGCCCCGTATTGTCTCCCGAATTACCAAAGTCGATTCACATGTTCGTTTTTATGCTCTATTGGCTTACCATCCCGATTCGATTTCGGTGAGGCTTAACAGCTGTCCTATCGGAAAAATATCCACTTAGTTTTATTTTGGTTTGTTTCAGAGCTATAATTTACTCGAGTTAAATGTCGAAGACGCATGGGGAGGACTCAGTGCGAAAGTTTTGAATAAGTAATGGGCGGACGATTTGTTTCCGCAGCTGTTAACGCGATTTGAATGAAACACGCGCTCCGTTGTGTTTTCTTTACTTTTTCTTATACATAACTTACTGTTCTGCGTCTACGTTCGATAAAACTGCATTCCTTATGTACTCATACGTCCGCAGTGTTAGGTATATTATCATCTACAGCAACAGCTACGTTGTTGATCGGTTGGGTATTTAGCAGTTACGTATTTTCTTTCTTACAAACTTCATTTTAAATTACGTCATTACTGTTGACTGCAACATTTCCCACGACCATCAAACTTTGAAGTAATAATCTGGAACTGTTGCAGTTACAAAGTGCTGTCAATAAGCGAATCTACGGCAGTTACTGTGGCAAATCACGTAGCAAATCTCCACTAGTTAGGTATGCGGCTCACTCTTGACACTTTGCCGAGATCAGCAGACATGTGCCTCCCTGTGTTACGAGTAGTCAGCATGTTGTGTAGGAGTTTCAGACACCTATGATTAAGACAAGTCAAGGCTCACTTTGAGCTGTTGCTTCCAATTAGTGGTGACTGGGTTTTGCCTTTTTTTTTGATTCAAGAAAACGTCCATAATGTTTTGCCTATTTTTTTGACAGACAAAAAAGAACGCATGTCAGAACGCATATCAAATAGTGTGGCAAAAATATTTTCTCAACAGAAACGGAAAGAAGGAGAGGAATTTGCTTAGCAGTGTGACACGTTCATAGACGGAAAAACCATTTCTTGGACATTCCTTTCTATCATAGTTGGTGTCGAGTGCCCAGCCTAGGTCAAATACTTAATCGTTTTTGTAAAAATGACGTAAAAAGTCACATAAAACAGAGCACTTTTATGTCAGATACCGATGCCTTCTACGTCTGTCAAGCAACACTACGTTTTGCAAGCACACGTGTAAATGAGATTCGTCGCTGCGTCACTCGGCTGTAGTACTCCCAACCCTCGCATCTAAAAGGGAAATCCGGCCGTTCAGTTTTTGTCGGAGGGCTCGCAATGTGCTACGTGAGTGATTTAGATATCTTTGATTTGAATTTTAGAATAATTTCAGTTTTGTAAGGTTGAGATTCCCTTTCACACTCTTCTGGTTTTGGATTGTGTTCATGTTTTGAATATAAACAGCTGGATTACCAAGTTTTCGTTTCCCAATCAGTTCCTACAGAGCACGTTTTTTTGTTGATAAATGCACATTGACTAGTCTCTCAGTAACAGTGTCGGCATGGTATTAGCAAGTCAAAGCGCTCTTGCAGCCCACAGTATCCGCGCGATGCGAAAATCATAAACAATTGGTCAGTCTGTCAGTGTCCGGATTTACATCACACTCGACGCCACACTGATACCGACGTTACACTGGAAGCGCTACTTACTAGATTAAATGCGAGTACTGTTTGAAAAAACAGGCACCTACAATAGCTTTCATTTAATTGTAATTCTTGGCTCAGTAACTACTCCTACATTAGCATTAGTCGCAATAATAATGGTCCAAACAATACATAATCGGAAGCACACTTTTTTTATATTAAAAAAAAACGGAATATTGAGATTGTTTAATGTAAGACTGTGACTCTAAGTAACAATTATTTATTTTGTCTCTTTCCTTCGAGTTAACTATAACCCACATCTGGACGGCATTGTAGAGCGCTATCATAAAACACTAACCGTTTAATCTTTGACGGCTCCATCCCGGCCCATTCGTATTCCGCCAACACAGTAGCGGAACATTTCGCAAACTCTTCCAGCGCGTGTCCGCATTTGCGGGCGTGCGGAATACCCCCCCGCCGTCCTCCCCACAGGGGGATTGTCGTGGTTATCATATCCCGCATATTTTGACCCGAATAACATATCACGCGTTTTTGCCGATAGCTCAGCTGCCGGCGACAGGTTTAGGCGTTTGATTTTGACAACTCATCGGCGATGTTTACGAGGAGTTCGGATGAAGGGAGGGCGAGGGTTATCGTAGGTTACGATGGTGACAGGTTTTTTGAAGCGAGAAGTAGGTAGTAAATAACACAATAGAAAAATGCATTAGCCAAATAATAATAAAATTGTAAAGTCATGAGGCGTCGCCTTGGGGTAAACAACAGTGAACGCCTAGCGGTCAAAAGTAGACCGTTATTCATAAAATTATTTACATTATTTACATAGTTATGTATGTTTATTATGTATAGTAATGTGAGCAGCACTTTGCTTAATGGAAATAAAAGCAATTATTTTGCTACACTCGACGTTATTTCTCCTAACTATTTGCCTTTATAGCCATCTACATGAAGATTCGCTAAGATACGTCTTATCGGGTATCGCAACATTCACGTCGAGACAGCACTTTGCATACAAATGTCTTCCCCTGGTGCTCAATTGCTGAGAATACATTTGGACCTAAAACTAAACCCTCTCCAATAAATAAGGAAGTTGACGCAATAATTATAAAGTATCTGCTATCAGTTGGCGACACTGCTATCAGATGAGACGTGAGGGCGAGCCCTTTACGACGCCGCGACACGCGAAGCGAACAATTGGTAGAACCCCTCAAATGTACATAGAAACAAACTCCTGAAATAAACTTACGAGTGGTAGACCACGACCTACCCCGAGCACGAATATTCGAAACCTACATAACCTTTTTTTTATATACGACAAGGAAGGCAAACGAGCATGATGGTAAGTGATCACTACTGCCCATAGACGCCCGCAACCTCGGGGGGTTTGGAGATGCGTTGCAAACCTAAAGAGCTACGATGAAATGAATCTTGTGTCCCGTAATTACGCCAGCTATCTTACTCTCTACACCAGAACATAACGTTGCAAGCACTGCTACTTAACAGCAGGATTAGCGAGTAAGATGTCAGATGTAGACGTAATCGAGTAGACGTTATCGTATCACCATCGAGAACATTTTTGTACCAAAGTGCTGTTCCAAGCGTTATACAAATTTTCTCGACAACGTTACTACTCGATTACGTTACCTAGAATTTGAATGTTCGTGCTTAGGGCACTTACTCGCAAAGCCTGCTAAAAAGCCCGTGCGTTGTCGAGCTTCTCAGCTGGTCTCAGGTCATCCTTAAAATAAAAGTAATTCACCTCAGTCTAGTCGTGGTTCTTTCTATTTATTATTATTATTTAACTAAACGGTGAAAGCATACCGTCCTAAAATGAGTGTAAACAAGAAAAAACCCGACGACTTAGTTTAATGCGATGCAAAACCCGCCGCTTTAAATTAATTAGCATTTTATTCCCGACAGTACACAGCTCCGTTTTGTAGCTAAATATTTTTTCAGGCGTCTGTTTATTTGCCGGAATCCGTTTTATATTAACATTAACATAATACTCTTGGGCAAGAATAATAAATAATTATTATTTAACGCGCAAGTTTTCCGTGTCTTGGAATCAAAATCAACATTTACCCCGCGTTAAGCATACGTTTAGTAATCTCCTATTCCTAAGGTCCGTAGGCTTCGCGTACCACATTGGAACCCTTTCGTTCCAAATGTCACATAAGCATACAAGTACCGTACATCTGCCAATAAAAGCACTATTGAATTGATTGTGAAAATTTTCAACAGGTACGCGATTCAATTTGTTTTAAAATCTCTTGTGCAGGATATTTAAAATAACTGTTTTCTATTACTCATCATTTCACTTGTCCCAAGCACTAATTTAAAATCAAAACGCAAAGTATTAGTATTCCCTAGAAATTTACATTAATCATCATCATCATCATCATCATAATCTTGTCAGCCGGAAGACTTCCACTGTTAGACATAAATAGGCCTCCCCTATCAGTCTCCAGCAAGAGTGTTCCTGGTTCGCTCGCATCTCGCATCCAACGGCTCCCCGCTACCTTGACACGTAGTACTATCAGTTATTCTGTGCCTTGATCAAGTCGTTCGTCCAACTAGTAGGAGGCCTCGCCGTCTTCCGGCTCATGGACTCTATATTCATATTTTATTTAATATTAAAGTAAGTACTTCAGATAAAAACTGTCTATGAACTGCGCCATTTAGCGAACGCTCGAATTACCCAATGATTGAACTGCATGTTCAAATAGATTCTGGTATCGTGACACTTGCAGCCAGCACTTAAACAAGTTGTAACTATGATTTATTGGAAAACATTTCTCGAGGCACAATTACAAGGAATTCGATTGTTGAACGAGAACCAGATTTGATTTGCTAATATAACTGTTAATTGTGATTGTCCAATTTGCTTGCTGGGCGCGTTAATTCAAGATAGCAGCTGAGTTTTGCATAAAATAAATGCCTTGGCTGGCAAGTCAAATTGGCGATGAGTATAGAATCGATGTGAATTGAGAGTGGAAAATAATATTCGAAAATGCTTGATGACCAGAAAAAAGAGATATGATATGAGTTTAAAGCTTTTTAACCCCCGACGAAAAAGAGGGGTGTTATAAGTTTGATCTGTGTATCTGTGTGTCCGTGTATCTGTCTGTGGCATCAAAAAGATAGACTAGCAACTCTTAGCTAAGTTTCATCAAAATCGTTACAACCGTTTTTGAAATATTGAACTTTGAAATGACAACGTCAGGGATTTTTCAACTTTTCTAAGTTGGTTAGTTTTGGTTAGATCTGTATATTTCATGACTAAATCTTGGACATAATTGTATGTTTTCGTTATTATTATTTAAGGAGACACAGAGCCGTTACTTTGCTTTGCGTTACGTTACTTTGTTACTTATAAATTATTGCACATACTAACTATAAATAATAAATGGTGAGGGCAGAGTATTTTTCGTGTTATCTTAGGACTGCTAGCTCTGCAGCCGCTTCCGCCATTGTATTATATCAAAATTTACAACTCGTCTAGAGGTTAAACCCACAGAGGTTTGGGAAACTTGTTCGAGATAACAATAACGTACAAGACTATCTAGTTCACCTGCTCTGAGTTGCTCACAGGTCCGCATACGTAATGCAGTAGCGCAACTTCCATATCTCAGGCCCCGGGGGACTGAAGGAGGACTTTCTCCGGGACTATTGTTCCTGTTACGAGAAGTTAACTTCCGGGTTGAGCCCGTGCTCTGCGAGAACTGAGAACTCGTGTACGTATGAGATAAAGGGGTATTTTTATAGCGTGATCGTAACAGGTATTATATCAGTATTTACGGTGCCGAGAGTAAGGCAGCCAGGTACAAGTAAAGTTACGGATGTTAGGGGTACTTCATCCTAGCCTTCGGGGTTTGTAATGATAGATAGATAGATAAAAAACTTCATTCGACAACCATGAATATGACAAATGCAGCAAGACAAATATCTTACAAGCTATACACACACGGAAATTTGTCACGGCATAGCCGCGCAGAGGCGCCGACTCGGCGCCTCTGCATGAATGCATCTGCTGTGTATGCATTCTTCATGTGTTTGGGCCTTGGGGATGTCCGAGGCAGTGATGACTTGCTTTAATTTTTCTATGAAATAAAAATTGTAATGAGGGACATGTAGAGACATTTCATTTGCTCGGTACTTATGTACAGCTTTTTATAAATATTCAATAAATCGAGGTGTACGGCTTGGCCGAGACAGTACTCCCGAACTGAACAGTACTCCAATACTTATCTAACCAGTATGTTTGTATTTTGTTCCTGTCATTAAGAGTACCTTCCTCTCGCTACGTTTTCGCTTATCTGAAATTATCCTCAATGATCCTCAATTAATACAACAATACATTTTTCAATACATGTTACCAATGGCTTTTGGTTGCACTTATTATATTACTTAGAACCCAGATTTGTGATCCCATTTATGGTTTACAAAATTCCGATCCTTCCAATGTTTCAATTATTAAAAGGAAAAAATGAATGAATATAAAAAATGCAATTGATTACAACGAAAGTCTTTTAAATGTTTCTTGTCTTCGGTTTATTTGATCCATAAATTATTTATCTCGCTGCAAAAAATCTTTATTGCATTCTTGTTCATACAATCGACTCATTAGTCGGCGCGTTGTTTGTCGGCGCCGGCGCTCCGACAACCGACAAATCGTCTGTTTATACCGAGCTCGATAAATCACTTGTCTGCGACTCGAGGGAAGAGTACTGCAAACCTCCCGTCGAGCCTGTTCTGCGATTTGAAGCAGGAGGTCACGCAGACAAAATGGATTAGGTATCATAAGAAAAATTAAAAACCAAAGACATTTTCATTTAATACTCCGGTAGGTACCCCAAAAGCTGCTAATCCAATTTTGATAAGACTTAGCTAAGAAACACCTCGATTAAATTAGATTTCGATGAAAATAAAACCGCATTCAAATCGGTACACCCATTTCCCTAAACGGATACGGATCGTAGCTCCTGCGAGACAGATTTTCACGTCAAAAACTTACATTACCCCTCTTTTTTCGTCGGGAGTTAAAAAGTACCTAGCTACCAAAGTCGCAATATAAGAAAGTCACGAATATGTTTCACTATGTATGGGTGTCATGGTAGTTCCAATTTTTTCAAATATCTTGCAACCGCTGAGTAAAAATTCTTGTTGAAGTTATCCTATCCAACGTTGATTTAAAACTTTATAAAAGACCGAACACGAACCACAACACTTCAAACTAATAATAGTAATAACACCGCTTTATGTATCGAAGTTTATATCTGAAGACTTATTAAACGTCGTGCTAACAGTCGCCACCTCGCTCGATCATTCACTACTTCTGACTAGTCGCTCGCACCGCCGGTAACGACTCGCCTCTGTCTTCCCGCTGGCCCATTTGTCACGTCTCCGCGACCCAGTTACGACAATAAACAGTGCGTCTTATGAGCGATGTCGCCGATTAGCGGGGGGGGGGGGGGGGCAGACCATCTGTCAGGGGGGTGTCTGGAGGCTGCGGGCAACTGATAACGAAGTCTCGGGGTGAAGTTGGGTGGGCCTTCTGTAGTGTAAGTGCTATGTGACGAAATTACAAAAAGAAACTACCTGTAGGTGTGCTGAGCGCCTAGCGTTATCGACGACCAAAAAATACGTCTCGATCGCGTCCGCGTTAAATGTCTCGCGCGTCCGGCCGCTGCTCGTCGTAGCTCGCTGAAAAGTATTTACCTACACTTACACTATCTCTTCACGTAAGGCATGAGCACTGAGCTGAGGGTCGAGCACGACTTTTCGACACACAGCAAATCGAATAGTAAACGTTGTCGAGTTTGTATGACGTTTGGAACAGCGCCCGCCCGTAAGCGTATTTGGAACTAAAATTAAGTACTTATGAGGTTTCCCGATCTCGATACGATAACCGTAACGTTACGCAGCATTCGTAAAGTCGTGCTCGACCCTCAGGCATAAGAATAAATAATAACATAATAGAACGGAAACTCCCGCTCCGGACGGGCTCAAGGTCACGATATTAGAGTATTCGTTAAACAGACTACTCAGTCAGGCTGTCACGGCCGGCGTCGCCGCACGCGCGTTTGGTTGTTTGTAATTTGGTTGTAATAGTTTTCCGTGAGCCTGTATGTATTTTATTTTATATTTGTAGGTAAGTAATACTTACTTAAATCACCTTAAATGGCTTCATTTGGTATGGCACTCATAATAACTTCTTATCTAGATTAAAAATCTCATGTTTTGTAAAACTTGAATAAAATAATGATTTCAAAGCAAAGAAAAACTTATATCTTAGTGACATTATCTTTAGACGTAAGTACCTAATATTTAACGGCAAGCAACCCTAGCAACACGCCTGGATGACAGAGGGGTGTAACGACGTGAAGGGGGAAGTAGGTATATAAAAGGCGGCGTTTTGGACTCGGTCAAAAGAGATTCCGTTCTACTATGTCATTATTTATTCTTATGCCTCAGGTGTCAGGACGTGTCTTGAACAGACTGACGATTCTGACTATGACAAGACTTTGCAGACATTTGAAGAAAATAAACAACAGAAATGGCTGTACGGGCTTTGATTCCTTTACCTATCCCTGATGGGACGAATTTAAAAAAAAATCTGAACCCTATTACGCTTCGACTGGTAATGAACTGTTGAAATTTTATAAATTGCTGCTATCTATGAAAGTGTGCTTAACTATTCATTGTTATCGCCCATAAACAGAGTTTATTATATTATTACTCTTATGTTGTGAGTGTATTATTTCGGCACTTTTTCAAGCATGGCATTTTTTGCTCGACATGTGACTGTCAAGAAAGTGTTTTTAGATCGCTTCTGTCTTGTCCTGTTGATGTCATTAGTGAATGGAAAGATATTGTAGTCTGCCTATGAATCGTCAATATCTTGTAAGTATAAATACTACGTTGCCAAACCAACAACAGTTTCGACGCTAAATTCTTCTTCTTTTATTTTATTACATCGGTCGCCGTCTGTCGTCTGTCGGGTGAATGTATTCTATTGTTGCCATATAATTGGTAGTCACATTGGACAACTTCGGCTGATGTCAGTAATAAAACTGAATTTACAACCCAATCCAAAATAGTTTTATCGACGCATTTTATATTCACATCGCGTCACCCAAATTTGCACAGTTTCGTGGTAAAAATACCAATTTCTATACATAATTTGTTAACTGTGGCTTCCCGCGGCGTCGATGTGGGCAACTAATCGGGCATTTATATGCAAACGCAACATATCCCGGGTAATAGTGGCGAGCGCCTCATAAACTAGTCGCCCGGTGTCGCTGAACGATTGAGACAAAATTGTTAATCCGGCTGAGATCACTGACGAGCAAAACTAACGGGTCACTTTCCATACGAAGTTGTATGAAAGTGACCGTTTATTTTTGCTCGTCAGGGTAATACATGTAGCTCAAGATCGGTTGCCTATTGAAACCTGACCCTAGACAGCATTAGCAGGTACCTACTGTAAAGTCGGTTCAGCTGTTTTTGAGATATTGAACTTTGAATTGAAAATGTAGGAGGTTTTTTCTAAGTTGATTAGGTCGTGTCATGATAGTATTCCTCAAGTGACTCGTCTCGGCGTCTCCTACGTTCTCATCTCGGTAAGCTTATAATGGGCTAATGGCGGGTGTCTGCATGAACGTAGTCACTTATATGGATACGCATGTACAGGACTCGTATTTTTTGCTAATTTGGCCGACTCTTGTCAAGAGGCACCGTATTAGTCATCAGTCTACCAACTTCGTCAAATCAGTGAATAACCGACTAATAGGGTGATCTTAAGTCGTGATCCTAATACCGATGGCATCATCCCGGAGGCCCGGCGCACTAATCGGCGACTCATTCCCGGAAGCGGCTGACTTACCGCCGTCACGGTCCTTCCGGTGAGCGGTTTGTCATCTCGGGGAAAGGGGGCAGGCTAGATGTTACTGATTAACCTCACCAAGCCTAAAGTTTTTTAGAGCTCTCTTTCGAACTCGAATGACACGACGTAAATGCGAAAGGATTCACCAATAATAATGTTTTTCTTGGACACAATCGCTATCACTTTGTTAACTTTTTATGGCATTAACTTTTTATACGTATGATATCTGCATGTTGCTCTAATACCAACTGGGTTTACGTGCGATGAATAGACTTATTATAGCGTATGGACGGACATTTCGGTACTTGTTCCACTTTTGTTGCAAGTTTTCCAGTCGCGCACGGGTGACGACGCCGCGCCGCCACCGCCGTTCCTGTGCTCAAAATGTGTCATACGGCATGTCCATATGTTTATATCAAATTTGTGATAGGAAAGGTGTATGAGTTTGCCGGATTTTTGGTAACGACTACTGCCTGTGCAGGGGGCGCGCGGATGTGCCCTTTCTTAGCCACTTCGAAGTCCGAAACTCGAAGTTCGTACCCGACCGGCGCTCACGCCAACATAGGTTGACATAAGAGGGAGAGAGACGGTTAGACACGAACTTCGAATTTCGGACTTCGGAGTTTAGGGACTCTGCGAGTGTGGCCGCTTTTTTATGCTGTCCCAAGTCTAATGGACACATTGTTTATGAGCTGTCAAAAATAGTCCGTAACGGATACGATTAATAAGTTTAATTCGGCGCCTCCTCGTCGTTAGTGCGGTTAATTGGAGGCAGATGTCGCCGCCGGTTACAAATAGTGCTTCTGATGATGCGTGGCAGGAAATTTTTAAGCGTCTAACTTATGGTCTGTTCAGGTTATTAATTGAGTTTCATATTGCTCAACGTTTGGTGTCAGAGGCGGAAGGAGTAACTGGCTAAATGTCAAAGAATTAAAATAACTAAAATCTCGCGTCTTGTCTGTAGATTATGTGGCATGTTTTGGGAAGTCAATTGAAAGTATAGGTACATACATTTTCTGAGATAATTTGCTTCGTGTTCAGATCACGGTTACAAAAATATTGACGCACTATGTCGAGAAGCACGGTGCAGAAGTTTTTATAAATGTTGTGTTTTTCTGGAGGTATATCCGTATTGGCATTCTAGTCATTCGACTTAAAAAACCTAATTGCTATCAAATAAAGCACAGGATTGAGCAACAAGTCGACTCCCCTCCAAATGATCTGGTAGGGAAGGCGGCTCTTGTGTCCACCATTTATAAATCAGATTAGGCGGTAATATGACAGGCGCACCAACACAATTTGATCCTGATATAGTGTAGGTACTCTTACTGTATCATCCTACAAGGTCTGAATGTCATGGACAAAAGTTAACACAACAATGGATCCAGGCAAAGTTAGTACTAATGTTAGATTAAGTTATAACACGACGAAACTCACACAAATAACGTCTTAAAACGTTATTCATAACTCATAACACGATTTCATTTGCATCAATAATAAATAATAACTCTAGCCACTTCAATAAACTTAAACCGTGAGACATTACGCCTCGGGCGTTATTGCGTTCAACTTAACTTGTTGTTGCTGTAATATTTTGCTGCTATATTAAAAGTAATTGTAACTGTTTGGTGGTAATAGCGGACCCCCAAAGCCGGCAGGCGCGGGTGGTCTCGCCTCATCGCCCGATACCATCCTACATGGAACACCGGAACCCAATGTAGTTTATAAACGCATGGGTTAAGGTTCAAAGTCGTCTGTGTGAAAACCATGTGAATGTATGAACGATCGGCGTATTGCCCGTGATCTATGAGATATCATTTCGTGGTTTTGTTAAAGTAATGAAGCGTGAGTGTAAGCGTTATTAATATCACTCGTATTGGTCACAACGGTTTTTTTTAAATGTAAATTAAAGATAAAGCCACAGATATAGTATGCATGATTTAATTTCCCGGTATTTCTAAAAATGCTATGGAGGCGCACACTGGTAATAAAAGGTTTCAATATATTTTAAAATTTGCTATGAGAGTACCATATTTCCGCATTATGGAGTGAGAAAGTTTTAAAATGTTTGAAATTGGAGAGTCTCCCGGGGAAATGGCAGTCGGTTCCGTTTCCGCGCAGTGGGGCATGATTTGTGACTGAAAAGAGTGAAAAGGTCAGATGCTGCCTACAGTGTTCTATTGGACCTTGGACATTCACTGTGGTTTTAATGTTTTGCTAATAAATAGGTACATACAAATTACTCTTTTACGGCTTAGCTTTTTTTTAACTTCATTATTTTGTCTTGTTTAATCTGTTGTATCGATAATAACATGATAGCAAAGCATTTCATCTATCCTTACAGGTATCTTCTATATACATTGTATCTAATAGCAATGACGTTACCGCCTGAGTAACTGACAGACAGAAGGCATAGATCACCTGGAGCTATAGACGTGAAATTTTTCAATGTCATAGAAGTGTAAGTAAGGAGGAGTTTTTCAAAATTCCTACTGCACAGGAAATACCCGGCTACTTACAAAAATGCCTTAGCTCACCTAATTAGGTGAGCTTTTCTTAAGTAAACATAATGTTACGTTCCTACAATTGCGTTTGAATTAGAAAAGTTTAAGAGCCCCCGACATAGTCATTTCAAAGATCAATATTTCAAAAACGGGTGAACCGATTTTAATGAGACTTAGCTAAGAACCATCTCGATTAAACTAGCTTTCGACTAAAAAAACCGCATCTAAATTGGTCTATCCATTTGGGAGCTATGATGCCACAGATAGATAGGTACACAGATAGACACACAGATACACAGGTCAAACTTACAACACCCCTCTTTTTCGTCGGGGGTTGCATAGTTGGTCGTCACGTCGCTTTCGTAGAGTTGTTTGAAGTACACTGTCAGAAAGAGTAGACAATTGGGTCTTTATGAATCTTCAACTCGGACGCGGTGGTAAAGTATCTACTTTTTGTTTTTAACCGACTTCAAAAAAGGAGGAGGTTCTACGTTCCACTGTATGTTTTTTTTTTATGTATGTTCATCGATTGTTGTATTATTCGAAAGTGTATACTCCTGAGGTGGTCCCATTGTCACCAAGTCATGATCTGATGATGGGATCCCAGGGAAATCGAGGGCAACCCTCAAATTTTATAGGCACGTATTATGTGTTTCATATTTTTTTTTCTAAGGCTATTCAAATATTTGTGTCTGGTAGTCATCATCCCATGTTGATGAGCTGATGATGGAAGGTACAACTCCTTAATGGTTAGGAGTTGGAGGATAGTTCTGAAAATGTGAAATCAACGTAAAATTGTGAAATAAAAATCTTTTAACAAAAAAGTAAAACCGCCTTCAAAAAAAAACCTTAGAAAAAAAACATGAAATAATCCTCTAAAATAATGATAAATAAATAAAATAAAATGCGTTTATTTCGGACAACAGAAACTAAAGCCTGAAGTTTTATGGCCTAGCACTAGGCCAAATTTATATAGACATCAGCTCCATTTCATAGGAAATTGCTAAGGAATAGAGATTAACAGTTTTTAGTAACATTAACATAACAGCAGAAATATGAAGTCGGTGCTTCATTCGAAGAATATTCCGCTCGCACCGCACCGACTTCATATTTCTACTGCTTAGTGCTAGGCCATAAAACTTCAGGCTTTAGTTTCTGTTGTCCGAAATAAACGCATTTTGTTTTATTTATTTATCATTATTTTAGAAGATTATTTTATGTTTTTTTCTAAGGTTTTTTTTTTGAAGGCGGTTTTACTTTTTATGTAACATCACTGAATTTATCATAATATTTTGAGTATCCTCCCAATTCGCCCGTTTCATCTAAGTCTACAATTATCATGACAACGCTCCAATCTCCCAACTTTTTTAATCAAACCGCGCCATTAGCATGACAATGCGCGTCAGCCGCACCTGGCGCCGCCACGTGCGCGTGCGCCCCGACACGCCAAAGCACACCTTATTCCCAGACCCTTAACAATCAAGACGACAGCAACTACCATGGTCGGATCACCAACTTAACCTTGCCATTCGATTAGGGGAATGAAATCCTAGTTATTAGCATGGTAAAGTTGTTTTGACTGTACGGAGTGGTCCTGAAGGTTTGATGGATGCGGGATCTTCCGCGCAATGCATGCAAATGCGCGAACGTCGCTATGACATTACTTGTAGTGCAATAACAACTAAACTCTCGTTATACTTGCAACTTTTGTAACGTATTGCGCTTGTTTAATGTTCGAGTCGTGGTTGTTAACGAAAACGGCTGCCATGCTGTCGCTAAATGCTTCTGTTTGTGAGCCTTTAATGTTATTTTTGACATAAGAATACGTCGCGTTAACGTCTAAATTCAACATTATCATCATTCCACAGCAGTCGACTGCTGGACATAGGCCTCTTCCATGGCGCGCCACAACACTCAGTCTTCGGCCCCTCGCATCCATCCGCCGCCAGCAACCCTCTTAAGGTGGTCCGTCCATCGTGCCTCAGGACGCCCCACACTACGTTTTCCTTCTAAACGCCTGAATTTCTATGGGCGAATTGACAGCGCAGTAGTGGCAACCTAATGTTTGACTACGTTAACGGGAAACGTTTATTTGACTAAGTTGAGGATTGTTTTATTTTTTATTTTTTTATTTATATTTATTGGGAAACAAACAGCCTAAATTTAATACATAAAACATAGAAAATTACAGTTAACACATAAGCCAACACAGTTTCCACTTATAATTAATTTCTTTGTATCTTTATGCTCAGATATACAAATTTTGTAAGTAGTTAAGAAGTTACTAACAACAATAAACAAACAGTTAAGCAGTTAAATTACTCAGTACCTATGTGAGAAACAAAGTGCTAAAATCAAACAAAATCTAGATCTTTTCTTCAATCATAAACAAACTTACACTAAAATGAAGTCTACTTTTGATCATTAGTATCTTTAATTGTGGACACAAACTCCTGCAATGTCATATGAAATATATCAGCACCTGAGTACTCCTTATTATTACTGGAACATGCTCTCACTAAGAATGAATTTCTGGCATATTTAGTGCGACAAAACGGCGTAGCGAACAAATTGGCGGAATGAGTGCGGAAGCTAGGACACCTAAATGATATCTTGCTGAGTAGATCTTGAGAGTCAACTAAATTATTGAGTAATTTGTACAAAAAAAATTGATCCTTGATTTCTCTACGTAATTGGAGAGTATCCATGCAGCCAGTGTCAAATGAATTAAACTGATATTTCATCCGCCTTATAAATTTATTTTGGATTCTTTCAATATTAGTAATGTGCACCGAATAAGAAGGACTCCAGACAACTGATGCATATTCTAAACGAGATCTGACAAAGGCCTTATACAGAAGAATTAGAGTTCTTGGGTCCCTGAACGTACGCTTACGGTGCGCTTTAGAAATAATTTTATTATAATGCATGGTCAACTGCATTTCGCTGTCAAAATACACTCCAAGGTCTTTTACTACGGTGACCTTCGTGAGTGTATGACCACCAAGTGAATAACCGAAGCGAATTGGGTGTCGTTTACGAGAAAAAGAAATGATGTGACATTTTTGTAAATTAAAGTGAAGTTTATTAATTATGCAATACTGTACTAGCCTACCTAAGAACGCCTGAAAATTGGCACAATCCTCCTCTGTTTTCACTACAGTATAAAAAAAAGGATTATCAGCATACAATACTCACTTTGTCTCGATCCCCAGTGAACTATTCCTCTCCACCACTCAAAGGTTGACTGGCAGAGATCCCTTAAAGGGATAAGTCCGCCTTTGTACTCAAATGTTATTGTTGTAACTTGTGTTTTATCCTATTTTTTGTACAATAAAGTGTTTACTTACTTACTTACTTACAATAGCACTCTATAATGCATGAAACAACTAACCACGTCATTTATAAAAATGTTGAATAATAATGGGCCCAAGTGGGAGTCCTGGGGGACGCCAGATGAAATAGGGACAAAACTTGATGTATAACCCTTCACCGCTACAGCCACCGCTATCACGCAGATAAGACGATAGCCACCTCAGCAGATCGCCATGTATACTGAATGATTCCATTTTCTGAATTAGTATTGAATGGGAAATTTTATCAAAAGCTTTTGAATAATCGGTATAAATGGCATCTACCTGGAAGCCTTTATCCATTTCGCTAAGGACGTAGTCCGCAAGTTCACACAGATTCGACTCAGTTGATCTTTTATTTATAAAGCCATGTTGCTGATAAATTAGCTTAGGTCTAATTGCATAAAATAATGTATCGTATATAATTTTTTCAAATAGCTTAGGCATCACAGAAAGCTTGGATATGCCGCGGTAAGTTTCTATATTATGCTTATCACCACTTTTATGGATAGGAACTACAATCGATTATTTCCATTTCTTAGGCATTGTACCAGTAGTCAGAGACAATCTAAACAGCATCGATATAGGATAGGCTAAAGTCTTACTGCAACGTTTGAAAAAAACTGGATGAATTCCATCAGGTCCGCTTTCCTTACATTCTTTTAAGTTTTTAAGATACTTTTCGACTATATCAGAAGTTATTTCAACATTGCCGATGACACCAATTCCATAAATGTGATTCGAATGTATAGTGCTCGTAGATGATGATTGGACATTTACATCTGGTTCAAAAACTGACTGAAAAAAGTCATTGAATAGATTGGCTATGACTTGACCATCGCTCCCCACATTATTACCAAGGTAAAGGACATCGGGTATACCACTATTACTAGATTTTGTTTTTATGAATGACCAAAATAATTTGGAGTCACCTCGAATATTCTGCTCAGCCCTTGATATAAAACTATTATAGCACTCGGATTCGATTTTTTTTATCTTAGAGCGTAAACTAGAGAACCAGTTATAATCAGATTGTCTACCGTAGATTTTCCATTTTTTATGTATCCTATGTTTTTTCTTTATCAATGATATTAAAAAACGGGAGTACCACACAGGGTATTTACTATCATTGGCATTGCTCTTTTTAGTGGGAATAAAAATGTTTATAATTTCATTAATAATTGTATAAAACTTTTCAACGATTTTATCAATGCTACAGCTGCTACCATCGCACAATTGTGATTTCCAGTCAACTTGGTCTAATTTCGCATTAATAATATCGTAGTCTGCTGCAAAAAACCGACGAACAATACGGGGAGCCGGCCTTAACACCCGCTCAATGGTACCGATATCAGATTATACACAAAAAACTGGGTGGTGAGTGTCAATTGGTACCAATGGCTTAACTGTAAATACGTCGCAGTGATGATTGGATAAAACTAAGTCCAGTTGCCTGTTATTCACATTAGGGAGACCATTAAACTGCAACCAATTAGTGTAGTTCAAGAGTGCCGACAATTGACGTGTTAAAATGTTAAAATTGGGATTTTCCATAATATAACTTGATGCAGCGTTATCTGATGGAACCCAAATGGCATCGGAAATGTTGAAATCACCCAGAACAATAAATACGTCATCAAAGAAATCAGTATGTTGATCTGAAAGGAAATCGAAGAATAAAGACTGCGATTCTTGCTGTGATTTTCCCTGGGGGAAGTAACATGAAAATAATCTTGGTTTCTTGACATTCATACCTTGTTTAATAGGAATCTCCACATATGTGATATCGACATCTGGAAGATCAACAACTTGGCGGGCATTCCTTAAATCAACATGATGCTTACGGTTGACAGCTATAAGAGTTCCGCCCCCTCTAGTTAGGTCCATTCCATCGTAGTTCCTATCAGTTCTATACACATTGTATCGCGAATCAAAAAGCTCTGAGTCGAAAAAACCTGCCATAAGCCAAGACTCAGCAATGCATATAATGTCATAATCCACGTTAAGAACGCTCCGCAAAAAATCACCTGTCTTAGTTCGTAATCCACGCGCATATTGGTAATATATACTAAGTGCCATTGACGAGATTTTCAAAAATAATATTTATTATGTAAAGTTCCAGCAATAAAAAGAGCACGCATACCCTAGATGTACTCAATACAATAATAAGTTTGTGTCTAAAGCAATAATAAGTAAAAAAGTAGCTAGTCTGTAAGCCAATGTGGTCAGATGTAGACGAATGATAAAAAATATAAAGCAATGTGACTCCGCAAACATGCAAAACGGTAGTTAGAAGTAAATAGGATATAGGTAAACAATAAGGTGTAACACTATAATTGAGAATCGATTCGCAAAATGCAATTCCTATGAAATTTTGTTTAAAGCTTCCTCCGAAGTTATAAACAAAACAGGAGCCTTATCGGTCTTACGAACCATGACCGTACAATTCCGCACCCAGCAGCGTTTATACTGTTTTTGAGTAACACTCTGTTTAGCTTCCTTAAGGAGATACTTATTAAAGCTAGACAGATGGTCATTAATGTATATTCGATTAGAGCTGCCAGCAATTTCCAAGCCGGATGCCTTCAAGTCTCTCAGCTTGCGAAGCGATGAAATAAAATCGTCCTTTTTATAGCGAGCTTGCATCTTGGCAATAATCGGCCTTGGTTTCCTGGTGTTCGAGTCATCCCTCGCAGCAACACGAGTCACGAAGTCTATGTCGGTATTCTTATCCAGTGGGTAACCACTTAGGCTCGCCAGGGAATTTAAAATGTTATACAAATTTTCCCCTTCCGATTCAGGCACTCCGTTAATCTGAATATTGGATTGCCTGACCCACTGCTCATTCCTTCTTAACTGTGCCATTATGTCTTTGACATTATGCCTGACTTCATCAAGCTCGGAATTACGCTGCTCCAGGGCAGTCACACGCGACTCGACGCCGTCGATTCTTACTAGCATTTCGTCAAATCTAGTATTCAGGCTATTTTTCATCTCTGCAATATCTGACCGAGTTTGACTTATCTCTGTCTTTATTGCCTGGATAGCCAAAAACTGAGTCTGCATCTCCGAGAGCTTGGCTAGGATACTGCTGAGCAACTCCGATTGCTGAGCCGTCGATTGGGCATCGCTGTTATTAACAGGCGGTTGGTAATAAGAATTTGGAGGCGTCGTCAGTCCGACACCGAAATCCTCGCTACAAGTACCAGGTATAGCCTCCTCCTGCCTCGACTCATCAATTGTGACGTCACATGACATTACCGAGTCATCCAAAATTGTTTCCGACCTCGAGGGCTGAACAGGAGTACAATCATTACGTCTCCTGCGAGAATTAACCGAAGTGCAAAAGGAGTTTTGATTCATTATTCCTAAATTGTGCGGCAGTAATATTCAGGCATTGGTAATGATATATACCAGTGCATCCTGTACACCTCAGCAAATATTCGGAATTGATCGGTCTGTTACACGCATTACATGGCATCTTTAAATAAGGGACGCTCCTATATTCACGCACACAAGGTTCAAATTAGAAAACTGCAATAGGCTCGTCCTATGCGTACGCGAGTTTCGAGCGGCAGCCTCCAACGATCCGTGGCGCAGTGGTACAGCGGGCGCTCACAACGCAGCAGACGCACGATCGAATCTCAGAAAAGTCACAAAAATAATTTATTGGAGAATGTTGTTGTTTATTATTAACTCACTAAGTCCGTCACATGTGCCAAAAATCACCGTCACAACCACGCCTCGCACAAGCAAGAGCGAAAGGACCGACACAAACCAAGATGGCCGCCGGCTTATATGGCAATAGTCACAAGATGAACAAGGAGGCACCGAGAAACCACAAATGTCCCACAAACTGAGTTAAATGAATTATTTAAACAAAGTAAATGTCTATATTAAAAACAGTAACACACGTCTGCTCTGAGCAAAGATTCAACGCAGAAAAAGGTCTAAGTTTTACAGTAGGTACGCTTCATAAACTCATAATGCTCTCACATACCTGTTAGTCTCTGTTCGTCTCGCTTCCCCTGTAAGAGACTGACTTCACTCCAGGCACATTTAAGCTAATGTACTTGTCATCAGCATAATTTTTTTTTAAGTCCCACAGTTGGGCAAGGCCTCCTCTCAGGATGAGACTCTTGGGCTATAGATCCCACGCGGGTTCAATGCGGATTGGGAACTCCACATACACCATTGAATTGCTTCGCAAGGAGTGTACAGGTTTATTTACAATGTTTTCCAAATTACAAATATAATTTCGCTCATAAATTCTGAAAAACTCAGAGGTGCAAACTGGGACTCAAACCCACGACCCTCCGCTTGAGAGGCCATAGTTTAAGCCACTGTAGCAGTTGTAGTTATTACCATTTTTACCATAATCTAAATTTCTTCCAACACACAGTTGTAATATCATTCGGTAGACGCTCATCCTACGTCATCCTAAATTTATTCCGTGCTCTATAAGACCGCTGCGGAGTCCTTGTCGGCACGTGCTTTGTGCCCGCTGACGTGTCCGTTGTGATGCTAATGTGCCCGTAATGTCGCGCGACACCGGCGACACCTGTTGGCGACACAAAGAACAGCACAATGAAGATCTTGGGCAAAATCTCGAGTGCTCTGTATAATATCTCGATTCCGTCGCTTAAACGGATAGTTCCAAGTCTTTCTGCGCCAACCCCTCTTACTGGGTCTTGATTCGTAACGTTAACTTATTTCATGCCGTGTCTTGATGCGCTAGTTGGAGATCACAAAGCACTCATGACTGAAGTTGCCTTGCCTTTAACTTAATTCTGCGCTACGCTTTTTCAATGTTGCAATGTGCCATGTATTGTACAAAGAAGGTAAAGCGCGCGGTTGTTTTGTGCGGAAATCGCAGCTTTGACACATCCAATCGACTTTTGCCTTGTTCGTTCAATGCTGCGTTCACCGCGTAAAATAATGTTTGGTAATTAGATTATCTGCTGTGTAATGACGTACAAGAGGATTGCCAATGTCTAACTATACAATATCCCGTTAGTTTAAAATAATAAGTTTGATGTAGCTAGTTTCACTACATAGAGGTCTCTCAGTTTTTTCTTTTAGTTCATAGACAGCGCTATTGTTTCAGACAGAGGTTTATGTGGCATTCGAAATTAACGGTACAGAGAACTCTCTAATAGTGAAACTAGCTAAATATTGTTTTAAAATAACGCGACAGCGTATAGAAGTATAGACACTGGCAGACGTCTTGGTTTTATCGTTCTTAATACTGTAGGTACCTACTTGATGTAAAATAAGAGAGTTGTTATATTTGCTATACATTTTCTCTGTCACTTTTTATAAGAGAGGAGGCATAACAAAAAAAAACCGTCACACAAACGCATTTCACGCGCACAACATTACTCATGATCAGTCAGTAAGGTCATTGCCCGTCGTATTTTTGGCAGAGGATCGCGCTTTACCATCTCCTGTCATAATTGCTTTGTATTGGAGATGCATTCGTTGCATTGTACCCCCTCGTGGCGGGACGCATATTGATATGAAAGGTGATAAGGGGTTATTGTTCGAAAAGCGATTTCTATCTGACGTGCTTTGACGAGCAACATTAGAACATGGAGAGGCTGGTATCGTGACAGATCAGGTATTTGAGTTCGATAGTCATGTTCATGTTTCATGTTCAACAGATGGCATCGTTAATGCATCTCGATACTTTCTGATCTGATCGTTTTAAACGTACTTGGTACCTATTACTCATTGTACTTTTCGTATACGTAAGTACTGGGCCTCCGTGAGAACACAAGTTTCACAAAAAATGGCTCGTCTGTTTTTGAGATATTGGACTTTATAAGTAACGGAGCAAATTAATTTAATCCGTTACTTGTAACATGGACCTCCGCAAAGTTACGCCTGAATCAATACAATATATTGGACTTTGAAACTAAAATGTCGGCGGTTTTTCAACTTTTATTATAAGTTAAGATTGTTAGGTTATATTTGCGATAGTCTGTGCCCATATCCAGCAGAGGACAGCATAGGCTTATTATTGTTACCTACCCACCTTTACCTACGGTGTAATATCTCCGCATAATTGGACTACGCAAACACGAGTACGTTTGCGTATAATTTCCATGCTCGAGATAATGATGTTGACGCGCCCGCATGATCCTCTATTGATCTTGCCATGCGGGTCATTTCCTCTATGTACTCGTACAATATCTCAAGTTTGCAACTCCGCAAGTTTCGCAGAGAAATCTTCTAATGGATGCCTAGAACGTGCATACGGGGTCAAAAACTTGAAGAAAGATCTTGGGTAGGTGAAAATTTATTTCAGAGTTCCATTGACCTACTTATAGCTCGCTTTGTGCGTGACAGCCACGTCGCAGCGTTCCCTGCATTGACACGTGCCTGCATACAAGACTCCTGGAATCCGCCTCCATGCATCACCGAGAAATTCTACTTGCTTTTTGACAACCATTCAACTCGTGAATTGCATTTAGTTGCCTTGATTTCTACGTGCTTCTTGACAATTCGTGAACTGTCATTCAGTTGTATTAACTTGTGATTTATGTCATTTTAACTTTATGTTAATTGTGATTTACTTGGTTGCAGGTAATGTTTCGTGACTGTTGACCAAGGCAAGTTGCCAGCAAACATTTATTTTGACCCAACAATTAAATATACCTTAAGCTAAACCGAAATGCAGCACAATATTAGCCTTAAAATCCTAGTCTTATAATTGTTTCGTAAAATACTTGTCAAAGACCAATGATATTACAGAGTAAAGATATGTTACTTTCCTAATAGTATGTTCCTAGTAAATTGTGTTTCAACAAAGAACCGGTTGCATAGTCGTCACATCAATTTGGTAGAGTCGTTTGAAATAAACTGCCAGAAAGAGTGGCCGATTGGGTCTTTTATGAATCTTCAACTCGGGCGCGGTAGTAACAGGGATCTACTTTCTGTTTATATAATAAACAGCCCTACCCTTTGTTAACGTCATGGTAATATCATTGCCAAAGACGATCTTGTATTAACGTCCTGTCTCTACCAGCCGTTACAGTGAACTCCTCCGTCAGTGATTTTTCACCTGTCCTGGCTGATTCATTTACGATGCTCGCCGGAGAAAGAAATCAGTGGAATCTCCAACAAAACATCCGTCTGTCACCAACGACACTGGACCCCTAAAAAAAAGTAACGAGGTGCGAGCGGAAGCAATCGGAGCTCGGCGACAAATAGACAAGTCTTGTCACCGTCACCGCTGTGACGGCCCGGCTACCACTATCTAGCTACCACCAGCGGCACGGCGAGCAATTTTTCTACCCATTGCGTGGTTCAAACGTCCACCGCACTGGGGTCACCTTGCAACCCGCGTAATGGTTAAGTGAATCACGTGTCGGTCGCATAGTCGTAGCTGTGACTCTCTGATAAATTAGCCGCTCGTGTTTCGGCAGCTCGCGGGAAACAAGACGCCTTATTAGCAGGGACAGCTTTGGGGGACCTGCCATTTGTAAAGTTTGGGACCGCATGTGCAACCCTCGATTCGGGGAAGCAACTAATAAATTCTCCTGGAAGCCTTTTGACACGGCACCGAGGTCAGCTCAGATTTCTTCATCAAAAACTGTAGGTAAGTACAGGTACTTATCAATTTTGAAAGGTGTGTGATCTGCGCTTCAGAATCACGTTGCCCGGGGGACGATCACAGACCTAATAAAAAGTGGATAGAAGTGGCATGGTCGCGTGTACTAGTCGCCGCGCTTGTGATGCGTAAAACAAGTGCGCGAATTGCGACTCAGTAATTGTTTATGATACATTGTGTTCTAAAATGGTGTTTTGCAGCATTTTTAATTGCGGAGACTCATCCACATTGAGTAATTACACTTATAAAATGTTTACGTGATTGGCTACCTAACTTACTTTACCTACTTACTGGTTTTTCGTGAGTTCATCAGTAAGTAGCAAGTTTGAATGGAAAAATGTGGCGACACTGATTCTTTAGACTGAGCACAATGTTTTCGAATCCTGCGTAACGTTACGATATCGTATCGAAATCGAGAAACCTCATACTAAATTTTAGTTCCAAATACGCTACGAGTGGGCGCTGTTCCAAATGTCATAAAAAATTCTCGATGACGTTACTACTCGATTACGTTACGCAGGATTCGAAAACTTCGTGCTTGACCTTCTGGAAGGTTATAGAAATGATAGGATTTACATCGTCTTTTTATCAGTTTTGTGGGGAAGATAAGTATAAATATTTTGGATAATAGAGATATCTCCCCAGGCAGATGTTATACCTTAGAACCGAAGTCCGAAGAAAGAGAGCTGGAAGTTGTATTCATGCAACTGACACGAGAAACTTCGTTAGCGCGATGTAGAACAGTCATGACGTCATCCACGTGTAGCGCAAGGGTCGCTACAATATGATTGCATAAAAAAACAGTCAATAAATGTTCAAGAGCATATGATTAGTGTGGGGAGTCCCTTGGGTGGAACCGCGTGTCACGAGGATGCTTGGCCCGGAGGCAGGCCCGCCCCGGATAAGCCTCCACATTAGAAGATTTCTGTTGATTGCGCGTCTGCCTCCGGGACATGCAGAGGGGCTGCAAATAGGGCTCTGATTATTTTGCGTTTACTCCGTAAGCTAAAATTAAAAAGTACGCTCTTTGTTCGAGTTCCCGAAGACTGCTGAGCTAATTATTATACATTTAGTTCTACCATGATAGTTCGCATAAGCGATGTATTTGCTTCTATTAGTTATCGTCTAACTCCAGATTCTGCTACGGATAAACCGGATAAATGTGCTAACCAGATAAATCGACATCATCATCATCATCATGTCAGCCGAAAGACGCCCACTGCTGCTGGACATAGGCAGATAAATAATAGAAGGTAAATATAACCGGTTTCATACGTAATAAGGTTCACTATAGGGTTCACGCGTCGTCATCTTTAGCCTGTTTTACGTCCCACTGCTGGGCAGAGAGCTGGGCTGAGAGGGCATAGGCTATAGGTATAGTTCCCAGCCCAGTGCGGATTAGGAACTTCATGAGTGTGCAGATTTCGTTGCTATGTATTCCTTCACCAAAAAGCTCATGACGAAATTCATCATCATGTCAGCCGAAAGACGTCCACTGCTGGACATAGGCCTCCTTGGGCTCTCCACAGGCTCTCCACTCAGACCAGTCTTGTGCTTTCCGCATCCATCGCGGTCCCGCAATCTTTACTAGGTCGTCGCTCCATCTTGTTGGAGACCTACCGACAGCTCGTCTCCCGATGGGGTCAGAAGGTTCTCGAATGGCGTCCAAGGACCGGGAGACGAACATGATAAAATTACATATACTTAATTATTATGTAAATTCGCACATAAAACTCAGAGGTGTGACGCCTGGCTTGTGAACCCACGACCTTCACGACAGAAAAGATCTATAAAATTATCGAACCTCCTTACAAAATTTCACTAGAACCGGTGAAAAAATTCGACCTGTATAGGAGAACAGCCTGAAGCGGAGCTGAAGCGGACGCGTTTCACTCGTTTCGCTTACCCGGTCAACTATTTTTGCCAAAGGCATCATTTCACTTATCTTACCGTAATAACTCATTCTACTAACAAAAATAGCTGGAAAGCCCCCGTGGCCCGCTAGTGATGAATGAAGTGGCACTTTGCCAAGCAATTCTGTACCCTCTGCAGTCCTTTGAAAGTCCAAAAGACTCGAATGTAGTACATTTACACTCGCCGCTTGCTGATTAATTGCGGAGCATCGACACGCTGGTCACAAAATACTCATTTAATTATAGCAGCTACTTAATTTAAAACTTCGACTTTTTACCTGTTAAAAATACGTGACAAATTCCTACACAAAATTAAACAAATGAAGCGGTAATGCTATTAATGAGAACGAGAGTACAAAAAATCTGTGCACCTGTGGGGTATAAATATCAAGGGATATATACAAATTTTGTGCCAGAGACCTCTTACCAGGGGAAGCAGTGGAGGCGGAGGTTTTGCAGGTAAAAATAATTACGTTTGTCGTATAGACGTAGCTATTTTATATGACTGTGTGGTCACGCGTGAGCAAATCAGTTGGCTTAAGTTGACGTGTGGCAGTAATATTGCAGTCGGAATACAGCCCGTCGGCAACAGTTCTAACAATGTACTAACAAACCAACTGAATAGTCACCCACTGTAGAACTTTTTCGTCAAAATTTCATGGTGACATTTCATTGCCTGATCATTATGTTATGAAACTTACTGTGAGAACGTTCTATGAAAAGGAATCAAATGGTTTGACTGTAATAATGCACGCTGTTGTTTTGTGGTGAGCTTAACGTTAGCAAGAGGATCTCGATATGAGCGTAATGTGACGGCGTGCACGACCTCGCGACACCACTAATGAGGCCCCCCGGCGATGCTTCCGAGCTCGCCACAGACTGCATTATGCACACTAGATCACCAAATCATATTCATAATATCCCACTTAAAAAAAATCAGGATTAATATTTTACTCAGTAACAGAAAACTTTTTTGAAACGCCATACTTTGCAGCCTAATATACTTTCAAGCAACATAACAATTTAAGTTATAATGAAACAACACCATAGTCCAAAGAAAAATCAATCAATCAAGCGATAGCAGTGATATCTTAGAAGATAGCAACAGTCTGAAGAGTACTAAATACATAACAAGCATTTCATAATGAAGTCGCAACGACTGCCCAATAAACAAGCGATACTTAGGTTTTATAATAAGCTCTGCTTCTTTACAACTCACGGTGCCTTCTGCTGGGACGGAGCATCAAACTGAAATTAACAGCTCTGTCCATACTGAAGGCTGAAGCTGTGTTTTGCCCTATAAAGTTACTCAGATGAAATTACTGCAGAGGGTGGAGCACGACTTTTCGAAACCTGTGTCACTTAAAATCGAATAGTAAAAGTTGTCGAGTTTGTATGACGTTTGGAACAGCGCCCGCCCGTGAGCGTATTTGGAACTAAAATTTAGTACGAGATTTCTCAATCTCGATACGATAACTGTAACGTTACGCAGCAATCGTAAAGTCGTGCTCTACCCTCTGACCGTTGTGATACAGTCGAGTTCTCCAGTATCTATACAGTCAACAGTTCCAAAATATCTATACACAGACCTTATTGCCAGTTACATAAGGGCCATATTTAGATATTTATGAACCGTTGGCTGTACATATATTGTAGAACTTGACTGTAGAAAGTAGATTTTCCAGAGTAGGTATAATTTCCTTAAGAGTAACAATAAGTCATAGAATTAAATTGTGTGTAAAAACTTTAAAGGCGAACGTGTCTACTTAAAACTGAGCCCACGAAATACCAATATTTTAATTACCTATCCAATAGATATAACATGTTTTTATCAACCGCCGCCCTCCCCCTGTCTTCCTTTATTCTTCGGTGACTTGCGCTTACCGGAGGACCAACTTCCCGTGTTGACGATTAATTTCCCTACATTACCATACCGGGATGAACCCGCCGTTGTTTTAGAGGGATCTTGATACTTTGGAAATTATTTGCATTGCGATGACTCTGCGATTCGGTGTTTAGGGACGTAACTCTTGGGATGAAACTATGCAATTACTTAAATATACAGGAGAAGCGTCGGTTTGAAAGGTTAAATGTGAGCTTTCATTTGCCTGTCTTGTGGATGTGGTGGACGGACCACCGTGGAGATAATTGTGCCGCACCGCACGACCGCTTCGTGGTTTGAACCGCGCACTCGCACATGCCGCGCTTCGAAGGTGAAAACGGTGGGATTCCGCCATGTTTTCTATAATGCAAAATGAAGTGATATTTACTTTCCGACTATATGTGGGAGATGAATGGCAAACAAGCATAAAATTAGTAATATCATTTATTTAAATATTGGTGCAAAAATAACTTACTTACAACCGAGGGTGGTCATACATACAGCTGTAGAAGCAAATCACATTATCTATAGCAATAATTGAACAAATGGATATAATTTACATTAGATAGAGGCTGATTACACATAAGAAGCTTAACATAGCCACTAATAGTTGTTCCTTTAATAAATACGCACCAAAATAACACACTCAAGCAGAGAGCCTGCTAACTAATAATATTACATTCGAATGATAACGGACAGAGTTATAGTTTACCTGACAATAGGGAATGTTTAGTGCATCTGCACTAAACAGTACGACAGCTCGATGGCAAGTGACCGGCGCCAACCGGCGAAAGAGTATTTATACTACACAAACAAATGACGTCATGGAAGAGAAATGGTCTTAGACGGGTAAAAAGGGTTATTACTATACAATTTGAAATCAAAATATGATCAAAAATCGTTTTCTCTCCCACACGGCCATTCTGACGAGCAGCCGAATGTAACGGCTCGCGAATAACGATCAAATATAATGCATACAATTTTAACTTGATATTACAGATTATGTTGTATTAATCACAGATAGAACTTCGGTCTAGTTAGTAATATACAGTATACACCTATACTAGGTGACATTAATAAGCTTAGGTACTCATTAAAATGAAACATTTAGTAGCCTCAGTAAAATAAAAAACCATTGAGATGGCGCGGCTAAAAACACTTGATTGCCTCGGTAAAAAGCCATGAGTATGGCGCGGCATAAAGTATTTGGTTGCCTCGGTAAAAAGCCATGAGTATGGCGCGGCATAAAGTATTTAGTTGCCTCGGTAAAGAGCCATGAGTATGGCGCGGCATAAAGTATTTGGTTGCCTCGGTAAAAAGCCATGAGTATGGCGCGGCATAAAGTATTTGGTTGCCTCGGTAAAAAGCCATGAGTATGGCGCGGCATAAAGTATTTGGTTGCCTCGGTAAAAAGCCATGAGTATGGCGCGGCATAAAGTATTTGGTTGCCTCGGTAAAAAGCCATGAGTATGGCGCGGCATAAAGTATTTGGTTGCCTCGGTAAAAAGCCATGAGTATGGCGCGGCATAAAGTATTTGGTTGCCTCGGTAAAAAGCCATGAGTATGGCGCGGCATAAAGTATTTGGTTGCCTCGGTAAAAAGCCATGAGTATGGCGCGGCATAAAGTATTTGGTTGCCTCGGTAAAAAGCCACTAGTAAGTATGGCACGGCATAAAGGCTCAACTTATTACTTAGTATACGTCCAGACGTCTGGCCAGGGGTCAAGATTATATACTGGGTGATAAGTTAACAACAAACAATCAGTACCTGTGGATAAACAAACAAAACAAAATAGTCACACTTTTCAAGATGATTATACCGATTGTACAATGGTCGATTCAAAATGTATGATTCAAGGTGATTCTTTCAATGAATCAGTAAGTTCAGAACCCATATTGGGTGACACGGGTCTTAAATGATCATGCGAGACGTATAAGTCATTTGCAGTACTACGGACCTTGACAGTATATCTATAATTTTCGTGGATTTCGGTAATGACACAGGCCAAAAAATAATAATTTTAGGTGGTCATAATATCGTTATTTTTATCGTCACAGTCATCGTCATAATACAATCACTGTTATCGCAGATTATATTCAATATTATACTTTTAATTAACTCTAGCTTACCTACTCACTAAAACAGTATTACGTAATAAAACATACCTACTCATATCATAATGGTCGGCTTATGAATCGCTACCAAATTAGCTTGACAAAAAGTCACCAGAGTTTTCGGAAAAATCATTATATCCACAATAATTTCACTATTACTACATAACCCAACATATCTAAAAAACTTATAGCATTAGTTGAGGAATTAATTACAACATAACAAAAAAGTAGTATGTAGATATTTGTATCTCTTCATTATGTAAGTACATAACAATATATTCAATACGCAATAGAAGACAGAAAAAAAGAGACATCACAATCTATCTCAAAATACATGGTCACGGAACCTAGACTATAACACTAAAAGTGCTTTTTCGTATTAGATTGCACAGTGAGATATAATAATATAAAAAACAAGATTTACAAATCTACTGGGAGAGTTTTTTACTAAAAAGTGCTGCTACGACATTTACACCTACATAAAAAAAAGAGTAAGGAGGTAAGTATTTAAATAAGTCAGTAATTCTTATTTGCTAAATACTTATTTTTTCACCTCATCAGATAACCTTGGCTTAGTTGGCTTAAATATTTTTGTACAGTTCCATTTCAGATTACCTATCAATAACATACCTACATAGGTACATCGCTTTTTATAAGTGTTAATTAATTACGGCTATTTTATTTAAGATCTCGTTTACTTACTTGCTACGTACTAACGGAAAATAGGTAATCAGTGCCATTAATTTTAAGAAATCTTGCAACAAACACTGAATTGGTTCTAAACGCTCGGCCAAACTGACCATATAATAATGATATTTTTTATCCACAAGAAACTAATTGCATTAAATAATTATCCTCAAAACCGTGACATCGAGGTGTCAAAATATTCCTAGCCACTTTCTTTGGTAATTTCGAACGAGTCTTTGGTTTTAGTTTTGGCAGAAGTATTTAATTAAACGTGAAGAAACATTTTAGTAAATAAACGTTCATAACTACACAAGAAAACCTTGAACGAAACCTAACATGGCATTTCACCAACTAGTCAAATCTATCTTATGGTCAATTCTATCAACAAACTGTACACTAAATAAAACATTATTTCTAAATTCACCAGCAAGCATTTCAATCGATTCACATTAAAATTTGATTACATCAATTTGTTGTGGGTGTAAGTCAGCAACCCTCAGAGTGAACAATATGAAACATCGGTTAAACTTATTCGATTAACTTTAACAGTAAAATGTTCATAGTTTTTAACCGACTTCAAAAAAGAAGAGATTCTACGTTCTTGTAAACGTTCAATCAACATTTACATTGGCAAAAATCCATATCTACATTCAAGAAACAAAAACGTGTTAGTTAAATATAAAATTGGATTCGTAAAGGATCGTATTTATTAATTTAGTGATAATTTATAATTAATTCTGACATTGGTTCATTGACTGGGGATTTTGAAGTTATTTATTGCTCACAGCATAAGAAAAAATAATGCCCTACGCTTAGTCCAGCCCTCTAGCTGACTCAAACGGAATTAAGGTTCATAATTACGACACATATTAAGTTAATAATTAAATAATTCCAATTATAAATTCCACCACGTTTATACCTACACAGTAATACACCACAATGAGCAATTCTTATTAAATTTAAGTTTCACAGCACACGGCCGTAAAGGTAATGCTGTAGTGATAAACTTACAGCAATATATATTTTTTTAATATTGAGTTAGAGAATAAGACACCGAAAATAAGTAATCATCAATTTATCACTATGCCTTAAACAACCACCTTTTCTTATGTACCTAACTCAAGCCTAATGCGAAATAAAAACGTTACATTTTATTTCGTATTGTAATATGTTGTAAATGTAGCAATACCCATGGTATTCAGAGTTTGCTTTATTTGTGGCTCAAGAATATTACATAATAATAAATACTCTGTAATATTTGTTTATGTCTATCAAGAGCCCTGATTAGATTGTTTAGCGAAAATATATTTGTAACTACCCTCGTAAACAATATATACTTTATTGAATTTGCATGTTAGATCTATCAATACTTAATGTTTTAGTTAATGTAAATAGATCCTTCTCATTGTAAGTGAATTCAGTTCGTATAAGAAATAAACTATTAAACCCTTTGAGAATTAAACACTCAAATCTTAAATACCATTGTTGCGGGTCAAACAAAAGTTTCAAAGGATGTCCTACCCTGTTTTGCAAACTGTTGATTTACTTAAAAATAATAACGATAGCTACTCATCTATTTCCAAATTCAAAACTACCCACATATTTAGACAAATCTTGGAGCTTATTAACTACCTGAGAGAATTGTAAATTCTTATATGGGCACATTATGATACATTTAAAGTTGCTGTTAAAGAATGCCAGGTCTACCGTTAAATTAGGTAACATAGTAAGTACCGTAATAAAAAAAACATATTTTTGAGATTATATTGTAAATGTCAAATAAATTATTATTCCTATTCTAAAATAGAATTTTGACTACCTGATAGATCAATAAAAAAGTCTCAATATTATTGCAGTTTAAACAAACAAGATCAAATTCCTTACATGGCTATAAGTACCAGCCTTTTGTGAAGTAATCACGACGCTCGGACCAAGCAGTCTTGCCAGGGACACCTCAGTATAGCACCACCATCGTAGACAGGGTCATGGCGTAATTGCACCAAAAGTGCTGCGGCATTGGAGTCCATGAAATAGAAATGTCAAAAAAATACATAAGTAGGGTATTTAGTTACGTATCCCACTTCTGATGTGGGAGATGAATGGCAAACAAGCATAAAATTAGTAATATCATTTATTTAAATATTGGTGCAAAAATAACTTACTTACAACCGAGGGTGGTCATACATACAGCTGTAGAAGCAAATCACATTATCTATAGCAATAATTGAACAAATGGATATAATTTACATTAGATAGAGGCTGATTACACATAAGAAGCTTAACATAGCCACTAATAGTTGTTCCTTTAATAAATACGCACCAAAATAACACACTCAAGCAGAGAGCCTGCTAACTAATAATATTACATTCGAATGATAACGGACAGAGTTATAGTTTACCTGACAATAGGGAATGTTTAGTGCATCTGCACTAAACAGTACGACAGCTCGATGGCAAGTGACCGGCGCCAACCGGCGAAAGAGTATTTATACTACACAAACAAATGACGTCATGGAAGAGAAATGGTCTTAGACGGGTAAAAAGGGTTATTACTATACAATTTGAAATCAAAATATGATCAAAAATCGTTTTCTCTCCCACATATATATCCTTTTCAAATTACAACCATCAGGTGTTAATGTAATTGAGTCTTGAAAACCTATAGAGACTAAAGATTTACCTAACAAATACTTAGTGGTAGTCAGAACAAACAGTACAGATTATTAAGGAAAATAATATCTAGTCATTCTGGTTCTTAATATCTTTGTAATGTCATGATGATAATATTATTATAAGCATTTTTTATGAAAGTTGAGTATTTTCATCCTCTATGTCTATTTTCCGTATCAAGTTTACCGCGTCCATTAGCGTAAGGTTTGAGCACTTGCCTTGATTACGACGGTAACTTTGTTCTGTAATATCAGCGCGTAAGTGGAGATGAGCAAAGTTACTGCGCCGCAATCTTACCAACTCAGGGGAGACGATATTTTTCCAGTTGCTAGAGTCAGAAGTAAGTAAGGATAACACTGAGATTGATACTCACAATTTGTAGCTTTTACAGGCATTTTATTTTGAGATTGTGTTCAGTATTTCTTGAATAAGTAATGACCTCAATGAGAGAGGTTCGCTCACGGAATAATCCTACCGCTACGTATTAAGATTAAGGATCACCAAGAGGCGTTGCGTGACGCGATACCGCCGGGTACTGCTTTATAACTCACAGAGAAAAATCGCAGGTCCAGCGCTCGAGCGGGACAACCACATCCTTCACCCTTCTTATCACCGACGACGAGCAGCGCGGAAGCCACTTCGCCAGTACCAGCAAAAATTAAACCTTGACGAATCGCTAAAGAGATAATCGCATCAACCTTTAAACATTGTCGGACCGTATTCTTTCGCCGCATAATCGAACGCTATGTTTAAAAAACCCGTCTCGCGAGGAACGTGTCAAAATTACCCACATTTCCGAGCGAGCCGTCGAATTAAGTGCTTCCCTTAATGGCGGCCGACAAAAACTCATCGCGGGCTTAGTAATTTGAGATTTTATAAACGCTGAGGATTTTAAGTTTACTTTTTAAGACGGTCGCGCCGGCGCAGCCCGCTGCAACAAAGCGGTTCCATTCCCGTAATTAACTGTCGCGTCTTCGAGATTATGAAACTCGCCCATTTCAGCGGGAAACTGCATTTCGCAAATGCAGTTAGACGGCGCCTTAACTCGACGTATCTGGCGCTCCGTTGTTCGCGCCCCGCTTTGAATATTTGTATCGCTTTAATTACTGTTCCTTTTCTGTAAATACCGCCGATTCCAATGATACTGGTATTTTCTTTATTTACGGGAGTTCTCCTTCATTTTAATTGCAGGGCATTTTCTTGAGCCCCGCTCGGAATTAAAAACAAAACGGTCTAATTACCCGCCGGTCGGGGCCCGGCGCTGCCGGCCGGCGCCGCACGGTGTCTAATCAAGCCGGCCCGGCTGCCGGCTCCCGGCTCCGGCGCAAACACCGGCCATTCTAATTGTGCCGTGTCGGGGCGAGGGCGGGTGTCGAGGATTATTTATTTGGAAATAGACGATTCAGACCGCGACAAAACAAGGCTCGAATACGAAGAGGAAGATCCTAAACAAGACAGAAGGGGTGCTCAAAAATCAATTAGCATAATTAAATAAGCGCTACATGGGCTGTGCAAGGAGTTAGTTTTAATATTTCGCTAGAAATGTTCTGTAGGAATTGTTACTCTGATATCTACAGCTCTCGGTTTTCTTTTCTAAAACAATGTTAAACCAGCAAAACTCTGAAGGAACTCAATGCCGGCAGAATTAACAAAGCCACTGTAAAAACTGAACAGAAATAGAAAAAGCTTTGAACGAGTGCTCTCGAGGTAACCTTCGCGACACTCGACGCGACACTCGCGCCGAGAGCGCTCCCGACACCGCGACACTCAAATTAGAGCGCCGAGGCCCGCCGAGAAATCTCTCTCAAACAACGAGTGCGTACAGGGTAATCTAGTGTTCTCAGGACTTCACTTCTTTCAGACAAGTCTGAAGCGCGAATTTTGTAAAGAGCGGAAACATCAGTGAGAACACTTCTTAAATCTGATAAACAACCACTGATTTCAACCTCCGTACACACTAGCGAATAAACAAGTAAGAAACAGATTCGCGCACCGACGGTTTCTTACCTGACAATAATAACGACGAAACAATTTTCTCGTAATTTTTTATTTCCGGATTTTTTTGTGATTTGTGTTGTGAGACCTTACTTTGTCCCAAATTCCATGATTGTAAGCAAAACCGGGGTGTACCCCACAAGTATCTAGGCTGTAGCCTAGATTTTGATTTACTTGTGATTGATTGACCGATAGACAAACAGACGGACAGCGCAGTGATTCTCAAGGGTTCAATTTCCCTTGAGTTACGAAAGTCAAAAAATCTTCAAAATCTTACCTTACGACTAGTTGATTGATTTGTTAACTTCACAGCACCTGAGTCAGGATCCCACAACTAAGTTGCATATAAATCACCATCAGATTAAGGTACCAGGTCTGGTATCATCTGCCTCTATCTCACGGCGTTGTATGGCCACGTGGGAGCCCATTGTCCACAGAATGGCTGGCGGCAGGAAGCCATCCGTTGATTTGATAACTTACTTGACCGCGGCTCCAGACAAGTGAATGTTTATTTCCGTAGTTTTAAGGTAAGACTAACATTCACACATATTAAAGAAATAAACAAGTGGGATTTTACTCTAGTCAAGTTTATTTTGTATGTAGGAGAGCCCTTTGTTTCGTCTAAAATTGTTATTCCTAATATTTGGTCGAATTGTCCTGCATATTTTTTTCTCCAGCTCAAACTCCAACTGAAAATATTTCGGGAAATCTTTTACATAACTTACGTAGAAAATTTCAGATTTCTTTTATAACTTTCCTGTGTAGTTTCAATGGCCTACGCGAAACAATCATTTGACTAAACGTTACTGACGACAATCGACGTGTATGGTAATCAATATGGACCCTTAAGAAGATTTTAGTATATTTTTTTATGACAAAAGGAATAACTTCTTGTATCCAATTATTATTGTGTAAATATAGGGATTGATGGACCAAACCTCAATATTTATTTTTTAACGACAAGCTATTTGGTAAATCCGGATGGGGAGGGAAAGTTAATGAAAGTCCTGATAAGTTCCCAGCCCACTCGGTCAAATAGTCCACCGCCTATCATTACCGCACCTCGCCGTGTTTGTAAACGAAGCATTTAACCCGACGTAAATAATGATGGCTCTAAAACGCCGGGACGCACAAAAACGTAAATTACATGTAATTTAGTCAAGAAAATTACAAAGAAATTTAGGGGCTCCCATCGTAATTGTGTTGGATTTTATAGCGTTATTAAAGTGGTAATTAGTGTTTAATAGTGTCTGCGAGGGCGACGGTAGCCGCCCGAGTCCCGGGTCCCGAGCGAGCGCGAGTAACAGTCGTTCCCAATAGGTATTCAATCTATGTCTTGCCTTGATCTACTGACGAATTTAATAAATATGTCGAAGCGTCAGGTGGTCGGGTAGCACTCTCAGGAGGTGGGTCGGGCCCTTGAGGCTGACTCATGACGGGTGGTACGTTTAATTGCGTCTCACTCGGAAATAATAACACCAGTACTGTTCGATTCACTATTATAATTAGTTCTTCACACAATCAATAAAGTTAAATAACGAATACGCTAACTCTGAAAACTTTAGAGCGGAATAAGTCTTTACACCAGCGGTGCCAGCGGCTAACTGTCAGTTTCATCGCAACTGCTCAGGCTTTGAAATAGAAAATAATTATAGACTACCCTCATTCATTGGTTAGATTAAATAAACTATCAACTCGTAATCAAAAATTGACTTAATTAATAACGCGCGCCGTTAAATATAATATCTATCCAACAGTTTGCTGTATGTAGATGACTGGATAACCATCCTCCCATCGGCAGATAGCAAGCGAGGTTGGACTGTAACGACAGTAAATTAATTGAGATGTGATAGATATAATTATATGTTTTTATTGTCAGTAAGATCAAAAACAAGGGATGTATTGAAATTAGAACGGCCGTTAGTGATAACAAAGGTCCGTGTGTTCCGCACTTCGTGCCTACATTAATAATGCATCGGGTTACATTTGCAACCCTTGAGTTTATCCGGGGCCCTTTTGGAGTCTTTTGGAGGCCTAAGCGAGTATAAAAAACGGATCACTCAAGTATAGTCCATCTTCTACGAGCGCTTACCTCGGCAGCAAGTCGAAAACTAAGCTCCAACGCTCTGCTCACCGCTCGCTCCATACTCGGTTGTGTATGCCTTTCAGCTTCCATACTGTATTTCTTAGATTATTTCGTGAAGCTGCGCACACAATACCTCATCAAGATTCCGCTCGGTTGCCCCCGCGGCTGACTCCGGACGCTCATATTTTTCACCTTTAACTCGATTATGAAAATTCAGCGAAGGGCGGTAATGGCTCAATAATGTGGTGGTGATTTGTAGTCCCCCTCCAGGTGCTTCAATTACGAAATTGAACAGTGGATTATAATTTGATTATCCGTAGCTGCGTCTGGTCTTTCCAGCGATTTATGCGGCCGGCATGGGTACTACTCGGGCTTATGCCTCCAAAAACCTTTTGAAATTGTTCATAAATATTGTTGTTCCGCAAATTAATCCAGCATAAAACTTAGCTTCCAATCACTTTAATTATGCTTGCTACCGTTCTACGCATCTTTTTTACGCCGCCTTCTACGGCGATTCATTTAAATTTGTGGAAATCTACTCTTGTTTTTAACCGACTTCAAAAAAGGAGGAGGTTCTACGTTACACTGTATGTATTTTTTTTTCTTTTTATGTATGTTCATCGATTACTCCGTCAATTGTAGACCGATTTTCAAAATTCTTTTTTTATTCAAAAGGATATACTCCTAAGGTGGTCCCATTGTCACCAAGTCATGATCTGATGATGGGATCCTAGGGAAATCGAGAGCAACCCTCAAATTTTACAGGCACGTATTATATGTTTCATATGTTTTCTAAGGTTATTCAAGTATTTGCGTCTGGTAGTCATCATCTCATGATGATGAGCTGATGATGGAAGGTACAACTCCTTAGCGGTTAGGAGTTGGAAGATAATTCTGAAAATGTTAAATCATTATTCGAAAGGGTGTACTCCTGAGGTGGTTCCACTGTCACCAAATCATGATTTGATGATGGGATCTCAGGGAAATCGAGGGCAACCCTCAAATTTTATAGGCACGTATCATGTGTTTCATATATTTTTTAAGGCTATTTAAGTATTTGCGTCCGGTAGTCATCATCTCATGTTGATGAGCTGATGATGGAAGGTACAACTCCTTAACGGTTAGGAGTTGGAGGATAATTCTGAAAATGTTAAATCAACGTAAAATTGTGAAATAAAAATCTTTTAACAAAAAAGTAAAACCACCTTCAAAAAAAAACCTTAGAAAACAAACCTAAAATAATCCTCTTAAATAATGATAAATAAATAAAATAAAATGAAATGCGTTTATTTCGGACAACAGAAACTAAAGCCCAAAGTTTTATCGCCTAGCACTAAGCAGCAGAAATATGAAGTCGGTGAGGTGCGAGCGGAATGTTCTTTGAATGAAGCACCGACTTCATATTTCTGCTGCTTAGTGCTAGGCCATAAAACTTTAGGCTTTAGTTTCTGTTGTCCGAAATAAACGCATTTCATTTTATTTTATTTTTCATCACTATTTTAGAGGATTATTTAACGTTTTTTTTCTAAGGTTTTGTTTTTAATAAGAACATTCCATGAAATCGTCCAAATTTATTTGAAGTTAATCAGTCGTGAAGAAATTCTTGAACTCGCCGAGGGTGAGTGATTGCACCGGGAGCAATCGCGAAATTAGATTTTTGAAAAATGTGCTCGAGAAGCAGCTTGCGAGATTCTTGCCGAAACACGGGGTGTTGTGAAATCAGTCTGTACCCATTTGCTTTTACTTAGCAGTCGTACACCGTTACAAAATAACGACTGCTAGTAGTAGAAAAAAACAACAATAACATGGCCAGCCCCTCCAAAATTCAAAACGCTTCAATGTAGGTGTAAAAGTATTTATAAACCACCACCAAGTTTCTCAACGTATGTGTGCGTGCTGACACAGCCGTCAAATAAAAACAAATACTACATACACCCTCTTTTGTAAGGATGTGACTAAACACATTGAAATAGTAATTAGGAGGGGCGGCCCATGTTATCGTAGTTTATCTCTGCCGTAAGCAGCAATATTTTATGCTATTTGCAATGTTTGTGTAAATTTATTCTTGAAAAACAGTATACCCTTGACCAAATGCTAGTTAAGAAAAGTAAGCTTGGCAGGCTCCCCTTGTCCGCTTGTATCGGGAATGCTCGATATTTAATTAAGGCCCGTTTTTGAAAGGCCCTCCCTCCTTCTGCCCCACGCCCCGCGGCTTACGCAATTAAATTTTATCGCATCCAATCGCGAGACAGAACGGGGGCAAGAAAAAACTAAACTGCGACTGATATGTCATGACTAGCAATGTCTGCAGATATTTTTTCCATCTTGTTCCATCTTTCCAATTGAATGTGGTTACGATCGTCACGTGTGTTTAAAAATTCAAAATTTGTTTTTCGGAAATAGACCCCTAAGGGCTTTTTTAAGTCTTCTAAAATTAGTCTGCCAGCGCTTTCAGAAACACCATCATTAGTTGTCTAACAGTCGTCCGCAATAATCAATTTATGTATATCTTGTTTAGATCTACTAACGATGAAAAAATATCTGTCTTCAATTTTGCAGTCCCAATAAACTTACCGTTGGTAGGTAGTCCAACCTCTGCTTGCTATATGGTAATGGACCACCTACAGATAGCAAATTGTTTTATTAAATTAGTCAGTAGATCAGAACAAGAGATAGATTGAGAATTGGGCACGGCTGTTAGACAACTAATGATGGTATTTCCCTCCCTTTTCCCACGAAAAGCAGCCGTTTTGTGCAAAGAGAAAGCCAACTTCCGTCGTTTAAGTGCTTTGTGGTGCTAATGCTTTGCGTCCGATCAAAACCCTTTCGTTCGTGGCAGCCGGGTCCCGCCGAGCAGCCGAGCCGCCATCTGATAGCAGTAGCGTGCCACTTCCCAATTAGATAAGCACCGGGCCATCGAGATATTGTTTCTGGGTGACCATGATACCATCTACAACTTAAATGTCACTTACGGCTAACAAAGTCGTAAATCGTTGCTAAATGGACTTTTGTTGGCCCTTGAGAAAGTAGGTTGAATCAATCCGATTTAGTTTTTTATGCAGAAGCTTATATAGGATTGCCAATCGTGATCTCTATAATCAGAGGCCCTATAGCGTAACTATTATATATAAATCGTCATCGAATTGAAATGTCAGTTTTTGTACGACTGTGACAGCTAGCTGTTTCCGATACCAATTGTCAGAACCATATAAACGCGATGCTGATTACATCTGGCTTGCTTTATGCACTTTCTTGCAACAGTATCTTATACATCAGTAACACAACATACTTACATTCAAAGCCCATCGCAATCTACTTGGCTTTCAGAATTCTTAAAAAGTTGCCGCACGATATAAGAAGCTCAAATTACTGCTTACACTTAATGAACCAATAAACTATAGTTACATACAGCGTTACAATAGAGACATTATCTAATTGACACAAATGTGGCATTCCACACGCCAGCATGATGCATAACTCGTGCGCCACGGCAGATTCCCGGCGCGCTGTCCACCGCTCCATCGGGAATACCTATGAAAAAAAAGAACTGCAAAATGATGGGAATATAGTAATTACGAGTGAATGAGTGGACGCTTCTGCTATGGTTTAAAATGGATTATTACGATATTAAATGCTACTGCGCCGTACCAGCCTGACAGAGCTACTGGAGAAGACAAAGACAGTGAGCTGTCACTGCTGTCAGGAGCAAGGTTTGAATTTGGAACAGAGCCTATTTGGACAAGAGCTCCAGCCAGTCGCTAACGATCACAAAATGACGTTCGATAAATAATATACAAATGTTGGATAATACTCGCTTCTCGAATAACATCCTGCTGCTCGTCGCCTTTATTGCTACGTATTGGGTTAATGTCGGGCACACAGGAACATTAACCTTATTTTAAGATTGATAACAGAACTTCTTACAATTGTTTCCGTCAATGCCTGCACTCGTTCAATGTCGAGGCCCTTGGTGTAAATTTCACGTCGCAACAAACGTGTAAACTACGATAATAGTACTTACGTTACAAATATGTGCCGCTAGAGGCGCTGCCGATTTCTTGTGTCAAAAATTACACTCTCTTTGCTCTGCATGTTGTCGCCGAGACACTCACGGCGAGGCCGCGTAGTCCAATCTTATCTTGCAAGGAGTCGCTTCGCTTCGAGTTCTGGTACGCTGTAGCTGGATGAGATTATGCACGCGTATTGCAGTATACTAGATAATAATAATACCTAATACAGGGAGGTGAGGGTCGAGCACGAATTATCAAATCCTGTTTAACGTAGGTAATCGAGTAGTAACGTTACCGAGAAATTTGTGCGACGTTTGGAACAGTGCCCGCCCGTGAGCGTGTTTGGAACTTAAATTTAGTTTGAGGTTTCTCGATTTCGATACGATTACGTTACGTTACGCAGGATTCTAAAACTCGTGCTCAGCCTAGTGTAGCTGTAGTGTCCCCGCTCAGCATTCCCCGCGTCACTCGCCTGTCTGTTGTAATTGCGCACCGTTCGGCGTTTAATTGGATTACGAACGTCTACACGTGTCTCTGCGTACTCCGTTTAATCCTGTGTTGATTCACTGCGATGCAAGTGTAGTCTACAAAAAATATAATCTACGAAATGAACGAACGCTGCCAACTCTTCGGCACCATTCCACTGGGGCCTTATTTAGATTTGGTTTAGCTTTAGGCTCTTATGATTTGTTATATAGTTAAGGTAGATCAATGAAGGCCTCAAAGTAAACAAAAACAAGTTAATTAAAATATAGTTTGATACAAGGCTGTCGTTGTGAACGATGTTAAGTTGCTAATATCACCAGTTTTAGAAGTGTATAATGCTTTATTTTAACACCGCCGCGTTTTCAGGCAGGTTGATGTGACCTATTTCTTTATGGCGTTTGTTATTAACACGACAAAACGCAGAAACGCGTCCAAACGCCACATCCATCCACTGACGCATGCGCGCCGCAGTTACCGTAAAACACCGGATCGCACACTTTGAACTAAATTAGAGCATCATAAAGTGTGCCGTAACGCAGCCACGCACAAATAGAATAGCGGACTGTATTCGGCAACTGGTTAGAAAAAATTACTAACAATGGGATGAGACTTATACCTACATGAATTTACTGTGTTTACTGAATTCATAATTTTCATAATGAAATAAACGGATCACTCACGTATGTCAGTCGAGTATAGCCCGACATGTATCAGACTAATCCGTAGTCCTTCCTCTAGGAGCACACACCACGCCGGTGGCGAGACGTAAAACATGTCGGGTTATACTCGACTGACATACGTGAGTGATCAGTTTATTTCGTAATTTCCAATTAATCCTCTCCTAAGTACTCCTTGACGACATCGAGCCGAAGAGAGTCCGTCTTGACTGAAATAAAATATATTCACAGCGACATATTGTTGTGCACGGATAATAATAATGAAGTAGTAACAAAACACGATCTTCTTGAAGTTAATAGTTATGTTATAAGCTCATTCCTTGGCGTGTTCAAATTGACGTCAACGTTGCGTGCGCAGACCATACCTAGCCAACAGCATCCGTTGCATTTCGTTTCAGGTGGACTTAGTGCAGCGCTTTTGAAGATGAAAACAGAAATAAAGAAGGCAGTATTATAAACGTAAAGTATCTAGTGTCTCTGTCGCCGGAGCAATCTCATAACTAATGTTTCTATTCGACTCAACGTTTATAATAGCAGCTGCCTCATTCGTTTTGCTGTTTACTTTCCTGTAAGTCTATAAAATTTTAAAACTGTGTCAGAGACTATAAGCTGTTATTTACGATTACGACACGGTAGTGACACCGTGTCAGTGGTTCCGTGAATTAAGATTTTATAAATATCTCTTTTAATTTGTGCACTTTCTCTCCCGTTAAATAGGACAAACCGTGCGCAATTAATTATTTATGTTAATATTGCCTTTTAACATCGCATTAGATTTACATTTCATTTACATTTTTAATAGCGTTTTCTTTGATCCTAACTTGAATAAAAAGGTTTTGACTTTATTTTTGAAGGAAAGTACTTTGGGTGAATCCAGAATTATGACATTACCTACCATGTTTTAGCATGTACGAAAATAGAATTCGACATTCGAAACTACCACGAAACTTTCTCAAACCCTTGAATCACTCGCTGCTTAAAAAAAAATTATTACCACATTTATTTATACCTCAAGAAAAATACATACAGTGGAACGCAGAACCTCCTCCTTTTTTGAAGTCGGTTAAAAATGAGATGCAGCGTGTAGTAGCTACGTCGTAGCGCGTCATAGTGCGGAGCTCCCACGTAGTCATCGTGGCTACGGCGCAGGGCTTTATTATAATATATTAGTCGGATGTTATTGTTGATGGGGCGAGGTGTTTAGATTTCATCTCGACCGACAACCGCTGTACTGCAAACAGAGACATACTTGCTTACTTGACGAAGTTGATGAAGCTGCAAGGTATATAATCTTGTAAATCAGAGATGACTTGTAAAAGCTACCAACATTGAGTAGCTGAACTCATCTTTCGTGTGGCTGATAAACTACAAAATAAATTGACACTCTTAATCACTCAAGAGGGTCGAGCACGACTTTACGAATACTGCGTAAAGTAAAATCGAATAGTAAACGTTGTGGAGTTTGTATGACATTTGGAACAGCGCCCGCCCGTGAGCGTATTTGGAACTAAAATTTAGTATGAGGTTTCTCTGTGAAGGGGAGGCAAATGATAACCAGGTCTGACGATTAAAGACTGTTTATTATAAGAACGCTTAAAGCTATTTATAGTACATGATGGGAGAGAATGTGTGTGTGGCGTGACACACACTACACCTCCCCCCTTGAAAAAATAAAAAAAAATTACACAAAATCAATTTTTTTTTCTTACTCTAAATTACTGAAATTACCTTGAACAAAACTAACTTTTTTTTTTAATCCATCGATTACCGTAAATTATTAAATGTCATCCAAAAAGTAACAAAATAATTATCATCATTCTAAAACTAATATCTTACTTCTAAATTGGCACGCTTTGCTGACGAGATAATAATAATTATATTATTCTGCCATGGTCATATCAAAAACCCAGATTATCCAAATAGTAAAAGAATATATAAAAAATAATAATTTCATCTTGCTCGCTCTAAATTTACTTTTAACATTTGTCTATATCTCTCAATTCTCTATCCATACAATTATGTTTCGCTGCTCAATTCTCGCGATTAATATTTACTTGTAGTACTGGCCTCGTGTCGACGGCTATGATCACGAATTTTTAAAGAATAAATATTAAACTGAAACAAAAAAATAATCGATAAATTGTTCATTTGACTTCCGCCCACCTCTATGATACCGGCGTCCGCCATATTTGATTCATTGTCTGTTTTCGTGACGCGGCTTGTTCACGTCCCGCCTATAAAAAAAAAAAAAAAAAATTTTGCTTACATAGTTAAAAAGGTAAATATTGTGTAAATGATGGGAAAACGGAAACGAGACGACGATTACATTTTGAGAAAATTGAAGAAGTTGGAGGATCGCCTGCGCAGACGTCATGAAGAAACAAATTCCGCCGATATTTCCGAGTCGGCGTGGGGTAAGTTGATCGAGGTTTTTTGTTTGTTGATTACTGTCGGTTTTATCTTTTTATTCCCGTTTTAAAATGCTTCTACTCGACGAATAGTCAGAAAACGATATGCGTTCAAACAAATATGCGCATTGTCTAGCTTAAGTACCTACCTAGAATCTTAGATGAATCATCTGAGATTTGTTGTTGAAAATCTCGAACACCATAGAACATTTAAAGTTGACAGCAGTAGTGATACTAATACTGATACCTACAAGGGTACGTAGATTTCAATTATACCTGTTCTTATTAGTACCGGTCATTACACCACTGTACCGGCATGAGTGATGCGAACAATACAATGGGATTGTTACCTTCACGTGCTTCAACAATACAGAAGTATGAAATGCCAAATGGTACTTGTGATGCGAATGCTTTGAGGGAGCATTACCTTCACGTTTTATCCAAATGGATTGTAATGGGTACTAACATTACTTCATGGTTCTTTCAGATCATGAAGAAGATCCAATAATGGATACAGCATCCATTATAGGAAGTGAAAGTGCTGCCGCTGCGAAAAATGCACCACTAGTGGAAAACGCTCCCACCAACTCATTGTCAAATGACTCACCAACAGCTGTGGACAATGGTCCTGAAGAAGGCACTCTTGATGAAGATTTTTTGACTCTCTTGGGCGACGCACCCAAAGAGGAGTCCCCAATGGGTCCGGATATACAAAAAGACATAGCGGCTAGACTGCGGGATGTTATTAAAAATGGCCTTAAAAAAGAGCAAAAAGATAAAATGATAGAAGATAACCCATTTCCAGCAAATTGTCAATTGTTTAAAGCACCTATCTTAAATCCTGAAATCAAGGCAGCAGTCTCAGACCTCTTGCAAAAGAAGGATGCTTCTATTGAGGCAAGACAAAATCAGATTGGTGTGGCACTGACTGCTTTGAGCAGAGCACTAAATATATTGGTTATGGAGAAGTCAGAAACTAACCAATTACTAGTGAAGCATATAAGTAATGCTAGCAGGCTTTTGTGCGACTCTCATTGTATTGACACAAGACTGCGACGCAATTTTCTTGTGTCCACTCTTAACAACAAGTTGAAAGAGACTTTAAAGGACACAAAGCGTGATAAATTTCTATTTGGGGAAGATTTATCTGAAACTCTTAAGGCGACAAAGGCCATAAGCAGGTCCAGCCAAGACCTAAAGAACATGACAGCCAAGGCCAAGCCTGGCACATCTAAAGGTCAACCCACACAAAGTTATTTAAACTTCAAGACCCCGCATCCCGGTGTTCAGAGCAGGAAGCCTGTACCCTCCAGTCACCGAGCTACGGGGTGGACTCCACAAGTGAAAAGTCAGGCGGTGAAGAGACCGCAGCCGCAGCCTTCGAGTGCACGCGGGACTGCCCGCTACAGACACAACTCCAGGCGGACGTAGACACACAGGTGACTAACACAGCTGGTCGACTAAAATACTTTTTTAATGTATGGGAAACATTAACAGGTGATCGTAACATCTTGGATTGCATCCAGGGTTACAAAATTCCCTTTTTATCACAGCCACATCAGGTTGATTATCCTAAAAATGTACCCAATAATGATTTTGACAAAACCATTTTTCATCAAGAAATTAATAAGCTTTTAACTAAAGGGGCTATCTCTCCATGCACAAGAGTAGATAATGACTTTCTATCTAGCATATTTCTAGTGCCAAAGCCTAATGGTGAAAAGCGATTTATTCTGAATTTAAAAAATCTTAATAGGTTTGTTAAGACATCTCATTTTAAGATGGAGGACTTAAGAACTGCCACCAAACTTATTTTTACTAATTGTTTTTTAGCCACATTGGATATAAAAGATGCTTATTTTCTGGTACCCATTCACAAGGATTACAAAAAATATTTAAGATTTGAGTTCCAAGGAATATGTTATGAGTTTAATTGTTTGCCTTTTGGTCTAAATACCTCGCCTCTGGTGTTCACAAAGATAATGAAACCTGTAGTAGAACATTTGCGTTTACATGGTTTCTTGTCTACAGTATACTTGGATGATTTTTTACTTATTGGTAAATCATACCATGATTGCTTACAGAATATAAAAAAAACTGTAATATTGCTGACAAACTTAGGCTTTATAATAAACTTTGAAAAAAGTGTACTTGAACCCAAAACAGAATGTAAATTTTTAGGTTTTGTTTTAAACTCAAAACAGAAACTAATTATGCTGCCTAATGAGAAAAAAGACAAGATCAAAAAAGAGGTTCAAAAGTTTATGTTAATAGAAAAATGTAAATTAAGGTCATTTGCTAGATTTTTAGGTTTACTGGTGTCGGTATGCCCTGCCATAGAGTATGGGTGGCTACACACCAAGATATTTGAAAGGCAAAAATATTTAAACCTTTTAACAAATCCTGACAATAATTATGACATTGAGATGGTTTTAGATAAAAACGCAATTAAAGAGGATTTGAGATGGTGGTATGATAATATCAATTATTCTGTTTGCCCCATTCGCAACAACTCATATGATTTGGTCATATACTCCGATGCTTCCTTAAGTGGTTATGGAATCTCATGTGGTAAAGAAAGAGCTCATGGTTTTTGGACTGAAGAGGAAAAATTGTTACACATAAATATATTGGAGTTGTTAGCAGCCTTATTTGCACTTAGGATCTTTGCAAAAAAATTGTATAAGACACAAATCTTATTAAGAATAGATAACATAACAGCCATTGCTTGCATAAACCGCATGGGCAGTGTACAATACCCCCATTTAAATAAAATAGCCCGTCAAATATGGAACTTTTGTGAAGAAAGACATTTATACATTTTTGCATCTTACATAAAATCCTCTGACAATTATATTGCAGATGCTGAGTCTAGAAGAGCTCAGACCGATATTGAATGGGAATTGGCTCCCTTTGCATATACCAAAATAATTCAAAAGTTTGGATTACCAGAGATAGACTTATTTGCCAGCAGATTCAATGCCAAGTGTGACAAGTATATCTCATGGAAACCAGATCCTTATGCTTTCTCAGTTGATGCCTTCACAGTAAATTGGTCAAATATTTTCTTTTATGCATTTCCACCTTTTTCTATCATACTGAAGACATTAAACAAAATCATTACAGAGCAGGCAACCGGAGTATTAGTTGTACCTCACTGGCCAACCCAACCCTGGTTTCCGATATTTAGAAAAATTTCTGTTTCTGAAGTTATCTATTTTCAGCCTAGTAATGATTTGTTAATTTCTACCATTTACAGATCACAGCACAACCTGCACAAAACGCTTACCCTGGCGGCAGCCATATTATCAGGGAAGCGTTATCATTAAGAAGTGTACCACCTTCTTCAATTTCCATTATGATTAATTCTATCGCTGTGAGTACAATGAAACAATATAATTGTTATCTAAAGGAATGGTATACTTTTTGTCAAAAGGAAAATATAAATTATTTAGTTGCATCAGTCCCCAATGTTCTATATTTCTTGACAGGGCTATTTACAAGGGGCTACAAGTATGGAAACCTTAATTGTTGTAGATCTGCACTATCACTTATTTTAGGTAATAACATCACTAATGACGAACGGATCAAAAGATTCATGAAAGGGGTATTTAGGACACGCCCCCCTGTACCCAGGTACGAGTTTACCTGGGATACTGACATAGTGTTAAATTATATATCACAATTGTATCCAAATGATAATCTTACTTTAGAATTACTTTCTAAAAAACTAATAACTCTATTATCTCTGGTGACTGCTCATAGAGTACAAACATTATCAAAAATAGTTTTAAGTAATATGACGATTTCAACAAATAACATAACCATTAAAATCACAGACTTAATTAAGACATCTCGTCCGACTGTCAGTCAACCTTTATTGATGTTACCTTACTATAATGATAAGCCTGAGATTTGTCCTGCAAGAACTCTGTGTTCCTATAAGACTGCTACTAGTGATATAAGACCTCATGATTGTGATAATCTGTTTATTAGTTTTAGGAGACCACACTCCAAAGTTACCAGCCAAACACTGAGCCATTGGATTAAGGACATGCTCCAACGCAGCGGCATAGACACGAGCGTGTTCAGCGCGCACAGCATGCGCCACGCCGCCACTTCTAAGGCTAGCTCTGTTGGAGTAAGCGTTGACCTCATAAGGAAGACCGCTGGTTGGAGCAGGTCCTCCTCAGTGTTTGCACGGTATTATAAACGTGAAATTATAAATACAGCAGATAACTGTTTTGTTAGTGCCATATTAAATTAACAATATGTTGAAGTTACTGTTATTTGTATTTTATGTTTTCTTAGTTGTATTGCCTTAATTATGGCAAAAATGTTACTTTGCTATTTTCATTTAAATTAAGAATAAGAAGAGATATTTTTATTTTCCCAAAACCTTATAAAAGGCTTTAAATTGAAATTTCCTTAAGTTTTCTATTTTTATATGAGAGCAAAAATATGCCCACTTAAAAATATATAATGTATGTTGATTAATACATGGACATTCCTTAAACTCCAAATACTTAGTTTTATTATTATGAAATACTTAATCTTAAAGTTTGCTAGGATTCTGTACTTCCTTAGGCGTAATATAAATGCAGGTAGTTTCAGTCTGATCTTCAAACATCTACAAGTAAATATTGAGCAGCGAAACATAATTAGTGATAAAACGAACTTACCTGGACGTGAAGTTCTATCATAATTATGTGAGCTGCTCAATTCGAAGCGATTAATATAACAATTCCTGCCCTAGACACCCTGCCCAAGACTGAAACCACCACATGTTTAGTATCATCCCTATATACTTTCAGGAGAGCTTTATACATAATGAATCAAATATGGCGGACGCCGGTATCATAGAGGTGGGCGGAAGTCAAATGAACAATTTATCGATTATTTTTTTGTTTCAGTTTAATATTTATTCTTTAAAAATTCGTGATCATAGCCGTCGACACGAGGCCAGTACTACAAGTAAATATTAATCGCTTCGAATTGAGCAGCTCACATAATTATGATAGAACTTCACGTCCAGGTAAGTTCGTTTTATCACTAATATTACGTTGCAATTATATACTGTTCAAATCTGTTCTTGTAATTAAATTCTTATGTCGTCATTTTTGTACTTTACTTCCTTTTCACCCGTTTCATAACTTTCCATTCTATTCTTTCATTATTCATTTCGTAATATTTTATCTTCTTATTAATTAGTGAGCTACCTTGGCATCACTTTGTCAAGGTCCACAGCACTTTTCATTATATACGTGTCTGGCCAGACTTTAACATATATATTTTTTATTTGTTCAGGATACAAGGATTATTTGTTTACTTTCGTGCGCGCACATTCATAATACTCATTTATAACATCATTTATTCAGGCAGTTCATTTAACACTTCTTTACTTCAATAATCATACCATGTGTCCAAGAATCGTCACGTGTGGTAGCTCGACCGAAACATGATCCAATGCCAAGGATTTCGTGCCTGCCTTGTATCCTGGTGGACCTCGTAATATACCTACTTTCTATCCTATACCATTTCAAAAACAAAACGCATTCAAATTTCTAACAAAAATACTCATTCGTTCCTTCCACTATTCCTTTCCTTCTATAATAAGTACCAAATCTACGTATTTAACCCCAATTCTTTATTCACTTCTCAATGACACTAACCATTAAAACCATCAATTAAAATCTATAGCAATATACTGAAAAAATCGTAACAAAAATATCAAAATAAAAACAATTTTATAACTTCATAATTTTTGGCTCTAATCTCTTCTAACACCTGGATATCTATCTATTGTCGCTGCATTAATAATTTGAAATGAAAGCTAGATGATCAGCCTAGCAACAATATCAAATTATTTTCAATCATCATTTTTATCCGTCTGCAGCAGAATAAAAAAGACGATCTTGAGCTATTTAATCAATCAAAAATCAAAATCTTCATTTAATAAAAAAAACAATCTAAAAACTCTGTGTAAAACATCCAGTAAAACTCTGTAAAATAAATATACCGAAACAATAAATCTGCAATATTCAAAACCCTTTTATAACGTGATAATTTAAAATGTTCTTCCAAGAGCGTACAGTACATCATTTACCTTAAGAAATTTGATCTGTAATAACACACTTCGCATTCCGATCCATATTTGCTGACCTGTATTAGAATCATCCAACTTAGCGGTGTGAATCTTAACAACGTTTTGCTATCTATTTTTATACTGGACATATAACTTTTGTAAAGTTTTAGTTTCAAATTTAAAAAACGTTCACGAAATTTAGTAACTTGCTTTTTTTTTAAACTGAGATCTCGTCAACAAGGGGCGCCAGCTTATTATTAAAATATCCACAATATTCATTTGCAGCAATACACAATGCAATTTAATGTATTAAAAAAAAAAAAAACTAACTCTACATGAACCCATTCAAAATTTGGATATAATAAAAAACAATTAGACATACCTGATACGCAATCTATTTGGAAGAATAATAATACGAAATTTACCGAACTGTTGTATAACGCTTTGTAAAATGTCTTGTTAATTGATTTAACTTCTCTTCCTCCGTGCTGGCTCCTCGTCTAGGACACCAACTACTCCCTGCTGCATACCGTTCTCTTCTCACAACCTTGACCTTCCGACTCCAACAATTCCCAGCAGCTTTCTTCCATATTAATATAAAATTTATTTGATTTCTTATTTCTTCCATTTCTGTCTTCATAATAATATGTTCATTTCTATTCCTTTTCATACTCTTCATTCTTGACGTAATTTATTTTTCACCATTCTTCATTCTTACTCTCATTTTCCCGTAGCATTTTTTTTCCTTCTCTTCAATTTCTTCATTCTTCATTTTGATTATTATTAATCATATTTTATTCTTCTCTAGGATTTCTTCTGTTTCCATTGATTTTCTTCTTTATTTCCTTTCTTCATTTGTTTTATGGCGTTCTTCAATTATATCTGTTTCAAACTGTCTTCTTCTTGCAGCAATTACTCTTCTTAATCTTCTTAAAGTTAATTATCTTAATTTCTTATTATTTTTACTGTATAATTCTTACTTTTCTTACTTATTCTGATTCTTCTATCTTCTTTATTCTAATGTTTATAATTTTCTCTAATTTATTGCATTCTCCATTTTTTTTTCTTCGCTCCTTCGTCTACTTTTACTTTAATTCTTCTCTAATTTATGTTCTTCGTATACCTATTTTATGTTACGTTACCTAATTAAGTTTATACTTTAATTTTATTTATTGTTAAAATGTCTGTATTTTTTTCCCGCACACTGTCCATAAAATCACTTTAAAAAACAATGTCCACAATTCCACTTAGTTTTTTTTCTTCACTGATTTAAAGTATCTTTATAAGAAATTTAATTTCAACTATAACTGGTGGCGCAGCGCGCCGCCAGCACCGCACGAGGCAGCAGCGCTGGCAGGGTCGCCATGTGAAGGGGAGGCAAATGATAACCAGGTCTGACGATTAAAGACTGTTTATTATAAGAACGCTTAAAGCTATTTATAGTACATGATGGGAGAGAATGTGTGTGTGGCGTGACACACACTACATCTCGATCTCGATACGATAACCGTAACGTTACGCAGCTTTCGTAAAGTCGTGCTCGACCCTCTGTACTTAGGCGGGACGTACAAGGTGTCAGACAATAATGAACAGTCAATATTTTCAGGAAGAGATGAAACATGATTTAAGTGAACATCCCTGTGAAGATATTTCGGACAAAAAAAACTATTTCACTCATGTTATAAGCCAGCAAAACCAATTAAATGTCTAAATATAACGTGTTAAAACGTTGTACTCATACGCCAATTCAGTAAAGATAAGCAAACAAAGGCACTTTTTCGTTTCAAATGCATCTGCATAAAGTTAAATATAGGTACTTAGACAGTTCAATTTCAAACGGAGAACCTGCAAACCCAACAAAAATATTTACCTAACATTATGAACACAAAACAAAAAGCATCTGTTCGAACCGCACCACAAAAAGTTGAACAAAGCTAAACAAACTTATTTTTCATAGCGACACAAGCTTGTCATAAGCTGGTGGTCCTTTGCGGAAGCAGCAAAAAGTGGCGCAGTCGGGGCGGTGCAAGTGTCCGCGGCAGCCGCTCTGCTCGTGTTCACTTATATTAATATACCTCACATGAATGAACAGTTTTTTGGGGAAAAAGTATGCGGTGAGTTTACGAGTTGCCAAGTAACAATTGTTGGTATATGTTGTTGTTGATTGTTAATAGCTGGAGGTCCATGGCAAGAGAGAAATTTTGCAAAAAAATTTCACCACTCCTCACTTTTGTACAAAACGCCTGTCGCTTACACTCCCCAGTACAAAGGGTGTCCGTCTCCGTCAACCGTGAGCGGACGTCACACGTCACGTCACGACGGCCCGGGAAACGACCCGTTCGACCCGACGAATCGTTCAATTGACGACGGTCGGCAAGGAATGCACCATGATGTACTGTCAATACTCAAAACGGTTTCACATTAATCACTGATTGCACATTATAATATTTGACGACAGTTTAGTTTCTTTCAATTTCAATTCAACTCGAATGTCAAAAACCAAGGGATCGGCATTATGCAAACGTTTGTCATTACTGCAGGTTAGATCTTTCAAACTTAGAGTAAACTCGGAACCCATGAGCTAGCTCCGAGCTTGACGAAGCGCCAAAGCGGTACAGAAGCGGTATTGAAGCGGTATTGGTTCGGCATGAATGCGGGATCGAGGACATAAAAACAGAGTGTTGTTATTCCGTCTTGGACGCTGCCGATTGCGGGGAAAATCGGTTTCGGCGCCTACCGAGGAAACTCGCAACGACTAAATTCAGACATCTTTACAGTCACGATTATGCGCAACCGACGGCATGGCGTGAGATTTTCGAGTTCATTGCATGTTCGGCACTCTTACCGCTCAGCAGTTAGTGAGCATTACATGCAATGTATTAGAAAATTGAACTCTACCAAAATTGCTGAGCGGTATCTCTTTACATCGCTATGGGAAACGAAGCGGTAACATAACATTTCAGTTCTCATTTCCTCTTCACAAAGCGGGTGCTCTCCAAACGGAAACGAAAAGCTGCCTCCATTATGTAAGTTAATAGTTGGTACGTTGGAGACCAACGTAGCAGCCGGTGTTAACAGAAACAAAAACTCTGTTATTTAGCATTGGTTGGAGCAAATTTTCACCTACTGAACTTGATGACAATAATGAAGTCAAGTATCGCATCAAAAGAATATTATTTTTAAATTGTTTTTGTCAGAATCTTTTATTTAGTAGTTGGGTAACATAATTATGCTAACCACTTGACTACCGACGATGTCAAACTCTTGACCAATCAACTTATTGTCAACTCCCGTCGACTTCATAGAGTAGGGCCGAGAGCTTCCCCGCCCCCCCCCCCCCCCCTCCCGCGCCGTGACACTCAATTTGTCCGCAAATCAAATCAAATTTAGTGGACACCCTCGCCCTCCCACCCTTCCCCGTCGTCGCCCGCGGCCGCCGCGGCTGCGTCGGTCGGGAATCCGGACAATACTTGGACTTTAGTGGAATAATTGAAATTGTCGCTAAACGTGATACCGTTTTAGTTTTTGGATTTGGGGTTATTTTTTGCGGCGAAAAATATTTAGCACAAATCGCTTGATTCCCGTTATGTTAAAACAAAAAAAAAATCTTAAAATTGCATTATGGTTTATAAAGCCTGATCCTAATCACAAGAGCACTCGTTTCTCAAACCACATCATCTTGTCAAACTCGCAATCGAACGTGACATGTTCCTAATCCATTCCCCAAAAACGTTGAAAGGTCCCCGACGTCAACTCACGTCGACAAGCGTCGAGTAGCTCTCAACGCGACGCCCATCGACGTTCATTCACGTCGGTCAGCGCTCAAGCCGTCTAAATTATGACCGATAATTGCGGTTGATTTAAATCATTAGAAGCTCATTCACTCCATTCGAGTGCGTGTGACTGGGACAAAACAATTATGGCTGACCATTAGCTCCTATTTAACACCCGCAGAGAATTCATCCAACTCTCATTCCATTTCAATTTGACGTGTAATTGAACGTGAAGATCACAGATCGCAATTAAGATACATTATTAGATTCAGCTCAAGAAATGAAACAGTCAGTAAGCTAAATTCACATGCCAGAGAATTGGTTAGCTAAAGACCTGGTCGGTCCCACAAAAACGTTGACGTATAAAGCGGGCTCGTCGAATCCGACTCGGCTGGGCAGCGTTCGGGAAGCTTCGCAGTGACGTTTCATCCAAATTACCGCAGTGTTTGAAGTCAAAACTCTTTGACCAGTGTGTGTTGCCAGTGATGACTTACGGATCTGAGACGTGGGCGCTAACGATGGGCCTCATAAGGAAGCTCAAAGTCACTTAGAGGGCGATCGAGAGGACTATGCTCGGGGTTTCTCTGCGGGACAGAATCAGAAATGATGATATCCGCAGTAGAACTAAAGTTACCGACATAGCCCGAAGAATTGCGAAACTTAAGTGGCAGTGGGCGAGGCACATTGCTCGCAGAACTGACGGCCGATGGGGTCGGAAGGTTCTCGAATGGCGTCCACGGACCGGGAGACGAGCTGTCGGTAGGCCTCCAACAAGATGGAGCGACGACCTAGTAATTAGTAAACTAAAGTAATTGCGGGACCGCGGTGGATGCGGAAAGCACAAGACCGGTCTGAGTGGAGAGCCTTGGGGGAGGCCTATGTCCAGCAGTGGACGTCTTTCGGCTGACATGATGATGATGATGATAAAGCGGGTGGATCCTTACAACTTACAGAAAGACTGGTACTGGTACTTAATTGTGGGGGACAGATACTTCATCATTATTTTAGCCAGAAGACGTCCACTGTTGGACATAGGGCTTCTCCACCAGTCTCCGATTAGAGCAACCCTTGGCAGCTTGCATCACTTAATGGAAGTGGAATTAAGAGCCATTTTTAACCTGCCGTGCGATATTTTCAGAGACAATCTAGACATCTTTAAGGCTAGAGTGAATCAGGCCCCTGTTTCACCAACTTTACAATCGTCAGTTGTCAATGACTATTCGGAGTCAAATGCTGACTTGAAGAGTTTTTGTTTTAGCGCGCTTCATATTGGCAAAGAAATGTAGTTCGAATTGTCATTGTAAACCGACAATTATAAAGTCGGTGAAATAGGGGGCCAGGAGTTATTGAACCACTGAGCTACACCTTTGGCTTCATCTGCCCATTCCATCAGGTGGGTATGGGTCAAATGCTGGTCAGAATTATGTCATCATCGTCATCGCCAGCCTAGTTTTACGTTCCACTGCAGGGCACAGGCCTCTTCAGAATTATGTAAAAAATATTGATGAAGAACTAAATGAACGGCCCGAAATTTATCATCCAGAAAAATTCAACGGCTACTGATATCCAAATGTCCGCAACAAGTAGCATTTGCGGGTGGTAGGACCTTGTGTGAGGTCCGTCCGGATCGCTGCCACCGTCTTACTCGCTAATCCTGCCGCCTATCAGCAGTGCTTGCACTATTTGTGTTTCGGTATGGTGAGTAAGACAGCCGATGTAATTACGGGCACAAGAGGCATTTCATCTTAGCTCTCTCGGTCGGCAACACATCTGCGAACCCTCCGGGGTTGCAGGTTTCTATGGGCAGTGGTAATCACTTACCATCAGGTGACACACTTGCTCGTTTGCCTTCCTCGTCGTATAAAAAAAGCATTTTAGCAATGAAACTTCACGATAGATAAAATTATGTTCCACAAATTATAAGTCGAATGGGTGGCGGAAGCTCCGTTGCCGATGTGCGATGTATTATGCAGCGGGAAACGGCTGAATTACAGATGCTCCAGAGTTGTTATATTACTTTGACGAAAGTCCCCGTTCCCAGGAGGCAGGCAGCGTTGCCGCGCTGGATAGTCAGGCTCAGGCGCTGGCCGAAATAGCTGATGCCTGCCTTCTGGTCACCATGTCTACTAAAAATAATTTCGATTGTACTTGTGTTTTTTTCTTAGCTTCATGTAATTCGTGTTTAGATGTTTTTTGTCGTAATAAACCAAACATTAGAATTAAATTTTGGAACAGGCGTGAAGAGGTCTCGCTAAAAAGATCTTTCTCGCCGGGCCCAATGGGTCTAAGGTTTCGACATCAAACGTCGTAAAAATGTGGCCCTGCCCTTAGCAGGAATCTTTGCGCTGCTTGAGGTTCTCAGCGGTAGAGGCCGCCTGCTTATAATTAATTTCGATTGAACAAAGATACTTTGGCTGTTGATTTATTTGTGACGTCACTCACTTCAACTGGAACTGTTGTGTTGTTGCAGGTCCTCCCGGGCCGCCGGGCAAGCGCGGCAAGAAGGGCAAGAAAGGCGACCCCGGGGAGTCGGGACCGCCGGTGAGTACCGACACTACACCCGAGGCACTAACACCCAAGCACGCTCTACACTTCGCCCGTGAAGTTCACTTTGAAACAAAGCACGAAACCAGGAAGAGTATGCTATACGTACTCCCACTTAGTGTTCGTGCATGATCTGTGAGCCGAGTGTAGAGCGGGCATTGTGATGGATCGAGGTGATGGACAATGTTACTTTTTATTACATAATGCGCTTTAATTCGCGCGTTTTCATACTGACTCATGATCTCGAGTGCCGCGAAAAATTGCACGAGGTATTATAACAGCAACATTACACTACCCACTTCAGGTCAGCATCTGCTCACCTAATTGTAGAAATCGTGAGAACAAATTGATATCCAAACCTGTAAGCAGACACGCCTCATCTCATCTCTCGACACTATTTACAGGAAAGCTCACAGCTTCATGTAGAAATCAAAAATGTGTGTGAATGCTCATAAAAACACCTGTTCGGCGTTTCTCAAGTAAACTCTCTACGTAGAGCTGTGGCTATAATCGTGTTAAGATTTGTTTCGCTTTTGTGCCTAGTCTTCTTGCCATAGGAAGAGCTGCTTCATTGTACATTTAATGATATTGATATTCGAAATACTTAATTTCTGCAGCAACTTCTGAGCAAAGTAGCTTTGAGACTTAAGTGTAACGCAATGTTCAACGCTACAGCAAAAACATTAACTCTCAACATATCGTTCGTAGTTTTTAGCCAGGCGCTTCGCTATCTATACTACCATGGTTACTTTTGTTCATACACATAAAACATTAATTTGCTAATTTTTGTTTTGCTTAAGAATTTTTTTTTACTTTCAGGGTTTAACAGGAGCGCCGGGGAAGAATGGATTCCCGGTATTTACTTATTTTGTTCATTTATTTGCAGTTTTCATTTTCACATTTCACTTTTTTGTAAATATGTTTCACGTTGATTGCCACTTGAATACTGTTTATTTTCTTTTCCAAGTACATATTTTTCCAAAGCACTTTCATGAATTCCAATTTTATTTTGTTCTGATTAAATAAAAAAAAACAAGGCCAACTTGTGTCAACCTAGGTTATCAAACTTATCAAGTTAATTTACCGACTTCTCGGTATTTCGTGATGTCTTTATCTCTATTCTACTTAATTTGCTTTTAGCTCAGTATACTGTTACCCCTTCCTCTTGAACTCTGTACCGGTGTGACGTTTCAGGGGTCCAAGGGCGAGAAGGGAGAGCGGGGCTTCATGGTAAGCCTAGTTCATGGTACGGTGTGGCCCCGTAGCACCCCCCCCCCCCCCCCCTCCACTAACACTCCGCTACTTACCGTACTAAACCTAATCCAGGATCCAGTGGACGTCTTCCGCCTGGTGTGATGATGGTGATAATGTAATATCACGCATCACTTTATAGAAATAGCATCATAATATCACGCGTTGCGATGAACAGTGCACGGGAACCGAACTGCCCCGACCGAGCGTCCCGAGCTCAGCTGAGCGTTATTTTTGCTAATTAAGACAGCTGTTAGTAGCAATTCTCACGTCTAGGCATGATTACAGGATCTATTATACGATTACTGAGGTAATTGGACTTTTATAGGAAAACTTTTGTAGTGCTAATAATAGGTATGATTTAGTGTGAATCACATTTGTAATTTATCATGAGCTTTTCGGTGAAGAAAAAACATCGTGAGGAAACCTGCACACTCCTGCGAAGCAATTCAATGGTGTGTGTGAAGTTCCCAATCCGCACTGGGCCCGCGTGGGAACTATAGCCTAAGCCCTCTCATTCCGAGAGGAGGCCTGTGGCCAGCAGTGGGACGTAAATAGGCTGATGATGATGAGTGTGAATACTACAACTAAAAATAAATGTACTTACAAGATAAGTTTGTACTTCATTTTGGTAAAAATTCAAAAAATTCAAAATTCAAAATTTCGGAAAGACCATGATTGCCAAGAAGAATGCGCCGCAAGAAACTTGCCACAAAGTATTTTTTTCTAAAAACAAGTTACATTCGATCTTACAATACGGAACCACAGATAAATTACACAAAGAAAGCTCACTCTATCATTAAAAAATAAAAAAAAAAGAGAAAAAAAATTCCGTATTTTAGAAAAAAGTGTAAAAAAATAATTATTAGAACAGCAAAACCAGAACACTTTACTTTATCGGCACGTTTTAATTGAGCAGGAGATGTATAGGGTCTCCAGGTCAAATATCTTTAGAATTACAAGGGGATGTATAGGGTCCCAGAATTAATACTATAATATAATACTTAATCTAAATATAGGATCAATATCATTAAGTAAATAACCGAAATAATAATAAAATTAAAATAAAACATACTTGCCTCGGTTCATGATTCATCCTTAGTTAAGCCACTTCCATTCTACATAATTCAATATCTTCGCATCTTGCTTTACTTAGCGCAGAGAAACCGACCCACTTTGTGAAAAAAATATTGTATCGGCAAATTTTGTCGAATGAACGAGTGCCGTGCAATCTACCTGTTTTATGTTTTGTGATTGTGCTCATTGCATATAATTGAATAGATTTTAGTATTAAGTTCTCATGTAAGTGTATGTAAATTCTTAATGGGAATAACTGATCTTTAAACCTAACCTAAATGGCTTAGAGATGTATAGTCTCTAGGGTCATAAACTAAATTTAAAATCAGCAGAGGTGTAAAACGTCTCCATGGTTAGGTTAGGCCTCAAATAATAAGTATAATAATACATATACATAAACTGGAGATGTATATGGTCTCCAAATGTCAGATAACAAAATTGCAAATAACAAAAAAGTAAAAGCTGTCCAGGAAGGATCGCTAAATAAAGCGTATTTTTTATAACTCCGTATTATTTTTGTAGTAGGTAAAATTTGTAAATTATCCACTAAAACAATAAAAAACTTGTTTCAAGCGCAGATAATGTTATCTTGGGCAATTCCAAACGTCCAGTTTGAAGATAACTACAGCATAATTACCTACTGGTATTGCAGTATTTTTACATTTTTTGGGTTCCGAACTGAACCCTTACAGGACTACTTAGATATCCGTATGTCTGTCTGTCTATTGGTCTATCAATTACAAGTAAATCAAAACCTTTTTGCACTTCCCATTGACCAGAATCAAGAAATTCGGCACGAAGCAAGCTCTTACAATATAATAAATAATTCAAGGGAAATGTGAGTAGAATGTTAGGTACGGAACCCTCGGTGTACGAGACTGACGGGCCTTTGTTCGGTTTTTAAATAACTCTTTGCAAAACTGATAAAGCGGTTATTTTGTTATTACTTGTAAACAATGTCTTATCACAACTCACACACACAGAGCACAGGGAATCACAAAAATCAGAAGAGTATTTAGTTAGAGTCTTCAACATCATTATTGATTTAAACTTTCGCGATTTCGAAAGGTCGGGGTATTTAAATTTAAATATATTTTTTTACTCGACTAAGTTTCGAGTATAATGATAATGTCTTCAACATCATTGTCATCAAATTACCGCCCATTGTTCTCGTACTTTTGAGTTAGAGATACGTACGAATTCTTAGAAACAACACACTGTACACTGTATCTCAAAGATTAATATAAAAAAATCTCCTTGAAACTGAACCGAATCTCGCAGCTTCCTTAACTTGGCCTATTCCATCATGGCTGCCGCAGTAGCCTCCCAGCCCGTAGGGGAGACCAGGGTTGTCACACGGGTTGGTTGTCACAGCGGCCATAACAGAAAACTGAACTAGCGATTGTGTTATCCTCAGGATAGCGCTCACTGTCTTTCGACACCGGTCGGTGAACACATTCGTTAGTTCAGTTTTCTGTTATGGCCGCTGTGACAACCAACCCGTGTGACAACCATACCCGGTCTCCCCTAACACCTCGGACCTCATAGTTGCATGTCGACCTTCCCAGTTACTCTGCCTTGCCTACTAACTCTGGTCTGTCTAACGTTTTTGAATGCTTGTTCTTAGGTCTTGGATGTTTATTCTATGTACTCACCCTTAAGTTTATCCGTTGTCTAGTACCCACAGTACAGGCTTTGCCTAGTTTTGGACTAGGTCAATTGGTGTCAATTGTCCCATGATAATTTACTTTTTACCCGACTGCCGAAGGAGGGTTATATGTTTTTCGAGCGTATGTATGTATGTAAATGGCGTCTACGGACCGGGAGACGAGCTGTCGGTAGTGATAATGAAGCGACCACCTGGGGAGGATCGCGGGACCGCGGTGGATGCGGAAAGCACAAAACTCGTTTAAGGAGAGCCTTGGGGGAGGTCTATGTCCAGCAGTGGACGTCTTTCGGCTAACATGATGATAATGAGGATGTACGTATGTATAATTCTTTGGCACGCTCTGCGGCCTAAACCGGTTGACGGATTTCAACACATGAGGTGTCATTAGAGTCGTCTCTTTTGTCGGAGTGACATAGGGTACCAGTCGCACCACTGCAGTCGGGTTTTTGTTTTAATTTTAAATTGGTTAGGTTATTTTAAACTGTCCTGAGTGGGTACCATCCTTTCCGCGTGGTATTAACAGCTTGGTGTGGGCAAGGACAATAAAAACCAGAGGACTGCCAATACCGTACTCTGTCGAGTTCCTTTAAATAATAAAGCCTGTTGTAGAGAGCAAACTTCACTAGAAAGAGGTTCCTGTACCATTCACTTCGCCATCTATGAACTCAAAGAAAAACCTAAAACACGTTTTTTTTATACGACAAGGAAGACAAACGAGCAAGTGGATCACCTGATGGTAAGCGATCATCACTGCCCATAGACACCCGCAACCCCGGAGGGGTTCGCAGATGCCAAACTAGAGGGCTAAGATGAAATGCCTCTTGTGCCCGTAATTACACCAGCTGTCTTACTCTCCACACCGGAACACAACAGTGCAAGCACTACTGCTTAGCGGCAGGATTAGCAAGTAAGATGGTGGTAGCGATCCGGACGGACCTCGCACAAGGTCCTACCACCCGCAAAACACGTCATGATGGCTCTATTGTGTGAAGAGGTATAAGTGCGCCATATGTTGGTAATGAATATGGTACTGAAACCTCTCTATAGTGAAACTTTATTATTTTAAAGGAACGCGGTATTACTAGACGTTGGCAGTCCTCTTGGTATATCGTCCTTGGTGTGGTGTTGTGTATGTTTTGATTGTATTGACTCGTTTTGTTTCCTTGCAGGGCCCCATCGGGCTGGATGGACCCAAAGGAGACCCGGTGAGTATTTAAACGTACTGACTAACTGTCATTTCATATGTGATGATTGGAATGCAGCCTGACATCGTAATTGCATTTGTGGCCTTTATTTTTTTCCTTATACAATATATCAACAAAACGAACCAAAGATAAGCAACTGATAGGTACTTCGGAAGTACTATACTTACATAAAAAATAATGAATAAGACCCAATGTGGCAAAATAATTCCAAGAATATTAATAATAAAACTTAACATTAGAATTTTCCTGTTTATAGATACGAAAGTTTTCGAGAAGAGTTTACGTTTTATTTCCCGTGATAGCACGACAGAGGTCATTGTCTACAAAAAAAAATCTACTGACGTGTTCGGTAACCTCTGGAATTAATAAAAATATATGATTAGATATACCAACTACCTACGCGATTCAATCTCTCGGTTCGCAATTATGCTATAAAAATTTATAGGTACTTAAAGTTTGTCGACGTAATAAACTTAAAGATACTTCTGTAGGTTGAGCACGAGTTTTTGAATCCTGCGTAACGTTACGCTATCGTATCGAAATCGAGAAACCTCATACTAAATTTTAGTACCAAATACACTTACGCTCACGGGCGGGCGCTGTTCCAAACGTCGTACTTTCTCGATAACGTTACTTCTCGACTACGTTACGCAGGATTCTAAAACTCGTGCTCGACCCCTGGCCCCTATTTCACCAACTTTACAATGGTCAGTTTTCAATGATAATTCGGTGTCAACTGCTGACTTGAAGAGCTTTTGTTTTAGCGCGCTTCATATTGTCAAAGAAATGTACCTAGTTCGAATTGTCATATAAAACTGACAATTGTAAAGATGTTGAAAAAGGGGCCTGCTTAGATAATCCTTCTCGAAAGGTGACACAGCCCCTGACGAGGCGAGGGATTTGGAGGAATAGAATAGATTAATTAAATAGCCGCTCAAATAGCTATTGTCTACCATACCTGTTTTTCTATAATCTCCTTGTACTGTTTTGCGGTGTTCAATATAGATTTTGTTTTTATTAATAAATTATTTTACACAATACTTGAAAGCAATTTACAATGACATTAAATGTAAGCTAAAACTAAATAAACTAAAACTTGAAAACTAAATTAAATCTTAATGAGGCCCCCGTGGCATGGTGCCCAAAAGGCTGGCAGCGTTGCCTCGCTGAATAGCGATGATGATTCTTTGAGAGAGAAAACTGCCAGCCCTTTGGTCACAAGTTGCATAAAGAATATTTGTATTGTTACAATTAGCCGTTCCCAATATTCAATCTATCTCTTGTTTTGGTCTACTTACTGACGATGACGACAAAACATCTATCTATCTTTAATTTTGCCGACTCAATAAACTTACTGTATGTAGGTAATCCAATCTCTGCTTGCTATCCGTAGTAGATCAAAATAATTATCTTTAGTTGGTCATGAAACTTTAAGGTTAAAAATCTGAGAAGATTGCGAACATGGGATAGATCGTTACTCAAACAAACCTGGAAGGAAGTTGTAGAAAAACACAACGATAGACTTTCCTCAAATTTAATGGCCCTCTTGGAGCGTTGAAGTGTTTTCAGATGATCTCATCAAAAAATTCCAATGATTTTTGATGTTCCCCTGGCAAATTCTGATTCAGGTCCTCATTTTAGTAAGAGTATGTTTTGACAGGCGTGTGTTTGTGCGTTGCAGGGCCGGCCCGGGGACAAGGGACACAAAGGCGAGCACGGGAGCCCCGGCTTCGACGTCTTTTCCGCCATCAAGGTAACTATGCCACCCTTTGCTAAGTGAAATTAGACTGTCAGAAACACTTTTCTCATTGCATTGACTACGCAGTAAGCGCGAACAACAAGAGAATCCTGTGTGAGCTTTAGAAAACTGTTTCTTGCAGTATTCAATTTAAGTATGAAGACTCGCAAACAGGTTAAGATGAACTTTATAGTTCCACGTCTGGAAAAGTTTTCAAAGGGACTAACAAATTTCCATAATTATCTAAACGAAACAGGCGCTGCAGTAGGTGTATTTGCCGTTAGTAAAGTAAAAGCTTAAGAATCAAAGGCTTAGGGTGCCTTTCCACCAGAGATGTGATATGCTACGTTGCTATGGATGCGTTTGATTCCACCAATTATATTCATTGCTTCACATAGTATAGCAGTAACGCATCCATAGCAACGTAGCATAGCACATCTCTGGTGGAAAGGCACCCTTAAGGTCAAAGCGAAAATCAAATTTATTTGCAATACTTGAAACAGCTGAACCGAATACTAGCTACAGATAGGAAGTATGACTGAGATATTGGCGTACGTTACAGGGCGTCAAGCGTTCGGTGGACAACTATAAGATCAGTCCGTACACCACGGCAGAGATCATCGCCGTCAAGGTACCGAGGCTCGCCTGTGCTCAGGCGGCGCTTGTATTTTGTTCGCTGGCGGTGATCGCTTTTGTTGTCGTTTTACGTTGCGCTTCATTTGTTACGTATGTTGTAGTTGCCTTCACAGCTAGTCGAGTTTTTATCTTCATGATGTCGAGTATCAGCGAAATTTTTTCCTTAATTTAGCTTTTTACGTATGTTTTGACGTTAGTAACAGTGATGCCACATCAACATTTACCGATACCATTTATATTATTGTTGTATTTTTTACTTAGATTGCTTCCTGTAATTGTTCCTGTGGAATTACGTGGTTTATTGTTGAGTAATTATCAAGTACTACTGACAACAGCTTCGAAAGCTAGAGATAGTAGCGGAAGATGTTTGTTTCAACTTGAAATAATTTCTCCAACTTTTGATACACGTACATGCAAAACTGATTCAATCGCGAGTCATAAATCCACTAGTGTCCAGTGAAGTCCATCTGTCATTCTCCACTCTCCACCAATGAGAGATAAAGCTACTGGTCTATGATTGGTGGAAATTGACAAATAGACTTCACTCAACATTAGCGTTCCTATCGGATTTTTAACTCACCATATAGTCCTCATTGATTAAACATGAATAAAATTGAGAAAAACTGTTGTTGCATATGTGTGTATCACAGTAGAACGGCGGTGGCATGCAGTAGCCCGCTATTGTGTGTGTGTACTGATGCGCTTGCGTCGTAGGGGCTGCAGACGGCCGGGCACAACATCTCGGCCAACACCATCATACAGCTGAAGGTCAGTGACCGCACCGATGGCCCTTCCGCCTAACATTCGCAGCCTCTTCAAACTTCGAAACTGTCTACATGCCTAGGCAAATTTTGAAAAAGTGCTTTTATCAAAAATACCTCCTGAAGATTTTTTCGATACCTCTGTAAAGACAGTGCTGATTATAATCTTCAATGTCTAATATTGTGTGCATGTAATGAGTTCGTTTCTGTCGTTTGTTGCCTTTCTTGATGCTTTCTGCTTTTCGTTGGTTCCTTGCATGAAAAAAGTTCTGTGCTCATGGTTAAAAAATCTTTATCCTTTAGAACGATTATTATTTTGATAATTTGTTTTATCTTCTTTATCCCAAAAAAATACTCCTGTAAAGTATTGTTTTGGTAAAATTTATTGAAATTTAAACTTTCTATCAGTCGTTTAAACAAAAACTAACTCATAATTATTATACTTTAAATGCTCACGGAAATAAGAATGCTCATAAAACCAGGAAAATATGAGTAACCCATTAATAGATTTAATCGGGATGACTGTAAAAATAAAAAGTAGAAAAAATACAAAATTTGACCATTGACAGCTAATAAATAATCTCAGGTAAATGTCACAAACCTCTATACATCTGTATAATAACTATCGGTGTTACGTAGAAAAGTTGTGTAACATTGTCGGCTGCGGCATTGCAGGGCGAGCCAGGGGAGCCGGGGCCGCCGGGGCCTGCGGGCGGCGCGGGGCCGGAGGGGCTGCCGGGACACGACGGGCGCCCCGGGCCGGCGGGGCCCGCGGGCACCAGCGGCCCGCCCGGCGCCCCGGGCCCCGCGGGACCCGCCGGCCCGCCCGGACCCAGCGGACCACAGGGACACAAGGTAACCTACCACTTACAATATCATTTTGAGCTCCATTGTCTTTTTTCCTGGAACGTCCATTTCTTCCATCGCCCATTCTAATAATATGGAATGTCTATTTCCCTGGGTTTTCACATTGTTTGATTTTACCCTGCCAATCGCAAGACGATCCCAATGAGGGTTTCCTGACAAGCAAAATATCGCTAGATGACATTAATACATTATCGTGATATTCAATATTTATTAAACATTTTCTGTCAAATTTGTCACTGTTAGGGTGGTGTGGTATTCATTCTATTGGCCCAATCTTAAACGTGACAGCAATGTCAAAATAAACCTAACGATGCCATCTTGCCCAGATCTTGCCATATTTTTTTTGTCATAAAGAAGGTTTTAATGGGTCTCGTCACAAATCCTACTCCCCCCGATTCCAGAAGTCTCAGGGCTGAACTCTAGGAGACAAACGTTCTTTAATGAACATTAATGTGGAAAAATGTCCGGGTAGTCAGAAATGGAACTATTGTTAATGTACGCGTGGTTCTCGAACGAAGCTGATGGTGTATTTGTTGGTGTTCCAGGGTGACCGCGGTGACAAGGGCGAGCGAGGCTTCACGACGACGCTGAAGGGCGACGCGTTCCCCACCGGCATCATCGAGGGCCCGCCCGGCCCCCCCGGCCCGCCCGGTACGATCCCCCCCCCCCCTTCCCCCCCTGCATGCCCACCGCTGCCGACCACCACTTAACACCAATAATACATTAACACAACTAAAAGTGGTGAAGGCCCCTGCTAGATGTCCACCGGTCGAGCTGTTCACCCTTGAATAGCATTTACAGGTGCTGTAGGAATCAGATTACAGTACGCAGTTTTATATTTTTTTTTGTTACAGTTGTGCTTTACGTGTTGTGCCTATCGAATTGTTTGAAGACTAAGCTGTAACGAAGCTTAACGAAGTACCTTCCTAAAATAGCAATTTTTTCTGATTACTTATTGTCTTCTCAGTCGAATCTATTTCAAAATTAAACTTATCTGTAGTAGCTTATGGGCGATAATTTTATTATGCCTTTGTTCGAGAGCAGCACGATAGGCATCGCGCCGGCAGTAGATGTTGTCGTAGTCAGTAGAGCAGGTTGTGGAGTAGTGTGTGCGTGTGGGTGTGACGTGCGCGTGTGTGCAGGCGCGGAGGGCGCGCGCGGCGAGCGCGGCGACGCGGGCGCGCCGGGGCCCGCCGGCCCCCCCGGCGACAAGGGCGCGCGCGGCAAGCGCGGCAAGCGGGTAACTACCGCGCTGTCGGGGCGCCGCATGACGCGATCGGGTACAAGCGACCCCACACCACCGGCGGAACTCGCCATTCGATCTAAATTATCCGATGTTAATACCCTCCTTTCAAAGTGACTCGTGGAATTGGACCAAAAAATGGATTCGCTTATATAAAGAGCGGCCAAGGGAAAATGATTCCGACTGGACCACCTCGGAGCTTGTATCCGCATTGCCCTTGTTCTATGAGAGCGCTGCGACTATTATTTCGAATGCGAAAGACCGTGTCGAAAATCTGTTCTTCCATTACTTCTCCTGTCGACTGTGCTGTCCGCTCCGGCTCGCACGCTGCATGCTGCCTGTATAGTATAGTTGTAGTATAAGTAACGGACGTATTAATGGTACAAGTGACGACTAATGTAGTTTAGTAGCTTCCGTAGTACTTGGCTTTTAACGGTACGCTGCGCCGGCACCGCCGCGCCGGGACCCAGACTTCAGGTGAGTCACCAGCAGCAACTGCCCTATTAACTCTGTACTGACCTCTTTAATCTAAAACCTAAGCTTAATTAGCTGATAAATTTTGATTCCGCTCTAAGAGTTCGATTTTCTGAGGCAAAATCTGGTTATTTTAACATGAACACAAACTCGACTTATATCTGTTTGAACCAAAACCTTGTTAGACATAATGAAAACGGGATATTGACCGCGATTACCTTATAGGTTTGATGAGCTCCCGATATTTCGACGCAGCTACATGCATCATGATTTATGATCACGGGCGTTTTCATTATGTCTAATGCAATTAACCGCGAATCATTCAAAACTGTCAAAACCTGGTTGTCTACTTGGGACAAAGTTCATTCAAATGCTTGCTGTGTTCAGTTTCATTGACTTGAAATTCTACGAAGCCAACTAAATTAAAAGAACAAGCAAGTGTTTCATCTATTTTCATAGAACGTTTTCCGATTTCCTCTTCTCCCTGTGTTGTTTGTGTAGTTGCTAACTCGCTAGCGGTTGCAGGCAAGGGCGGCGAAGCGGGCCCGCGCGGACCGCCCGGCCTCGACGGGCTCAACGGCGAGCCGGGCGTGCAGGGACCGCCCGGGAAGCCGGTACGCATCCTTCTTCATTAGTTGTATTGTTTATTAGGCCGTGGACTGAACGCCAGCGACCGGCGGTGCGGAGAGACGGGCAGCGAACGGTTTCGCTGTTCTTGCACATGGCATCCAATCCGCTACCTTAGTTTCCTGATATATGCATCTCTAAAATTTATAAGACAGAAACAAGAGCTCGACTGTTTTCCAAGGAATGAAAGATTCAACTTAGGCTGTCCTTCCTCATGCTTTCCAATTTTTTACAAGCAAACGTTTTTACTCATACGCCACCTACTACTGGTCTCATAGACAATATTAAGTCCGCAGCCAGCTTATACAAAACTCTCCAATTTACAACGAATCAGCGATTTACACCAAATGGACATTTTTAACATTGGTTAAGTAAGAAGACAGGACGCAAAAACAAACTGCCGTACTTAATTAATTTATGTGTCATACTGTTCCTTGAAAACATTTCGTTGTTCATTTTCCAGGGCGAGATAGGTCCGAAGGGCGAGAAAGGCGACTACGGGGACATGGGCTCGCCGGGCATGCTGGGCGCGCCGGGGCTGCCCGGCCCGCCCGGCTACCCCGGGCTCAAGGGCGACAAAGGCGACAAGGGAGACTCGGTGAGCAACGCTCCATAGCAACGCCTTTATTAGGCCGTTGCAGGACAACTCATTGCACAACAATTCCGCGGCAGGACGTATGAAAGTTGGCAGGGAGGGATCACTCCCTCACGGGCGTGTGACTAAATACTTAATTTCTCATGCTCCTACCGCTGCCACTCGCATTTTTTTATTTTTGATGCTACAATGGCAGTAATTCCAGCAGTAGCAAGCGTCTGGGGCTTAATGTGTTCAAGACGTTCAAGAGGGACAATGAGTGCTTCTCCAAACCACGTTCTCGACAACTAAGACTTTGGGGTTTGGACAAAGTTACCATTTTAAATGGATAGGTACGACGACTCTAATCAATCAGTACCTCTAACAATTTTAATACAGTAGTTATTGATTAATATGGCGTCGATTGAGGAAGTCCACTCGCTTAACCTGTTTTGTTCAACTTTGTGCAATGGTGAAACCACACTTACGTTAACATTAAATATTACACATATTCCAAACATGGCGCTATGGGTTTACAAGAACACCTCAAAATGTCAGGCATCGATGACAAAATAAGGCAATGGTTGAGCGTTGAACAACGCGGGGTGTGCGAATTGGCAGATTGGCACGTTGTCATCGATTTGACGCTGCGGTAACAAAAGGATCCCATCAAAAACATGCAATGTAAAAAAAGCCAAGTCTCAGCGCTTCATTCTTGCGCAAAAAGTTGTGAGATGTCATGTACAACCAAGTCAGTCATTTTAGGTGGAGTCTATGTGTTAGCAATACTTAAAATAAAATGTAAAAAAATAAAAATAAATGAGAATACCGTACATTACCATATATTATTTATTCTATTACTTTTGATTATTTTGAGTTTGGAAACAGATAATAAAGTTTTTCTACAACGAAAATACCGATTAAAAATAAAAAGAGAAAACAGACGGGTATCTTGTATAGGGAAAAAGAGAGTAATAACAAAAAAGGGTGTCAAGCGAGGATTTTGACGGGCGTTAGAGGAAAAAAAAAAAAAGAGAAAGACATGGTTGTCGAGAATTAAGAACGGAGTGATTAAAATCCTACAAATTGGAGTTCATCTTTTATTGAAGAGATCCCGGACCTTACATTTCCGAAGTAGTAAGAACGTTGTGAGAAGCCCACAGGTATGTTGAACTTTTATGAACAGAAAAGTACTTATAAGGACTAGCTGTTACACTAACGGATTTCAAGGGACTTTTGAGCTACTTAGGGCGGCGTTATAAGAAAAGGGAGGAAAGTTCCCTCAGTTAATTTACCCTAAATATCGCGTAGGTAGTTTAATATGCTTAACAATCGTAAAATATCTTTGTTGACAAGTATTATACGTAATTTCACTATTACTACCTATGTGTTGTTGGTATGTATGTATGTAATATTGGGTGGGTAGGTAATTTAAATGCAGTTTGTTTTATCATTTGTGTATTTCCCTATACGCATGACTTAAAGGAAACACTACCGTGCCCCTGTATTCGGGATATTTCAATTTTTTATTTCTTTTTAGCCTAAACTCTAACTAAATCCAAAGTTTGAAGTTTCTGCGACTGCTAGAAGTACCTTAGAATATAGATGATCGTATGTCAGTCAGTCAGTCAGTCAGTCACCTTCCAAATTAAAGAACTTTGACTTGCGATAATTCATAAACTGTAACGTATAATTGTTTGGTTTTTTGGCAATATAGCTAGAGATGGTATGCTCTCTTTGTGCTTAAAAATTCAAACTTCTAGCTTTACTCACGACGAAGTTACAGGGGGGGTCAAAAGTGCCGTGAGTCGGTTCGAGAAAAGGATGGTACGGCCGTGCCTCTTTGTTTTGTTTTGCTCGACTTGGCGGGGGCACTACCGTGCCCCCAGATTAAGCAAATAAGGCCTTAGTTCCAGTGAGATATCTTATTACTTTTTTTTAATTTCGTCAATCACTTATCATAGTGCAAGTAGGCTATTATCACCTTTTGGCATGCTAAATAATACTCCTCCTTGCTAAGCGGCCCATCAGGCAGCTCTCTCTCTCTCGGTAAGCTGTAAAAGCCATCAAATGCTAACTGCAAAATGTCCTTTCATAAAAAAGTGCAAATGTCAGATCAATATAATTTAACTTTAATTGGTATCAACATGCTAACATGTCGCTGTTTGCTTCTGTTCTCGTGTGGCGGCGCGGCGCGTGCGGCGGCGGACACTAGAAATACAGGAAACTCAGGAGGCGGCAGGTAACTATCGACTCTGATACATCGTAATATAACTAACATTCGATTGACCCACGAACTGTTAATCTTATAGCCACTGTTGAACTTGCAGGGAGACGGCACTGGCTACGAGCTGTACGGGCATGAAATTGTAAGTATTAAAAACAGCAAAAAATACAACACACTTTATGCAATTTTGATACTTACTTCGAACACAACGCATACTTAAACAATATCATAGGTAGATGGACCTATTCCTATTTCACATAATCGAGCAAGCTCTTTTTCAGTAAATTTAATGCCTGCTATAGCAACAACTGATGTACCTAAGCTATAACTGTACAGCATACAATACAATAGAAAAACAATTAATTGAACACCACATAACAAATAAAACAGAATAAGGTATAAAGAAAATGTAAGGAAGCAATGTCGCATTTCTGATGAATTTAGCGTTCGTCAGTGCGTCACGGCATGTAATATGTCTATCAGTGCGTCACGGCATGTAATATGTCTATCAGTGCGTCACGGCATGTAATATGTCTATCTGATGAGACGACACATCTATTCTTGCTGAATATTTTTATCTCAAAGCTAATATTTGTCTTTCTTGCAGCTTACGCATGCCTCTGAGTAACTGGCAAACCACTTTATTTCACAAACTACCACTTTTACAATATAATTGTGTGTTTTACAAAAATTGTGAGGATGGATGGATAATGGATATCCCATACAAGACATGATGTTTGTTACTCTTTCACGCAACTGCAGAAAAGATTTTGGTGAAACTTCACAGTAGCATAGCACGAAAATTGTACAGTGCTCACAGGATTACGATATCCGAATCCTGCGCAGACGAAGTCACCGACAACAACAGCTAGAATTCCATAAAAAATTAACAGTAGAGTTATTCTTATAAATACCTAAGTGCCCGTCTGTGCGCAGACTTCCTGTGACTTAATTACTTAGCAAAAAGCTATTAGCGAATAGTCTAATATCGAGTTCAAAGATAACACTTTGAGCCTAAGGTTGTATTCAGAGCAGACCAGCGCTATGCGCAGTAGCAAAGCAGAGCTACTTCACATAACTCTGGTGGATACGCAGCCCAAAAGGCCACGTGCGAGTGCTTGTAGTGATGTGGCGTGTGCGTGTGTTGCAGATGATGGGCCCTCCGGGGGCGCCGGGGCCGACGGGCGCGCCCGGCGTGGCTGGCCCGCCCGGGATCAAGGGCGACAAGGGCGAGCCCGGCACCCGGGGCAAGACCGTACGTACTTACTGCTTCCCTACTGCTAATCCTGTGTTTCACCTCTCTCTCAAGTTTTCTTGATCCTTCTTTATCTTTAATCTCTTTATTATTTCATCACTTACTATCATTAAGTCACCAGAACCAATCTAGACACTTACTTGACAGTTAAGTGTACTTTGAAGTAACATGACCTTTACAAAGGACTTTTGGCCTGTGTGGTCGAAGCTTGAGGAAAAGTTGTAGTAAATAGTGGAGTTGCTAGGTTGAGTTGAACTTTTTTTTAATCTTATATTCTATTGAAGCTTTGGTACACCTGGTGTTACCATGTCAGCCTTAAGGAGTTGAACTTAAAACACTGTTTAGTTAAACCCACTAAAGTTTAATACCCAAAATGACACGTTGTAAGTAAAATGCTCAGCTCTGACCGACCGCGAGCAGTGTTATTTGTCAACTAAGTAAGAATGCGAATATTTAAGTAGGGTATACGTTTGTCTCTCTTTTTGTCTACATTTCTTTTTTTGATCTTCGATATTTATAAAACATGGTGTGGCTATATGGAACTAGGAGGAACGTTAATAAACTTTAATATTCCTCCATTGTTCCAGGGGGACCGAGGCGAGAAGGGAGACGCGGGGCCAATGGGTCTGCCGGTAAGTGCATACTTTTCGAATATTTCTTTCGTTGAAAATATCGAGTGACGTTGGTAATTTCAATCAAAATCCCAGTTTGAAAAGCCAGCTTCATCTCAGATTTGGGCAGAATAATGACCGCGAATCGCTTTCAGGGTCCAGTGGGCTTGCCGGGCGAGTCGGGTGAGCCGGGCCGGCCCGGCGACGTCGGCACTAGGGTGAGTTACCGCCGGCCGTCGGCCGGACCAACCCCACACTAACTCGATAAACCACTAACACGACTCACCTCTTGAAATGTTGACTTTGGTAGTTGGATTACAACAGTAGCAGCATGAGATTGATTCTTTCGCTGAGGAGCACAAAGTGTTGCACACAAGAAAATTACATTGAACTCAAACTTCGCTTTTTGCTTCTCGACGACGAGTGATGACACTAACGGTCCAACGCAACCCCACCACCGCCTGGCGAGCGCGTGTTGGGGCGGCGCGGGCGCGCCGGTGCACGTGTACTAACCGGGTGTGGTGGCACAGGACAACCGCTGGCCGCCGGACTTCGCCTTCACGTAGTGACGCCGCGCCCCCCGCGCCCCACGCCGCTCGCCGCGCCTGCCCGCAGCGCCCCTGTAAATTGTAATATTTGTACGTACATTGTATGTAGCGGTAAGCTAGACGTAAGTGACGTTACCAAACATAGCATAAGTGTTACAGACCTGTGTAAAAGATAATATTTTCATTACGTGCTGTAGTGGCTGCCGAAGCGCTGCACATCGAGCTAGGGTTAAGTTGCGCGGCGACGCGACTCGCGAGGGCATCTGGCAACTACTAACAATTAGACACATAAACGCGTTCTGTCTTACGACCGGTCCTATGTAAATATCACTATTTAATTGTTCGCTGACAGTAAGTTTGTTTCCACACGCGTAACTCGTAATGCTGCGGCTGCGGTCCGCGCGACGGTCCGCGGGTCACGGGACGCAACGCGTTCTCTGTGCGCATGCGCAGTGGTCAGCGCGATGCTCCAAATTGTAGAGTCGGGTTACACGCGCGCTCTCAATTTGAAATAGCGAACTTTGTTAACTGTCTAAATTCATACTTTTCTTTGTGTTAATAGAAATTATGATAGGACTGTAATTTATTACGTTCTAAGTTTGATAGGCTGAGCCAAAAATGTATTTAGAGTTGCGTGACGCGCGCGGCTGTCGTTGCCCCACAGCAACGCTACCGCACGCGGCGAGCGCGAGACCAACAGATCCTCACGCCAAGGTATTTATTAATCTTTATTGCAAAACCAGTTGTATGTAAACTACTTTTAAAGCTACTCATAATCATTATCTTGTAAAATGATCTCGTATTTCTGCATGCACTTGCACTAATGTTTATCTATTTATCAATTTCGTGATTCGATCCAATCGGACATGTCAAGATTTTTTCCTCGTATTATCTACTATGCTAATACCTACATACCTATGTGTAGGTACTTCTCATAGACGTTAGTGCAAGTTAGCTTCCTCGCGACCGAGGCTCATCTACTTCTCTGTATTGTCTCCCTTGTGTTGTAATACTATTAGTAATGTAAATACTTAATAGTCAAACAGAGCGACTATTTTTAAAAGCGTTTACTGAATGAATTATGTATATAAAGAAGGAAGCGGCGAATCCGTACGTGCTACCTCACTAGCGCCGGCCGAGGCGGCGCCGGCGCAGTGCATGGTGCAATATACGATGTCACTGCAGCGAACTATGCAATAACGTAATCCGTGAGGAATACTGTGCAGTGCGATGCGACCATTGTACCTACTTCTAGCGTTGGAACGGTGCAAAGGGCGCTGCGCACTTTGCACTCTGCACTCTGCACCGTGCGCGGGCCCGGCTGCGCGGGGCCGGCGCCGTCTCGGTGAACTGTAACCATTGATGTTAACGTAATCGCTCATATCTTCTCAGTATCGTATGTATATCCTGTCTATCTATTTTGACTTGTGTGCTACCTATATAAATACCTAATAAGCGGTTCGCCCGAAATTAGTATAGCGGACATTCTGTTCGGTGTGGTTGTGGAATGCATATATTATGTGAGGCGTTTGCCGCGTATGGTGTGTAACAATAGGTACTTAGTAAACAGTGCCCCCGCCCCCGCCCGCCCCCGCCCGCCGCCGCCTGCCACACTAACTTACATGGAATAAAATTACGACCTAATGACATCATTTGATTACAAACTAGTGATTCATTGGCTAATGGTTTGATGTACGAGGGCTGTTCAATAAGCAATGAGAAAGGTAAGGATGCAGATATTATTTAAAGAACTTTATTTTATTTTCCAATTTAGCACCTTTTAGGAGTATAAGTACACTGCTTATATCGTTTCTCTAAATATTTAATTAATTTTAAAAAAATGCCCATCTTGACCCTTTAAAAATTCCTAAGTATACTGCGGCGATCACGGAGTCATCGTCTTCAAATTTCTGGCCTCTGAGGTAATCTTTTAACCGCGGAAATAGATTAGAAATCGCTAGGAGCAAGGTCTGGTGACTACGGAGGATGCTTCATCGATTCAAAGCTGTCTTTGATGGCAGCCATCGCAACTCTTGCCTTATGCGCGGGGGCGTTATCATTGTGAAACAAAACAACTTTTGAAAGTTTGATTCAACGTCTTTCGCGTATAACGTCGTGCAATTTTTTTATTTGTTCGGTATATAAAGTCCCCTTAATAGTGGCTCCATGATCGAGGTATTCGATCATTACTACCTCTTGGCTATCCCAGAAAAGAGAGCCCTGGCCTTACCGGCGGATGGAATTGTCTTAAATTAAGATGATGGCCTCTTAGAAGTCATGAATTGTTGTTTTGTTTCTGGATCGTAATGGTGAAGCCACGTTTCGTCCATAGTTATAAATCGAGCCTAAAATCGAACAAGATTTTGTTGTAACAACTCCAAACCTCTTTGTGAAATTCGCAGTCTGGTTTGTTTCTGTGCGTCTGAAAGCATTCTGGGCACTCAGCGCGCTGATACCTTTTTCACGCCCAAATGGTCATGTATAATAATTATAATGTACAGTCCCTATCGAAATCTTAACTTCCTCAGCAATAAAACGAACAGTAACACGACGGTCGGTTAAAATATCACTCTCGATTTTTTTATCATATGTTCGGTTACTGCCGCGGTAGGGCGCCCCGAGTGTGGGTCGTCATTAGTGCAAGTTCTTACTTTCTTAAACTCAGCACACCACCGCGCAACCGTAGAATAAAGAAGAGCAGGAACCCCTTATGTTTCTTGCAAGTCTAAATTAACCTGCTCTGTGGTCAAATTTTTCAAGCACAGGCATTTAAATACCGAACGAACTAAAATTTTTAAAATCTTTGACCACGTGCTCCAACAAAACAAAAGAAATGTCGTCGATTTTCTTAAAAACAAACGAAGGTAATTTTTTTATCGTAACAATTAAATGGGCTATACCTACCAGTACTTTTTTATTTCCTTACTAAAGAGTTTATACGTCATTCTCATTACTTATTGGACACCCCTCGTATTGTCGCGACTGCTGCCGGGTTAGCGGCTGCGCGTCGCGTGGCGCGGCGGCGCGCGCGGCAGCGCGGCGGCGCGCGCGCACCCCGGGTGTTACCGTCCCGAGGGGCGCCGCCCGCGCCCCTCACCCCTCCTAATGTTATGTACTTTAATGTTGACTCGTGCGTACTCATCTTTATCTTTATGTATTATTCGAACATTTTCCTATTATATCCCATTGCCATTTAAATGTAAATTTAATCTTAAGAATGAATAAACTATATCTAACGAGGAATGTACAAAATCATATCTGATAGTTGTAAGCTGCCCTCTGCTCTAAGTGTATCCTCTACCGTTCTTCATATAAATATTCCTGTCTGTCTCTCTGTATTCTACCCTACTCTACTATATAAGCTTACTATTAAGGATTTAGTTTTTTTATGAGAATCGAAAGTTGTCATTTGTACCATACGTCACAAGAGCATAAGAATATTGTTGTTTACAAATTATTTTGAGGAAAATAAATATTTGCATGCCGTGCACACCGGTCTTTCTCTTCCGCCTTCCGTCGGCGCGCGGCGCGCGGCGCGCCCGCGCCTGCGCCGACCCGGCTGACGCGTGCCTTGTTGCAGGGCCCGCCCGGACTCGACGGCATGAAGGTGAGTGTCGCCGCCGTCCTCCGCCACCGATCACTCCGCTCATTTGTGAATAACAAATCTCATAAGCTTCATTTGTATCGCTGAGTCGTTCCTAGCACACTCCGCTCGCGCTCGCGGTAGTCGCGGGGCGAGGGGGCGGGGGTGTGCGCGGGCGCTGTGTTGACGCGTGCTTGTCCTGTGCAGGGCGCGCAGGGTGAGCCGGGCAGCAAGGGCGAGCGCGGCGACCCCGGCCTGCCGGTACGTGCCCGAGCCCCCGCCGCTAACCGCTAACACTCGCTAACCGACTGATCACTAATCCGCCTTAACGCTTTTCAGGGCACGGACGGCATCCCGGGACAAGAGGTTAGTTGGCGGGTTTGTATGTAGTGGCGTGTGTGCGAGTGGGCTGGCGCTAATGTGTTGTTTCCCTCGCAGGGCCCGAAGGGCGACAAGGGCTATAAGGGAGAACCCGTAAGTGCAGGAACGAATCTCGGCCTTCCTCAATTTTCTGTTTCCTGCATCCGACCGTTTCGATATTTCGACGGAACGTCTCTAATTTTCCGAGTTGATCTCATTTTGCACGGCTTCACTAACACGATGTGCATCCACTTGTCGAACATGTTATGTACCTATGTCGCGTTGACGCCGCAGCCGGCTTCGATTCTGCTGGACAGTCGGGCTTGCCTGACCGGGAGCCGAGTCGAAGTCCGAGCTGAGCCGCGGCGGCGACTGTAAGGCGCGTCGTTGCAGGGGCCGGCGGGCAAGCGCGGGCGCAAGGGCGACAAGGGCGACAAGGGCGAGCAGGGCGTGCCCGGCCTGGACGCGCCGTGCCCGCTCGGGCCCGACGGCCTGCCGCTGCCCGGCTGCGGCTGGCGCCCCACCAAGGTACGCCCCGCCCCGTAACTGACCTACCAACTGTAGCAAAGCTGAAGTAGTCGACTAAACCAAACAGTTGCGGGACCTGTTCAAAGAGATGATCTCAAACCGCATAGCTGCATTTGCAATTATGTTTAACAAACAGTACAAAGAGTCATGGCATTGAATAGTTCGGTCTAAAATAAATGATGAGTGTCCGTTAATACATCGTTTCTACTAAGAACGTGGGCTTCGGGTGTTTTTGTAGACGACATTCATTCTTGACTAAAATAGATAACTAAACTTACTTTGTAAAAAATTGAGTCATTCATCTCCACGAACACAACTGTACAAATAGATATTGAGATTATTGAGCAATTAACACATTACTTACGAGTACAGTGACAGTAGATAATAAGTAGTTTGTGGGCATTAAGAATAGGATTCGGATTTTAGATATACTTCGACTGTCAATTTCGCGTCTTATGTCAAAGAAAGATATGTCAACGAATTCATGCTATTCTAAGTGCTCACATGTTGTATTAGCTTCGTGATACTAAAAATGAAGTACTTACTAACCAGGGTAACGGCTAGGTACTAGTATTTTAACTAAACTATGTTTTACCGAGTAAATCAATGGCTCAAGTCCTTCGGGGACAGTCGGTGAAGCAAAGTTCAGTACGTACGACCTGACAAGTTCGGTGCTGCATGGGCCAGTAGAAAATAACAGTAGTGTCAGGTTGGTAGTGTGTAGTGTGTAGTGACCAAGTTCGTGGCTGCATGCGCAGGTAAAAAATAACAGTAGTGTCGGGTTGGTAGTGTGTAGTGACGTGGGTGCATGTGTGTGGGTAGGAGTCGGCGGCGCTGCCGCGCGAGCCAGAGCCGGCGCCGGCCGAGGAGTCGGAGGAGGAGGCGGGCGAGGAGTACGACGCGCGCGAGGACGAGCTGGACGCGCCGCGGGACTACGACGACTACACCGACAACGCGCACCTCGCGCTCAGCCACGACTGACCCACCCGCGCCTCCACGAGCCCCGCCCGATCCCACCGATCCTCACCGATTTTAGGCACGATACAAAAACACGAAATTCAGTTTCTTAGAGTTTACACTGCAAATATTGGCCAGAGGGTACTGTTCAATGAAATAGTTGTATATTACGTAGTATAGCAGACGGTTAATTAAGTGCTTTTGTACCTACCTAATGCTTGCTCATTCTGAGGAAAACAGTTCAATTATCATTAATTGAATATGCATTGCGAACCCCGTTTATGCTACGTACACGTACATACAAGGTGCAATAATTGTGTAGGTATTTATCATTGTATGTAATAATTAAAATTTTGGAGAATGGAAACATTATTCGAATTATACTCCCGTATGCAGTGACCTCGTATAGGTACAGCTGAAAGACATGTGAAGGTCACGTCTATCAGATTGTGTTGTTGTTGCGAATTTTCATAATTTTATTATGAATCGACCGAACATTCTGGTAAATCCAGTATCGCATTGGGATGCCAGATGTTACGTATACCTTACAACGATATTTACATGTATAAGAGTACTGTTGGCCAGGAGCCCATATTGCCATGTGTTTAAATTTGAACGATCTTAGCCTTCAAACGGTCGCCACCGTTTTATTATCACACGTCAATAAGTATTATTAAAATTGTTACGACTTTGATACGAGGAAAAACCTGTTTGTCTCTGTGATCATGTAAGTAGCTGCATATTGCTATATCCCGCTCGCGTGTTAGCTCTATCATCAACCAATTATTACCTTTTATTAAATTGGTAATGAATTTTACCCTGGCGCACTTACAAACCAAATTATATTAGATTACGACCATTGTACGTACTTTACAGACTGGTGAAAATTATACTTCCTCACACATTCTTAAATTAGGAACTGGACAAATCCGAATGTCAGACCATGACTCTCTAAAACCTTTCTGTGACCCGCCCCCAAAATCTTCCATCTTCCTACTATTGACCACCCCCTTGGCCGCGTCCCGGCCGTCTGCCGTGTCCTTGTGCTGCGGCGGAGCGCCAGCCGCCCTCCGCCCTGCGTCACCACCAGCAGGTAACTGCACGTTGCTGCATGCGTCGATATTCAATAATTAACCTTGACATGAGGAAAAGGTAATAAATGTAAAGGTCGGAACTTCGCCTCGCAAACGAACATGATTGTCCGAGCGAACGAAGTGAGCGAAGAGTCTCGGTTTCAGTTCGGACAAAATTTATTTCGTATGTCCGACGTCTGTCCGGCTGTTTTTCCCGACAGGTCGCATTTATCTACCGATTGCTCTGGTGGTTTGAGAATGGCCTTGTACCTAGAGAGTACCGAAATGCATTAATTTTTATTTTTATTTATTGCAATGGGAAACATACAGCATAGATAACACAAATAGTCAGCTCTTAAAGTTAATACATAAGCCACAACAGTTTCCACTTATAGTTTATACATTAGTTTGCTCAGAAAGTACACAAAATACACATCTGTTTATTATTTTTCACTGTTATCAACATTATCCTTTTATTTATTTTGCTTTTTATTTCTGCCACTATTTTCCTCTTTGACTGCAGAAACAAATCTACTGTGATTTAGATGACATTATTTATGTGAAACACGTAACCACCACCATGCATACATAATAATCCTGTATAACGAATAGTGCCTCCGCTCACATTCAAATTGACATTCAAAGTCAGGTCACATATTTACGATGCATTGTAATTTGTATTCAGGTTTTCGTGATTCACATAGCAATATCATCCACTATTACGCATTCTACTGTTTTGTATATAGTATTCCCTTAGTTCTCTCGATTACCAAAACTTCTGTTATATTTATTCATCTAATATGCATTATTGTGCGCAGGAGGCGCTGCTGCAGTGGGTGCGACGGCGCTTCGACGTCGACAATGATTTGCACGCGTGACAGCGCGCGGGGCGTGGCGTGGCGTGGCGTGGCGTGGCGTGGCGTGGCGTGGCGTGGCGTGGCGTGGCGTGGCGTGGCGTGGCGTGGCGTGGCGTGGCGTGGCGCGGTGAAGAGCTGAACCGCGTGGCGTGACTCCGTGTTAAGCAAGAAGAAACGACTGCACCCTACGACTCACGCCGACGCTATTCATGACAACTTATAACCATACTGACTCTGTCACACCTTGAGCTGCTGTTTATACTGTGGTACGGATGTAATAGTAGTTTATGCGACTGCTACATAATGAGGGTCCTTAAAACACGAGTGTGTTTTTATGAAACGAGGCGAAGCTGAGTTTCTTAATATGATCACACGAGCGTTTTAAGGCCTAATTATGTGGAGTTGCATACATTACTTTATCTACACACATATTATACGTACTCTAAGATGGGTTCAGAAGCCGAAGGCATATATCATACCCATACCTGTCACGAATTTGACTGTTTTTTTTAATCATAGACAAACATACCGAGTGGACGTTTCGTAAACTGTTTTTTTTTATTGTAAAAAAAAAACACATTATTATTTATACATGTCGGACTGAACTCGACTTATATACGTGAGTGATCCGTTTTATTTCACTATGATTGTAAATTACGTTGGTTTTCAAATTTGAAACATCGAATTCGATATCGAAAACTCACTACGATATCGAATTCGATGTCGTAATGACTATTACTTTACTGGAGGTGGTGGAGGAGGTGCTGGGGCTGGCGCTGTCGACGAGAAGGCCACGTCGTACTGCAATGCTGGTCATTTTCTACGGTTTCTGAACGCACTATAGAGGACTTATGATATGTGTGTAGATAAATAAGACTATTTATCTATTTAGGTAAAACACCCGAATTAATACTTGTTATAGTTCAAATTTATGAAACAGAAACCGTTACCATACCATGTTGTGTGCAATGTATTTTGTTGAACGGATGAAGTTAATACAATTATACTTTTAAAACGTAACTAACGTTTTAAAACAGAAAGACGAAAGGGTATAAGGACGATACTTGTAAATTATCAATAGCTATTATAAGAATGTGTAGATAGTAATGACTAATGATGAAGGAATGTAAAATTCGACAAAATGCTATATTTTGGCATACTTAGATCTAACAATGTACAAGACTCGTAGCATGATAACAGGAAACAACCAGGGAATATAATTATTGCACCGAAAGACTTATGACGGGAGTTCATCTTTGCACTACTTTTTTTTCTGCCACTTTTCGTAGGCACACAGCATAATTATTATCTACGTATTACTCCATACTCGTACTTACCTACTTCAGCAGAGGTAACATTGCACTGTTGCCTACTACTCCTTATCTACCTTAATGATGTGTGCATTCGAAAATAAAATCACAATTTGAAATAAATTACGGACACAAGACTCGTATTTTGTAAAAAACTATTTTCGTTCGAAGTCACATTCCTGGAAGAATGTCCTGAAAACTTGACACAATACCTACTTCGGGCGCCACGCCACGGCGCAACTGTAACACGCTGCAACACGCTACGCCGTGTCGCGCGCGGCGCGCCCTCATTTTGTAAATAGTCCATCAGGGCAGCGCCTGCGCAGTGGCTGACCGGCCCCTTATTCACAAGCATCCTATCTCTTGGTACACAATGCTCGATTTTTATTGTCTTATTCACGCAAAAGCAATGGGGATGTACCGAAAAATCTAACCCCCTCTTTTATATTTTATTTCGATAAAATAGGCCAAAATAATGATACGGGTTTCTCATTTTTTTATTTAAATGCGTATTTTTTTTTATATTAATTAAAAATGTTAGCTAAAGCAATGACGTCACAATGAGGGGGTTTGATCAAGATAACAGTTTTTTTTTAACGCACCCCAATGCACGTTTTTGCATTATCTGACTGGCAACACTTACACATAACATGTCATGTCATTGTCGATATACCGATATTTGTTGTTGATTTTAATGACCTTGCGACAAAATGGACAAGTATACGTGTTTCGTGCCTGATTGCATCAACTTTCACAGAAATAAACGTGCAGAAGATGCAGGAATATTATAAAACACAAACCAGAAGTATCACCTTTGAAATTCTTGTCTATAAAATAATACGTGAAGTGAAAACGTTGGATCCCTTTTTCCGACTATTGCGCGCACGGAGGTCACTCTAAGCGATCACTAGTGTATCTTAATGTTCCTCATTTGTATCTGCTTCTATATTTTTGTACAATAAAGCATTTAATTCATATATGGTGAGTTTGAAATTTCGATTCAGATATCGTAAACAAATTAATCGTGTTTCAATGAAACGTCGAAGCGACATGTGGAAAGCTGTCAGATAAAAATTCAAATGGTCCGAAACCGTCGCACGACATTCAATGTTGTGAATTACAGTGACCTTTTTAGCTAAATTTGTACATTGAAACGATTTGATTAAATAATTTATTGAATCAGGCGTTACTTTGCGGAGGTCCATATTTATGAACTAAAAAACAATTACTTTGCTCACCCGCGACCACTAATGACAAATAGTTATATCTGTGCGGCAAATGTATGTTTCCATGCAACACCTCCACCTCCACTGCTACACGAATCAACACATGCCACACAGACCCAACTATCACCACCACCACTATACTAAACGCTGACGCGTTTCGGCACTCTCCACGAGGCCATTTACGAAGCACAACAACAACCGCTCAACATGCCACCACTTCCACTACTGACATATGTAAACCATGTACTCAACTTAGATAATGACAAAACCAACGTACCCACTAATATTTTATAAATTCCAAACTACCCTTTTATGTAAGTCCTAAACTACCCTTTTTTAAGAAATGAATTCCAAACTACCCTTTTTATTTTTATTTTTAATCTACGCCAGGTACCCCGTTATTTTTAACCGAGTACGGTAAAAAGAGAAGTCATGTTCTCATTATTACTATGACACATTATTAAAATTAGAACAAAGGCGAAGAAACCAAATTAACTATATACTATAACCATATATATCAGATAGCAACAACAAATGGTTATAGTACAGCAATGGTTAATAGTCTGGTTCAAAAGAAGCAGGGACGGATAGTGAATAGCATGCTTTACTCTGCGTTGCCATCTCAGCCTACTAACAAATTTAGATCTAGTATTACTTATGTTGGCCGGTTGTCTGACAAGATTTATAATATTTTAAAATCAAATAACATCAATGTTGCCTTTAAGACTACTAATTCTTTACGTTCTAGACTTTGTAATAACAAAGAAAAGGTGGATAAAGGGAACAGGTCGGGCGTATATAAACTCACTTGTGGCGACTGTAGTCAAGTATACATTGGACAAACCGGTCGAAGCTTTGATACTAGATTTAAAGAGCATGTCTCGTCATATAGGCATGATCATCCAGAGAAATCAAACTTTGCCAAGCATTTATTAGAAACGAATCATTCGTTGTTAGACTCAGATACGTACGAAATTTTACATTATTGTGATAAGGGTTTGCGGCTATCGGTTTTAGAACAATTGGAAATAATTAGGTACAACAACATGGGGTCTATTATTAATGAACAAGTTAATTTGGTTTCTTCGCCTTTGTTACGACTTGGTTCTAATTTTAATAATGTGTCATAGTAATAATGAGAACATGACTTCTCTTTTTACCGTACTCGGTTAAAAATAACGGGGTACCTGGCGTAGATTAAAAATAAAAATAAAAAGGGTAGTTTGGAATTCATTTCTTAAAAAAGGGTAGTTTAGGACTTACATAAAAGGGTAGTTTGGAATTTATAAAATATTAGTGGGTACGTTGGTTTTGTCATCAACTAAGTTGAGTACATGGTTTACATATGTCAGTAGTGGAAGTGGTGGCATGTTGAGCGGTTGTTGTTGTGCTTCGTAAATGGCCTCGTGGAGAGTGCCGAAACGCGTCAGCGTTTAGTATAGTGGTGGTGGTGATAGTTGGGTCTGTGTGGCATGTGTTGATTCGTGTAGCAGTGGAGGTGGAGGTGTTGCATGGAAACATACATTTGCCGCACAGATAAAACTATTTGTCATTATTGGTCGCGGGTGAGCAAAGTAATTGTTTTTTAGTTCGATTTCATTAATTTAATGTATTTAAATATCAAACCAGCTTTTGCTTCGTAAGTGTTTATTTATTTTATTTCATTTTTATTTTGTAACAAAAGTATGACTGAAAGTTACGTTAAAATAAGAATATACACCACAGCTGTAATTAGGACTCCCAGCAGACCGACCACAGGTTAAGCAAAAAACATTACGAGCTCGTGTCTTCGATATGTGTTCGTCACAACGATTAAGGTCATAACCTAACCAACTTAGAAAAGTTGAAAAACCCCCGACATTTTCATGTCAAAGTTCAATATGTCAAAAAAGGGTGAACCGATTTTAATAAAACTTAGCTAAGAACCATCTCGATTAAAATAGCTTTCGACTGAAAAAAACCGCATCGGAATCGGTTCACCCGTTTGGGAGCTATGATCCACAGACAGATACACAGATACACATGTCAAACTCATAACACCCCTCTTTTTCGTCGGGGGTTAAAAATAAGGTTAAATGAAAAATAGCAATAACCTATTAATAAAATCATTAGAATAAAATCTGATGATTAGACATTGTTAAGAAAACCTATTCCTCGAATTGGTTTTTGAATTAGCATAGGTTGTCAAAAACTGGTACATCCCCATTGTGAAACCCACAGAATAAAGACGAACCATTCGAAATATTTTGGTTTAGTGAGCGTTTATGAATAAGGGGAGGAATCTGAAATGTGTTCTCATGTTAGCTAGGTAACGCAGGTACTAATTTTATGTAAGTAGGTACTTCGTTTTGTATTAATTTGTACTTCAACTGTAAATAAATCGAATTAGTATCTCGTTAGTACTTTTTTATTGGTTGACACCTAAATCCTGATCAACACTGCGCCCACGGCTTCCGCCCGAGTTAAGCAACGGGACGGCACCGACAAGCCACTTGTGCAACTAAGATGCTATCAAGAACGACCTTAGAGTTCGATAATACCTACACAAAATGCTGTTATTTCTAAAATAGTAGAAAAGAGGCAATTAAATGGTGATGAACGAAGATTCTCCAACACAAACCTTCCTTCCTTCCTTTCCCTTCTTTTTTTCATTTCAATACAGTCATCATACTTACAATTGCCTAAAATCTTTCAACGCAGAATATTTAGCAGCAAAACGGAATGGAAGTGGAATGGAAGTACAAAAAATGTATGAAAATTTTGGGACACTTTTTTTCAGTTATTAAAACCTTAGAAAAAAAAACATGAAATAATCCTGTAAAGCCATGAGTTTTATGGCCTATATTTTTTATAAACTCACTGAAACATGAATACACAGAAAAAAACCAGAAAAATGCCAACCCCGGGAATCGAACCCGGATCCTCGACACTCCGGGTCGTGTGCTTTTCCCCTACACCACGATTGGACATAGAGGAAAGGCCGAATTTTTTCCATGTATTCAAATCTTAGCTTGTTTTTATCACTTTTTGCAGTGACTAGCGCCATCTATGCGATTACTTCGTAAACCGAAAACAACGCACCCTTTCGAAACTTATCAGTTTACCCAGGCTCAACAACGAGATGGCGCACTAAAGCAATCAATTCATGATCTCAGTAGGAGTATCTTTTTGTATTTTTCTCCCAATTTTTTTTTATTTTTACGGTTTTCCCGTGAATATCAATTATATTTTTTATAAACTCACTGAAACATGAATACACAG
>OY829515.1:0-73892 GCA_963691665.1 Clepsis dumicolana | reverse complement strand
TCACTTTTTTCACTTTTTTTTTGTTTCAGTGAGTTTATAAAAAATATAATTGATATTCACGGAAAACCGTAAAAATAAAAAAAATTGGGAGAAAAAATACAAAAAAGATACTCCTACTGAGATCATGAATTGATTGCTTTAGTGCGCCATCTCGTTGTTGAGCCTGGGTAAACTGATAAGTTTCGAAAGGGTGCGTTGTTTTCGGTTTACGAAGTAATCGCATAGATGGCGCTAGTCACTGCAAAAAGTGATAAAAACAAGCTAAGATTTGAATACATGGAAAAAATTCGGCCTTTCCTCTATGTCCAATCGTGGTGTAGGGGAAAGCACACGACCCGGAGTGTCGAGGATCCGGGTTCGATTCCCGGGGTTGGCATTTTTCTGGTTTTTTTCTGTGTATTCATGTTTCAGTGAGTTTATAAAAAATGTAATTGATATTCACGGGAAAACCGTAAAAATAAAAAAATTGGGAGAAAAAATACAAAAAGATACTCCTACTGAGATCATGAATTGATTGCTTTAGTGCGCCATCTCGTTGTTGAGCCTGGGTAAACTGATAAGTTTCGAAAGGGTGCGTTGTTTTCGGTTTACGAAGTAATCGCATAGATGGCGCTAGTCACTGCAAAAAGTGATAAAAACAAGCTAAGATTTGAATACATGGAAAAAATTCGGCCTTTCCTCTATGTCCAATCGTGGTGTAGGGGAAAAAGCACACGACCCGGAGTGTCGAGGATCCGGGTTCGATTCCCGGGTTGGCATTTTTCTGGTTTTTTCTGTGTATTCATGTTTCAGTGAGTTTATAAAAATATAATTAATATTCACGGGAAAACCGTAAAAACAAAAAAATTGGGAGGAAAAAATACAAAAAGATACTCCTACTGAGATCATGAATTGATTGCTTTAGTGCGCCATCTCGTTGTTGAGCCTGGGTAAACTGATAAGTTTCGAAAGGGTGCGTTGTTTTCGGTTTACGAAGTAATCGCATAGATGGCGCTAGTCACTGCAAAAAGTGATAAAAACAAGCTAAGATTTGAATACATGGAAAAATTCGGCCTTTCCTCTATGTCCAATCGTGGTGTAGGGGAAAAGCACACGACCCGGAGTGTCGAGGATCCGGGTTCGATTCCCGGGGTTGGCATTTTTCTGGTTTTTTTCTGTGTATTCATGTTTCAGTGAGTTTATAAAAAATATAATTGATATTCACGGGAAAACCGTAAAAATAAAAAAAATTGGGAGAAAAAATACAAAAAGATACTCCTACTGAGATCATGAATTGATTGCTTTAGTGCGCCATCTCGTTGTTGAGCCTGGGTAAACTGATAAGTTTCGAAAGGGTGCGTTGTTTTCGGTTTACGAAGTAATCGCATAGATGGCGCTAGTCACTGCAAAAAGTGATAAAAACAAGCTAAGATTTGAATACATGGAAAAAATTCGGCCTTTCCTCTATGTCCAATCGTGGTGTAGGGGAAAAGCACACGACCCGGAGTGTCGAGGATCCGGGTTCGATTCCTGGGGTTGGCATTTTTCTGGTTTTTTTCTGTGTATTCATGTTTCAGTGAGTTTATAAAAAATATAATTGATATTCACGGGAAAACCGTAAAAATAAAAAAAATTGGGAGAAAAAATACAAAAAGATACTCCTACTGAGATCATGAATTGATTGCTTTAGTGCGCCATCTCGTTGTTGAGCCTGGGTAAACTGATAAGTTTCGAAAGGGTGCGTTGTTTTCGGTTTACGAAGTAATCGCATAGATGGCGCTAGTCACTGCAAAAAGTGATAAAAACAAGCTAAGATTTGAATACATGGAAAAAATTCGGCCTTTCCTCTATGTCCAATCGTGGTGTAGGGGAAAAGCACACGACCCGGAGTGTCGAGGATCCGGGTTCGATTCCCGGGGTTGGCATTTTTCTGGTTTTTTTCTGTGTATTCATGTTTCAGTGAGTTTATAAAAAATATAATTGATATTCATGGGAAAACCGTAAAAATAAAAAAATTGGGAGAAAAAATACAAAAAGATACTCCTACTGAGATCATGAGTTTTATGGCCTACCATAAATATGAAGTTGGTGCGATGCGAGCGGAATATGCTTTGAATGAAGCACCGACTTTATATTTCTGCTAGGTCATGAAAGTCATGGCTTTAGAGGATTATTTTATTTTTTTCTAAGGTTGTTTTACTTTTTGTTGTTAAAAGGTTTTTTGTTTAACAATTTTAAGTTAATATTTTAAGAATTATCCTCCAACTCCTAGCCGTTAAGGAGTTGTACCTTCCATCATCACCTCATCAATACGAAATGGTGACTACCAGACGTAAGTGTAGGTACTTAAATAGCTTCCGAAAAGTCGTTTAAAAATTTATAGTGCTCGTGATTCTAAGTAGATATAACATGAAAAATTCAAAATCCAAAATAAAGTTGGTCATTATGGTGAAAAATTATATGATCTCAATTGGAAAATCTTTTTGTATTTTTTATTTATTTTTCCATTTTTTTATTTTTACGATCTTCCCGTGAGTATCAATTATATTTTTAATAAACTCACCGAAACATGAATACACAGAAAAACCAGAAAAAATACCAACCCCGGGAATCGAACCCAGAACCTCGACAATCCGGGTCGCGTGCCCACCCTTACACCAGAATTGGTAATTCAATTGGTGGTTCAATTTAATTGGTTTACCAATTCTGGTGTAAGGGTGGGCAACCTCTTCCTCGAGGTTGGGGTTCACCGGTGTCAGTGGTCTAGAATTCACTACGTGCTCTGCCTCCAGTAGTAATGTATGCAGAATTTCTTCAGGAGGAAATTTCTCCTTCAGCGTTACTTTCAATGCGGCTTTTATCAGACGTACGAGAATTTCCCACGCGCCCGCCATGTTCGGAGCTCCAGCTGGTACCTTTTTCCATATGATACTTTTGCTCGTCACGAATGCGTTCATCTGGGCGTCGCTGTCTCTTATGGCGTCTGCGATTTCGCGCTCTGCACCTATCATGTTCGTTCCGTTGTCGCTATATATAACTGTTGGCGTACCACGACGTGCCATCATGCGCCTCAGAGTGAGAATGAGAGAGGAGGCTGTTAGAGAGGGAGCCAACTCCATATGAACTGCGCGTGTGGTGAGGCACGTATAGAGTGCGCCCCACCTTTTCTCATGGCGTCGGCCAATAGTCACGAACATAGGTCCAAAGTAATCGACCGCGGCAGCTGTGAAGGGCGGTTGATTATATGTTAGCCTTTCTATAGGTAAGTCGCCTTCAGGGATCTTGTGTGGTAGCCCTTTAAAGGTCCGGCACCACTGGCATTTGTTGCATATATAGCGTAGAGCGCCGCGCAATCCTACGATGTGATACTTCTGTTGTAGCTCGTTCATTACTGTGTAGTGATTGCCGTGGTTCAGTACTGCGTGCGTGTGATGCACTAACAGCTTAGTATATGCTTTTTTAACGTGTAGAATAGGCAGTCGTTGCTTTCTATCTTCGGTTATACGGCTGTCAAGGTACAAAATGCTGTTCTTCAATTCAACGGCGAGTTTGTTTATTGTAGAGCTCTTCTGCATGGGTCGCCCAGCCTCTGCTCGTTGTATCTCCTCTTGAAAAAACATGCGTTGACTACGTCGTATGAGCAACAACTCAGCGAGCTTGACGTGGTCATTTCTTAGCTCTTTGTCTGCTTTCTTTTTGAGTAGATTGGCTTTAAAAACCTCAGCGGCGAGAAGGACGGTGGCCGTAGCGCGCAACAACCTATTATAGTTCGAAAAACGTTCTACCTCCGGCAGGTAGTGTTCGTGCCTACATATGACGAATACTAGCTTAGTAGATCTTTCTTCCCCTGAAGGGGGTGGGGGCGCCGAGACCTGCCTTTCCTTTGGCCACGTCTCAGGGTCGTCCGTTATAAAATTTGGCCCGTGAAACCATCTATGGCTAGAGTTAAAATTGACCGGAATACCCTTTGTCGCGTCGTCCGCAACGTTCTCGGCAGAGGGTAACCATCGCCAGTCTTTAGGCGCGGTAAAACTCTCGATTTCGGCTAAACGATGAGCTACGAACGACTTGTACGAGCGCGGGTCCGACTTTATCCAAGCCAGCACTGTTTTTGAATCTGACCAAAAATGACTATCCAAAATTTTATAGTCGGATTCGCGCTTGACTGAGTCTGCTAACCTACTTCCTAATACTGCGGCTTGCAGTTCGAGTCTCGGTATTGATATCGGCTTAAGCGGGGCCACTCTGGCTTTGCCCGCTATTAATCGCGCAATTTTATTGTTAGTCGCGTCAGTACTCACAAAATAAACCGCGGCCGCGTAAATTTTTTCGCTTGCATCTACAAACGTATGTAGCACGCCTTCGTTTGAGCTGACAGCGGGTACGTACCTATCTACCTCTAAGTCTCTGAGACATTGCAGGCTGCTTATGAACGAACACCAAGCCCTATTATGCTCTGGGGACACGGTATCGTCCCATCCGATACCACTGCGCCACAACTCCTGTATCAAAGCTCTACCTACCACCGTTAATGGTGAAACGATACCAAGTGGGTCAAAAACCGACATTACTGCACTTGTAACTTGCCGTTTGGTAGGTGGAGCCTCACCGCGTAAGATTTCTGGCGGAGTGTTTCGGAGGTTAACGTTAAAGCCTAACGTGTCGCGTCCGCGGTTCCATATGAGACCCAGCGTGCGCTCCGTTTCGCATTTACCTATCGCAATCGAATCGCTACTACGTGTGTCCGCTACGCTATCTATGACGCCGGGTGCGTTCGACGCCCATCCGCGTAATTGAAATGATGCGTTTAAATGCACCTTGTGCATGCCTTCTACGACTTGCTTGGCCAACGTTTCGTCATCGAATGCACCGAGGTAGTCATCCATGTAGAAATTGCGTACCGTCGCCCGCGCGACTAACGGATACTGTTTGCCGTGACGTTCTGCGTTAATATTTTTGACGTGTATCGCGACGCACGGCGATGACGCTGCTCCGAATATTAGCGACGTCATCCTGTACTCCTGTGGTGCCATTGTACGATCTTCACCCCGCCATAAAAATCGCAAACTATCGCGGTCCTGCTCTATGACTTTAACTTGTAAAAACATCTCTTTGATGTCTGCTACTACACCTATTCTGCCTTCGCGAAATCTAATTAATACGCCAAATAACGATTGCAACAGGTCCGGACCTGATAAAAGCGCATCATTTAGGCATTTGCTTCCCGACCTAGCGGCAGCGTCGAATACTGCTCGCATCTTGCCCTTCTGCGGGTGCACTACCGGAAAATGCGGCAAATACCAAGCTCTCGGCGAAGTAGGCGCGATCTCTACTTTCTCCGCGTAACCTTTTTTAACGAGATTTTCGATCTGCTTGGTATATTCTACTTTCATATCCGCATTCCTATCTAGCTTTGCCTCTAGGTTGTACAAACGATGAAGCGCCTGCCCTTTATTTTTCGGCATCACTTCGTTGTCTGTACGCCACAGCAGGCCCGCTTCGTACCTATTGCTGCCGTCTATTTGCTTGCACGTAGCGTCTAATATCTGTAGAGCGCGCTGATCCGGGTCTGCTTTGGGTCTACGGGGCTCTACTCCTAAACATTCGATGCTAAAATGCTCCCGTATTAGAGCCAGAGCCGGGTCATCGCGTCTCGACGCTCTTACATTGTTTACGATGGCTACAGTCTTATGCGATAGCGAGTCTTTACCGTGCAAAACCCAACCGAGGTTTGTAAGACTTGCTACAGGTTCGTCTTTATTGCCTACTCTTAGCTGTCGCGACGTTATCAAGTGCCAGTTATCTTGCCCTATCAATATCGTAGGCTTCGCGGCATCGTAACACAACTCGTCTTCGATGTCTATGAGGTGACGGCATCTCATTACTAGCTCCCGGTCTACTTGCTGCGGCGCGAGATTAAGTTGACCGATCGTATGCACGTCTATAGACTCGTAGTTCCGACTACATAAACCGCGTATCGATAGCTTAATTCGACAGGACTCTGAATCATTCAAAACATTACCCCCAACCCCTTCGATAGAAAGAGGTTCGCTACGCCCCCTCAAATTCAAATCCAAAAAAAAATCAAATTCCAAATCTTCGGCTTCTTCAGCGATTGATTCTACTCTAACACGAAGTTGCGCGCTACTACCACCGTCCGTCTCTCTGGTGCCGGTGCCCTTACTTCACGTATTTGTTTCCGTCGACGTAGTTCGACTCGACGTGGGTGTCTCGACGGATGCAGTCTTCTTCGCAGATCGTAACACACGGACACGGTCGTCCTTGCCTTCCATCGCGACGAGGGTCCCTACGCTACTTAATTTAACACTTCACTCCCTAAGTTACGTCCTAACCACTAACTGCCTGAACGGACGCCTACCGCGGTGATGCCGTTCAGGAATAGGAACGTAGGGCAAAGGGTAGGTGGGAAACCCCCCGGCAGAGGGAACAACAGCTCAGGGCCGCTCAGGACCGGTAGGAACGACCGGCCCCTCGGCGTTACCAACTTGTGGTCCCGTTGCTGAGGCTCCGTACCGACGCAGGTCAGGCTGTGAACGTCTTAAAAAAGACGCGTTGGAGTCGCCCTTCGTCCAACTAGCTTTCAGTCACGCATGTGGCCTTTGACACCGTTAGGTGGCCGCGTGGTTTGCTTCCAAGCAAGTAGCAGTGGTAAAGCAACCCAGAGCTACCGCTCGCGCGTTCGTTATTCTTTCTTGCAAATATACTTCCGCTGCCAGTTCTTGATGCGTAAATTTCTTGAGGTATATCTTGAGCTGCTAGTATCTTGAGCTGCTAATATCTTGAGCTGCTAATATCTTGAGCTGCTCCAGGGATCCGGTTCGAAGGACCATTGTTGAACGTAGTGGACTGTATTGTTGCTTGAATTTACTACTGACTGATTTCTATTATGGCGCGGAAATAAAAAATACACTTCTTGATTTTACTGCTTGCTACACGAAGAGGAGGGGAGAGGTGTTGTCGCTGCGGTGCTGTAGAGTAGAATGGCTTGGAAGCCGCGCGTGCTATTTTTATAGCGTTATCGCAGCAGCGCGAGCGGGAAGATGAAGGTAGAAAATTTCTGAGGAAAAACTTCTACCCACATAGTGTTTTTGTGGGATTTGATTTAGACCAATGGTAGGAGGGTTAGGAGTGAGAGGGATAGCAAGTCATCATTTATTTACATATGTAAAATAAAAACATATGAAATGCTTAAAAACTAGGTACATATTATTCTGCAAACAGCCATTATTTAATTATGTACTTACTACGATTGGTAAATAAAACAAAACAAACCCAAATTTTTATGTGAAGAAAAGAGACAATACATAGAGTTATCAAATGAGAAAGAAAGAGAAAGTCGCGTAACAACAATTAAAACTTAGTCTACCTAGCTACGTTTTACAATTATTATACCACTCATCGTGAAGCAAACGCGTATTCACAGTATCTAGCAGGTTCTCTGACCAACAACAATCAAACATGAATGGCTTTACTATTTTAGGCACTTTTAATGGGAAAAATAGAAACAAACGTAATAAAATACCCGCGCCGCGCTATCATTATTTGAAGATTGGAAGTCACTTTGAAGTCTTTTAAAATTTGTTTCAAATCAACACTAATGGTTTGTATTTTTCCGCCACTCGTAAAGACTAAGGAGATTAAGTTCATACCGCCAAAGTCTTTCGTCTTGTTATCCTCATTTTTTGTCAAATTAGACCATCAACTCCATCTATTGGCGCTTGAGTACCTAGCCGACCGTGAAGAACCACCTTAAGGTAAGATAGGTTTATATTGAATTTGAATCAGGCTACTTATAAACTTCACGGCTCGCAGCGCTTCAAAAATACGATAGAGTTTGGTAATATGAAATATGGAGAGAATTGCTGACTTTTTAAAATCGCTAAACCTTTTTTGGAAAGCGCGGGTGGTCACGTGGTTGCCACTCAAATATTAGTATGTCAAAACTGTCAAAACATTCGTAATCATAATTTTCATTGTAAATATGAATTTTATTTGAAACAACCGTTTATTCCGCGTGAAAAGAATTAACTATTGTAAAAATCTCTGATTTCGGTGGTGAAGTTTTTAAGTGTGTTATGTGGTTAGGTGCTTGTTGTGCTCTTTAACAAGCTTCAAGTGTTTCGTGATAAGATATTGTAGCGATATAACGATTGTAAGTAAGTAATTAAAATCTTTAGCAGGATTTAAGATATTATTTTAATTCTATCTCCTAACATCAATACCTACCTCATAAATGATCTCTACTACTTGCTTAAGGCACAAAGAGCATCTTTCTTTGGCCTTCTGCATATCGAGCGAAATACACTGATTACGTTCACCTCACTATCCGCTGTTAACGTTGCTATTGTCTTAAAATGGTAGGTATACCAAATCCATCTTAAATCAATAGAAATAGGTATACAGAAAACGTACAAAGTTTGACGTTTTAAAATAACGTACGTAACGAACTCTCGCTCGAGTGACTTTGTAACTAATGAATGAGAGAGAGAGATAGGAAATGAGTACACTGGGAGCATGGACCGTAATTAATTTAAACATTCGTTAACTACATGGTCATTAATTAACATAACAATAAAAAAAATGCAGGGGTTTTCAGAATAATTAGCCCGACGAACTAGTGAAATAGCGTGCAAGCATTAATTGACAAGACAAGACAAGAGATAGATAAGATATTGGGAACGGCTGTTATCTCTAAAAGAGATAGTAGATCGCGCGTTGAACTACGTCTCATTATTCTCATCATGTAAAATCATAATCATAATTAAGATGAACTGAAACAATTTTATTTACTTGCTTACCCGTAAAATTATTTTATTTTAGTTTAGTTCACTCAGACCGGTCTTGTGCGAGAGCCTTGGGGGAGGCCTATGTCCAGCAGTGGGCGTCTTTCGGCTGACATGATGATGATGATGATGAGTTTAGTTCATGAATATAGAACTCTGCATAGTTACGCCTAATTCAATCGACTAAGCTAACTCTCCTTGGCTCAAATCAAAACATCTTCAGAAAGTAGATAGGACCATAGGACCACTCATTAACCAACTTCAAAAAAAGGAGGAGGTTCTACGTTTCACTGTATGTATTTTTTTTTTACGTATGTACATCGATTACTCCGTCAATTGTAGACCGATTTTCAATTTTTTTTTTTTAAAGGGTATGCTCCTGAGGTGGTCCCATTGTCACCAAGTCATGATCTGATGATGGAATCCCAGGGAAATCGAGGGCAACTCTCAAATTTTACAGGCACGTACTATGGGTTTCATATATTTTCTAAGGCTATTCAAGTATTTGCGTCTGGTAGTCATCATTTCATGATGATGAGCTGATGATGGAACGTACAACTCCTTAGCGGTTAGGAGTTGGAGGATAATTCTGAAAATGTTAAATCATTATTCGAAAGGGTATACTCCTGAGGTGATTCCACTGTCACCAAATCACGAACTGATGATCGGATCTCAGGGAAATCGAGGGCAACCCTCAAATTTTATAGGCACGTATCATGTGTTTCATATATTTTCTAAGGCTATTCAAGTATTTGCGTCCGGTAGTCATCATCTCATGTTGATGAGCTGATGATGGAAGGTACAACTCCTTAACGGTTAGGAGTTGGAGGATAATTCTGAAAATGTTAAATCAACGTAAAATTGTGAAATAAAAATCTTTTAACAAAAAAGTAAAACCGCCTTCAAAAACAAAACCTTAGAAAAAAAAACGTTAAATAATCCTCTAAAATAATAATAATAAACCATTAACCATTTCGTCACGTTGACTACCCACTCCCCAAATGTCTATTTCGGACAACAGAAACTAAAGCCTAAAGTTTTATGGCCTAGCACTAAGCAGCAGAAATATGAAGTCGGTGCTTCATTCAAAGAATATTCCGCTCGCACCGCACCGACTTTAGTTTCTGTTGTCCGAAATAAACGCATTTTATTTTATTTTATTTATTTATCATTATTTTAGAAGATTATTTAACGTTTTTTTTTCTAAGGTTTTTTTTTTTGAAGGCGGTTTTACTTTTTTTTTAGGAGTGTAGTTGTAGATACGTAAAATATTGTGCTCAAAATAAAATTGTAGGTACTTAAAAAGCTTGTTTTAGAGGTAGCAGGCTGAAATTAATATAAATATTCGACCATGCAGTCCCTTGAAGCTGTGAAAAATCAAACTTCTAAGTCAACGCAATCAAAAGATACAGTGATTATCTATAAAGGCTGTTTCCATACAATTCGCCGTGCTGTGAAAAGCTAAAGGATACCTCCAGTTGTCGTAGAAACTTGAAATTTGGTATGAAGATGGCTCGTATAGCACTACCACTCAGGAAATTCACCAAATTCTTAAAATTTGTCATTGTATATGTCAGAGATCAATATAAAATGACCTCACACCGCGTTCATTTAGCTTAGAAACAGGGCTCTGCTAATACTGGACAACTTAAAACACGGGGGAAAAGCAGGGAAATCTTTGTACGGAACCCTCGTGCGCGAGTCCGACTCGCACTTGGCCGGTTGTTCTCATTAAAGCAGGGCAATCTTTGTACGGAACCCTCGTGCGCGAGTCCGACTCGCACTTGGCCGGTTGTTCTCATTAAACCATAAAAGTGTATTGTATACAATACAAAGTCAAACTGCACAAAAGAAAAAAAAAAACAATTCTATGACAAAAAGAATACTTAGCGAAAAAAATATGACCGCATTTAGACTAACATTGCATGAAATAAATAAACCAGGTGGTGATGCAACGAGCCCGAGCCAACGTCGACCAATAGCACTTCTACCAACAGCATCAAACATTTTGGAAAAATGCATTATAAATATGACCGCATTTAGACTAACTTTGCATGAAATAAATAAACCAGGTGGTGATGCAACGAGCCCGAGCCAACGTCGACCAATAGCACTTCTACCAACAGCATCAAACATTTTGGAAAAATGCATTATAAATATGACCGCATTTAGACTAACTTTGCATGAAATAAATAAACCAGGTGGTGATGCAACGAGCCCGAGCCAACGTCGACCAATAGCACTTCTACCAACAGCATCAAACATTTTGGAAAAATGCATTATAAATATGACCGCATTTAGACTAACTTTGCATGAAATAAATAAACCAGGTGGTGATGCAACGAGCCCGAGCCAACGTCGACCAATAGCACTTCTACCAACAGCATCAAACATTTTGGAAAAATGCATTATAAATATGACCGCATTTAGACTAACTTTGCATGAAATAAATAAACCAGGTGGTGATGCAACGAGCCCGAGCCAACGTCGACCAATAGCACTTCTACCAACAGCATCAAACATTTTGGAAAAATGCATTATAAATATGACCGCATTTAGACTAACTTTGCATGAAATAAATAAACCAGGTGGTGATGCAACGAGCCCGAGCCAACGTCGACCAATAGCACTTCTACCAACAGCATCAAACATTTTGGAAAAATGCATTATAAATATGACCGCATTTAGACTAACTTTGCATGAAATAAATAAACCAGGTGGTGATGCAACGAGCCCGAGCCAACGTCGACCAATAGCACTTCTACCAACAGCATCAAACATTTTGGAAAAATGCATTATAAATATGACCGCATTTAGACTAACTTTGCATGAAATAAATAAACCAGGTGGTGATGCAACGAGCCCGAGCCAACGTCGACCAATAGCACTTCTACCAACAGCATCAAACATTTCGGAAAAATGCATTATAAATATGACCGCATTTAGACTAACTTTGCATGAAATAAATAAACAAATAAATAAATAAATAAATCGTGTCTATCACTTTTTAGAGAAATATAACTATTTAGATAAAAACCAGTATGGATTTAGGAAGCACCGCTCAACGTCCCAAGCAGTTTACGAATGCATAATAAGCATCTTAAGTCATATAAATAATAGATCATATAGCGTAGGGCTCCTGTTAGACATGACAAAAGCATACGAAAAAGTGCCCGATGAAATTTTACTTAATAAATTGTATGGCATGGGAATACGCGGTCTCGCCCATAATTGGTTCAAATCCTACCTCCAAAATCGGAAACAATGCGTACAGATAGAATGTATTGATGATAAATCGGCAGATATCAAGACCGTTACGTCAAAAAATTATAAATACAACATGTTCTATTCCCCAGGGAAGCGTCTGTGGTTGTCTCCTATTTCTAGTGTATATAAATGACCTGCCGAAAAGTCTAGACACCAATACTACCTGCGTTATGTTTGCCGACGATGCCTCTCTTTTATTTAATGGCAAAAACAGCTCCGAGAGTAACTCTTTTCTTAAAAAGAATTTTATAACCGTAAAAAATTGGCTTGGTGACCATAACTTAACTTAGAAATTAACTTAAATAAAACCAAAATTATACAATTTAAACCTGTACAAAAAAACACTTGGAATTAAATTTAGAAATAAATTCATATAAGATAGAAGAAGTTCAAGAATTTAACTTATTGGGCATAACAATAGACTCCGCCGTAAGTTGGAAAGCACACGTCCAAAACATTAAAACAAAAATGTCAAAATTTTTATATGCGCTTAATATATTAAAAACTAATACAGTGCCCTAAGCACGACTTGTCGAATCCTGCGTCACGTAAAATCGAATAGTAAACTGTATACGAGTTTGTATGACGCTTGGAACAGCGCCCGCCCGTGAGCGTATTTGGAACTAAAATTTAGTATGAGATTTCTCGATCTCGATACGATAACCGTAACGTAACGCAGGATTCGACAAGTCGTGCTTAGGGCACAGATTTAAAATGTGCACTATCTGCGTACTACGCATATGCCTATGCATGGCTCCGCTACGCCGTGGTGCTGTGGGGCGACAGCACCGACGCCGGGCAACTGTTTGTGATGCAAAAGAAATGCATTCGTATTCTGGCAAATGTGCGTGTCCCAAACAGTTGCCGCCGCACTGTGCCCTAAGCACGACTTGTCGAATCCTGCGTTACGTTACGGTTATCGTATCGAGATCGAGAAATCTCATACTAAATTTTAGTTCCATATACGCTCACGGGCGGGCGCTGTTCCAAACGTCATACAAACTCGTTATAGTTTACTATTCGATTTTACGTGACGCAGGATTCGACAAGTCGTGCTTAGGGCACTGTACCCAACTTACACTGCTGGCCCTGCCCTGTATCTATATATTACAAGTCGCTCTTTTTGTTCGTGACAATCCACATTTATTCCAATTAAAGCAAGATAAGGAAAACACTAGAGTGCAGTATAGAAATAAATTATTATTACCAAAAACTAATCTGGAGATGTGTAAAAAGAGCCCCCATTATAAATGTATTTTAATAAGTAATAAAATCCCCAATCGAATAAAATTAGAATCCCGAAATACGTTATTTAAAAGAAAATTGGAAAATTTATTGATTGATAAGTGTTATCACTCGGTTAAGGACTTTCTTAATGATGATAGTTCATAACATCTAAATAAAATTCTAGTACAGTTATATTATAATAAGTTTAGTTCATAAGTCCAAATTGTGTGCCCTTACAGGGTGTCATGTTCTGACTCATAACATTTTATAACATCCAAATTGCTATGTACTTGACTTTACAATGATTAAATGAAATGAAAGGCCACGGCAACGGACTAGTGATCGCTTAACATCAGGTAACCCGCTTGCTCGTATGCCTCTCTCTTTCAATAAATAATGAAAAATAAAATGAAAAGGTCTGAAAAAAAATAAGTCTTAAAAAAGTTTAGTAGCTTAAAAAAACTTAAAAAAATTAGTCTGAAAAAAAAAAGTCCTAAAAGGAAGTCTGTCAGGTACACCGCGTGCATTACTCAGCTTTGCCTTAATAAAATTGTGAAAAGTGCAAAATTCGAACTTCGTGTCGTGCCGTTCCGCTCACGCTAATATTATTTAATAGGAGAGTGAGCGGGACGATACGATGCGAACTTCGATTTTCGAATTTCGTAGTAGTCCCATGATGTGTTCGTTAGTCAGTTCCAACAGAACGCAGCGACAGGCCGCGCGTCCGGCGCGAGCAGCAGGAAAACCACAGCAAAAAAACCAACGAAACGCACATGACAGCGGAATATACATTATACCCCAGCTACGGTTTACCGAGAACTAAGAAGAAGTGACGATCATAAAAAAGTTTAGCTTTTTAGCAGTGATGTGAATTTTATGTGCAAAATATATGACGAAGTCGTAATTCGAGACCCGATTGCGGTCATAAAACCTGTTGAATGAGTGCTTGTGGAGCTCGGGTGTTTTGCGCGATAGGCGCGCGCGCGCGGGCGGCGCGGGTGCTGCTGGCGCTGCTGGCGCTGCTGGCGGGGCCGGCGGCGGCGGCGACAACGCTCAAGGGCCCAACTTGCCGCGAAGGCACCGAGTGCCTCTTCGAATGCAAATTGTCTGACAAAGTATTTTCCTTCAAAGTCAAAGGTAAGCCATTGGCTGCGGGTAGTACACAACCGGTCGTCCTGAAGAACCTTGGGGAAGGCCTATGTCCAGTAGTGAACGTCTTTTTTTTAATACGACGAGGACGGCAAACAAGCAAGTGGGTCACCTGATGGTAATTGATCACCACTGCCCATAGACACCCGCAACCGCGGAGGGTTCGCAGATGCGTTGCCAACCTAGAAAGCTAAGATGAAATGCCTCTTGTGCCCGTAATTACACCGGCTGACTCCAGCTGATACTCAATTTTTAACTTACTTCAAAAAAGGAGGAGGTTCTACGTTCCACTGTATGTATTTTTTTTTCTTATGTATGTACATCGATTACTCCGTCAATTGTAGACCGATTTTCAAAATTCTTTTTTTATTCGAAAGGGTATACTCCTGAGGTAGTCCCATTGTCACCAAGTCATGATCTGATGATGGGATCTCAGGGAAATCGAGGGCAACCCTCAAATTTTACAGGCACGTACTATGTGTTTCATATATTTTCTAAGGTTATTCAAGTATTTGCGTCTGGTAGTCATCATCTCATGATGATGAGCTGATGATGGAAGGTACAACTCCTTAGCGGTTAGGAGTTGGAGGATAATTCTGAAAATGTTAAATCATTATTCGAAAGGGTATACTCCTGAGGTGGTTCCACTGTCACCAAGTCGTGATCTGATGATGGAATCTCAGGGAAATCGAGGGCAACCCTCAAATTTTATAGGCACGTATCATGTGTTTCATATATTTTCTAAGGCTATTCAAGTATTTGCGTCCGGTAGTCATCATCTCATGTTGATGAGCTGATGTTGGAAGGTACAACTCCTTAACGGTTAGGAGTTGGAGGATAATTCTGAAAATGTTAAATCATTATTCGAAAGGGTATACTCCTGAGGTGGTTCCACTGTCACCAAGTCGTGATCTGATGATGGAATCTCAGGGAAATCGAGGGCAACCCTCAAATTTTATAGGCACGTATCATGTGTTTCATATATTTTCTAAGGCTATTCAAGTATTTGCGTCCGGTAGTCATCATCTCATGTTGATGAGCTGATGTTGGAAGGTACAACTCCTTAACGGTTAGGAGTTGGAGGATAATTCTGAAAATGTTAAATCAACGTAAAATTGTGAAATAAAAATCTTTTAACAAAATAGTAAAACCGCCTTCAAAAAAAAAACTTAGAAAAAAAACGTAAAATGATCCTCTTAAATAATGATAAATAAATAAAATAAAACAAAATGCGTTTATTTCGGACAACAGAAACTAAAGCCTAAAGATTTATGGCCTAGCACTAAGCAGCAGAAATATGAAGTCGGTGCTTCATTCAAAGAATATTCCGCTCGCACCTCACCGACTTCATATTTCTGCTGCTTAGTGCTAGGCCATAAAACTTTAGGCTTTAGTTTCTGTTGTCCGAAATAAACGCATTTTATTTTACTTTATTTATTTATCATTAACAGTTTTAAATAATTCGCGGTTAATTGCATTAGACATAACGAAAACGGGATCCGGGAACGGTTTTTGCCCGTAATCATGATGCATGCAACTGCATCGAAATATCGAGAGCTCATCAAACCTATACGGTAATCGCGGTCAATATCCCGTTTTCGTTACGTCTTATTTATCATTATTTTAGAGGATTATTTTACGTTTTTCTTCAAAGGTTTTTTTTTGTAGGCGGTTTTACTTTTTTGTTAAAAGATTTTTTTTTTTGCTATTTTAGTTTAGTGGTGGTGATGATAGCATAAGAATAAATTTAATAATAACATGGTAGAACGGAATCTCTTTTGACCGAGTCCAAAACGCCGCCATTTATATAAAACTGGTTACTTTACCCAATTTTTACTGACTTTTTTTTAAAGACGCGTCATTTTATAGTTCCTTGCATATTATATTGTAAACTTTATAAGTCACCTGTAAAATTAGCATTATCGTCCAAAAATACCTACGTGATGTCGTATCAAAATTTATGACAAACTGCCTGACGTTTTTAAGCGCAAAAACTTAAGGGTATTTAAAAGCAAATTATTTACATGGCTAACAGAGAATTGATTTTACAGTATTAGATTAGATTAGATTAGATTCATTTATTTCGATTTGAAAATTACACATATTATTTGACATGTCAAAATATACTTAATTCACAAAAAGATCGTCATCAATTAAATAATAATAAAAAATATATAGAATATAAAACAATTGAATTCAAAGTGGGACAATGTCAATAACAGAACTAGAAATAAAATAAAACGTAATTAAATGTCAAAATAATAATCATAATATTAAGTCACAGAATGTGAGAATGTCAATAATTATAATTATACTAAAACAAAGGTACAAACTATGGTACAGAAAAAACAAAAAAAAAACACATTTCAATGTCAAATAGTTTCGCTGTACTCTTAGCGTGTTTTTAAATGGGTAAATTGTGTATATGTCGTATGTAATAGAAATTGACACTAATTAACTAATTAAGATACATAATATTTAGTTCTACGTAATTTACTTTTAATTTTGTACGCCAGGCCTGTGGCGATCTTATGAATTTGTTTAATTTCAACACCATCTTGTAAACCCACTTATGACAAATAAATACAATATTTGATTTCATTTCATTTACGACACGCGATGGCATATTTGCAAAATACTAAATTAAGCAAAACATACTTATAATATATTGAATCGAATCCCCCCGTGACACAAGCCCGCACGTCACGAAGGTCACCGCTGACTGACCAGCTGCTGCTTTGTTCATGTAGGTATTTTTCCGCGCACACCGCGGACCCCATTTGGCGGAGCCATTTTTTGGGCTTAGTTACGCTTCCATAGATATTATTATTCGTACAATATTGTAATAAAAAACGGGACTTAATCACGTTTATAAGTTTTCTCTTGAAAATTCATTTTTAGGGTTGGTTCCAAAGCCAAAATGGCCAAAAATAACCTTTACAGTTTCGTCATGTCCATCTGTCTCTCTGTCTGTCTGTCTGTCTGTATGTCTGTCTGTAAGCGGCATAGCTCACTCAGAGACCATACTACTAGAAAGCTGACATTTTGCATAGATATGCATATTAATTAGGCCGAAAAAGTGCTGGGAGAAAATCTTGAACAATATATTTTTGGGGTACTTCCCCTAAGCGTAAAGTGCGGATGATTTTTTTATTTATCGCCCACCGCTGTAATCGTTGGATAGGTCTTTCAAAAATATTGGGAGTGTTCAAAGATGACTTTTCAATATATTTGTTCGTGTGCGAAATATTTAGCTTTGAAGTGCTCATTTTTGTTGGAGTCAAGTGTCGTCGTCGTCCCCCCCCTCTACCAGAGAAACTGTTGTATTTGGAAATGTAAAAAAAATCAGAGCAGTTAAGTAGTGTATTATAGTGAATTTAAAAGGAAAACTATCAGAAATAAGTAGGCTTTACAGGTTTGGGAGTAATAGTTAATTAACTTATTATGTTTGTCTATGTCAGTAACCGATGTAAATTAACCCACACTCCTTACAGTTTGCTTAGGAGTAGGGCTCTGCTAACACTGGTTTCGAATAGGTGTGATGAAAATACCTGTTGCGGCTGTGCTTATGGCAATCTCTTGGTGGGTTCGGCAGAGGGCTACTTGAATGAAGGATCTTTATGTATCTTGAAAACATTGCATTTATTCCAAATTTACAATGAATTAGTTTGTCGAATTTGCTTATAAGTGTACGCTCTAAGTCTCTAAGTCTAAGAAGGAAGTAAAAAAATTGCCCACGGAGGGTAAAAAACAAGTAAAAAAAAAACAAGTTGACAATCGTCGCGATCGCAGCGCCCCCGCGCGGCGTATCTTATCGTCAGGTTTCATTGTTGTTGCGCAGGAGCGTTGTTGCCGCTTGACATCACTAGAGGGCGTCAACATGCCCCCGGCCTTGGGAACACCAGAGTCCCAAGATGTAGTGAGTGTGAATCATGAAGAGTCGGTGGAGGTATGCAGTGGCAATGGGCAGAGCTTGGAAAATGCCCTACGTAGTAGTCCAGCAGATGTCTTGACATCGGCCACGCGGGAAACGCCGTCGTTGCCTGGGAATACAGCTGTCACCCTGCCTAGACGCCATTTGAGGGGTGGCAGATGGTCTTCTTTGACGAGAACAAGAGTGTTAAGAGCGATGTCTTGACCAGTAGTGTGCCATTTTGTTCTCGTCTGCAGCTCCGAGACGTATTCCTTTGCCCATCGTTGCCAGAAGTGCTGCCTCAGTTGCTCTAGCCTCTCATAGCGCGGAAGACGGGCCGACGCTGTGGTGGTCAGGTCCTCGCACGGTGGTGACGTAATAGAACGGCCAATGAGGAAGTGGGCTGGAGTAAGGGCGAGATAATCGTTGGGGTCTGCAGAGAGAGGACACATGGGACGAGAGTTCAGGACGGCCTCGATTTGTGATAATACCGTGCAGAACTCTTCGTACGTCAAATTTGCGTTGCCAACGATGCGCTTGAGGTGATACTTGCAAGATTTGACCCCCGCCTCCCACAGACCGCCGAAATGGGGCGCATAAGGCGGTATAAACGTTAATTTAATTTTGTCCACAGAGGCAGAGTCAATCAAAGAATCAGAATTATTTTGTAGAAACAACGAGAGGTCTTTCATTGCTCCTACAAACGTTCTACCGTTATCTGAAAATATCTCGGCTGGTTTACCACGCCGAGATATAAAACGCTTTAAGACAAGCATGTATGCGTGTGTCGTTAAACTTGTCACCAGGTCTAGATAAACAGCACGAGTTGAGAAACAGACGATGACGCAAATATAAGCCTTCTCTAACTTCGCGCCCCTACCTTTCCGATTAAGTACGAACACAGGCCCGGCGTAGTCTACGCCGCAACGCATGAAAGGAAAGCCGGGATCCAATCTTTGCGGCGGCAAATTATCCATCATAGGTGTGAACACGGTTCCCCTTAAACGCGCACACGTGACGCACTCGCGTACTATCCTTTTAGCCAGGTTCCTACCACCGAGCGGCCACCAGCTATCTCTGATAGTAGCTAGCAAATGTTGCGGCCCTGGATGTAAAAGTTGTTTATGTTCATTAATAAACAGAAGTTATGTGAATTTATGTTTTGAACACAACAACAGAGGGAACGTCTTGTCGTATGTGAAGTTGCTTGAGTTAGAGAGGCGTCCACCTACTCTAATAAGTTTGTCTTTGTCGATAAATATGTTTAGTTTTGCAATATTGCGTTTGTGTTTAATATTTTTATTATTTAACAAACTTGTGTGTTCATTCGGAAAGGATTGTATTTGAGCGAAATGTGTCAGCCATTTTATTGAATCATTAATTTCGCCAAGCGATAGTGGGCCAGTTCTACGGTTCCCTTTAATTTTTATACGTGCGTTGTGTACGAATCGTAGAACATAAGCGGCCGTACGTTTCATGCGATTGAATGACGAAAATTTATCAAAAGGAAAAGGTTCCACGTCGATTTGACTAGTCAAGCTAATCGTGTTTAATTTTAGCTCAGGTAGGTCGCTATGGGCCAAATTGCGAGTGTAGGCAGTGTGATGATGTTGCCAGTTCGATTCCGACTGACGCAAAAACGACGGACCGCTCCACCAAATGTCCGAGCTGCCCAGCGCGTCGAGTTGCAGTCCACGTGATACCAGATCGGCCGGATTGTTCTTAGTACTTACATGCAACCACTGTGCACTCCCTGTTAAATTATTTATTTCCGCGACTCGATTTTGCACAAATGTTTTTAGTTGATGAGGTGACATACGTAACCACCCCAACACTATAGTGGAATCGGTCCAGAAAATCACTTTGTCAAAAGTCACATGTAACGCGTCTAAAATTTTGGTACATAATCTTGCGCCCAATAATGCACCCATCAATTCGAGTTTCGGAATACTTAATGGCGAGGACACCGGCGATACCTTACTTTTAGCACATAGCAATTTTACGTCAATCAAACCCTCATTGTTATTGTGTGTACGTATATAGGCACAAGTCCCGTAAGCATGTTGACTTGCGTCAGTAAACAAGTGCAATTGTACCGAATGTGTGTGTGTGATGACATGTCGAGGTATGCGCAAAGTGTGAATGTGTTGTGTATGTGTTGCTATGTAATTTTGCCAGCACGAAGAGACGTCATTGGGCACTTGTTCGTCCCATCCTAGTTTAAGCAACCACAATTTTTGCATTAATATTTTTGCAATAATTATAGTTGGAGACAGAAGGCCAAGGGGATCGTAGATTTGAGCGATTACTGACAACATTTTGCGCTTAGTTATTTGTGACTCGTCGTGCTGTATATTAGTTGTATAGTGTAACTGGTCTGTGCTGTTCAACCATCCCAATCCGAGTGTTTTATTTTGACATTTATCTCCCAAAGACAATTCTCGCGATGTGATTTTAGCGGATGATTGTGACACGTCAAAATTAAACGCCCATTTCCGGAGAGGGAAACAACCGGAGCTCAACACCTCTGTGACCTGTTCACACGTGTTTAGTAGCTGCTGCTCATCGTTGTGGCCTGTGATCAAGTCGTCGACGTAAAAGTCTTAATTTATAACGCGCTTAATATTGTCATTATTACAATTCGAAGCTAATTGTTTTAAGCAACGAATACTTAAATACGGCGAACATGACATACCGTAGGTCACCGTATTCAATTGGTAAATACAGAGCGGATCCGACTGATTTTCCCTCCACAAAATCAACTGCAAGTTACGTTGGTCGGGCTGTATTAACACTTGCCGGTACATCTTCTCCACATCGGCGCACGCGACATATTTACTTTGTCGAAAACGAATCAATATTGAGAATATGTGCGATTGTAAGGGCGGTCCTACCAGTTGCAAATCGTTTAGTGACTCGCCAGTAGTTGAGCGAGTACTGGCATCGAATACAACGCGCAATTTTGTTGTTTCGCTGTGCTCTCTAAAGACGCCGTGATGTGGGAGAACATAGTACGGTTTTGTGTATGTGTGAATAAGCGACATGTGTCCTAAATTAATATATTCACGCATAAAGTTAGTGTACATTGTTTTAAATTCTGGGTGGCGATCGAGTTTACGTTCTAAGGATAGGAAACGGGTTTTTGCTATAGCGTAGGTATCGCCAAGCGCATCAGCTGTTTTATGCAGAGGTATACGTACGGAAAACCGACCATTACCTAGGCGCTGTGTGGTACTTGTAAACAGCTGTTCACAAGCACGCTCCTCCTCCGTCAGGCCATCTCCTATCCCTGAAACCTCTTCGACTTCCCAAAACTTACGTAGTTGTGTATCTATTGATTGCATATCTGTGTGTGTGAAGTGACATTGTGTGTGTTGACAAATTTAGATTTTTATTACTTTTTTGTGTGTATAACGGGCCAGATATTATCCATCCTAGCTTTGTGTTTTGTAAATGAGGCCCGTCTGATAATCTAATGTGCCCATTATTTAATAAATCCCAGAAAATATCAGCACCGATCAACATATCGATTTGTGATGGCTTGTAATATGTAGGATCGGCAAGCTGGATATCTCGTGGCAATTGTAGCGTGTTAACATCTATGTGAGCCGACGGTAGCTTTTGTGTGATGCAAGGGAGTATCATACAATTGATGCGTGTATGATAATCGCTTGTTATTGATCGTAGGTAAACCTGACAAGATTGTGTGCATTGTGTGACAGATTGACCTACGCCCGTGACTTTATGAGTGGACTGTATTAAAGGTGCGTTAATTTGTGTGATGAATGACTGAGTAACAAAACAATGTTGACTCCCACTATCTAGAAGTACTCGTGCCCGGTGATTAATATTATTACAATCGATAACATCCACTAGTGCCGTGGATAACAGGACCGGTTGCAATAATTGAGATTGTGTGAGAGGGCTGCTTGCATTCCTAGCGTCGTGCGTATTGTAGTTACGTTGTGTGCGTAAATGATGATTAGCCGATGTCGCAACAAGTGCAATAGGCATCTCAGTTGTGCACGCGCCGTCGCTGTTATTAGTCGAGCTATGTATGAGACTATTGTGTTTTTTATGACATATTTTGCACGGTCCATAAAGGCATGTAGCAACAGTATGACCTGACTGTAAGCAATTTAGGCATAGCTTTTTGTCGTTAAGCAGGCGCGTTCTTTCAATAACAGGCAGATCCAAGAAGCTAGTGCAGGAATATAATGGATGGTTACCATTACACATGGGACAAGTTTTAACAAAAGTGCGTTTAGGATTAACCTTTGTTGGCTGGGTGCCTGCGGAACTAGAAATGTAACTTTGTGTAATGGGCCGTGAATGTGATGACTGAGGCGACTGATTTGTAAATAGCTTTTTAACTTCGTGTGTATGTGTGTTCGTGTTTTTTGAGTGATTAGATTTTATAGATTCTAACATATCGGCTCTGTGCCTTAAGAAGTCAAGCAAATCTGTCAAAATGATTTTGGAAGACGCGTCGTTCTTTTGTTTTAAGTTAATCGAGCCCTTGTACTGCTCCCATTCGCGCTCTGTGGCGGAATCTAGCTTAGTTACGATTAAATAGATAATTAGCGTATCCCAGGAGTCTGTAGGCTCCCCTAATGTATTAAGAGCACGAAGGTTACGTAGGACGGAATCGATCAACTTCCTAATTTGTGAAGACGACTCTTTTGTCAAAGACTGTGTTGTAAACAATGACTTTACGTAAGTGTGTGTGAGTATCCTGTGGTTATTATACCTGTTTTCGAGCAATTCCCAAGCTATAGTGTAGTTCGCTGACGAAAACTCTAAAGACTTAATTACCTGCAAGGCGTTACCTGTGAGGACCGAGCGTAAGTAATGGAACTTTTGGATTGCTCCAATGTCTTTAGAGTTGTGTATTAGTGACGTGTAAGTGTCTCTAAACTCTAGCCAGTGTTCGTACGAACCGTCGAATGATGGTAAAGAGATGGTAGGTAATTTAACCGGACACGAATTCAGAGAAGGATTATTAGATCCACTAGCTTCATGCGCACCAATAGTAGGCACACATTCTTCCATCAGCTTTGTGGCTTGAGCCATAGTGCGGTAATATTGCGACTCGAAAGCTTCACGTGATTCTAAATGTTTATTAAATTCGTCATCGTCGGCCGATAACTCCTCGATTTTTGTTTGAATTAAATCAAAATCTGTATAACACTGTGTGCAATTTTGAAAACGTAACTTTAATTCTGCTGCTAACAATGAATTTATCTTTTTATCTAGACCGTTAACATACTTCTCGAATAACGTTACTTTGCCTTTGACTGCGCCTCGCTTCTTAATTAAATTACGCAAGTCGGTATTTTCGATGTAGATCGATAGAGGGGATCTAGGCGATTTTTGAGCGTTTATATCGTCTTTAGTCATGTTGTGGTGTGTGGGAGACAAGAGCACTTACAGTTTATTCTCACCGGAGACACGTAGCTGGCACGCAATGACGGTGTGTGTTTAACGTACACGTATCCTGAAACGTAGTCAACGGTCACGGTATTAGCACAAATCCGAGTAGGCGAGGAGGGAAGGACGGAGTGGGAACTTGACCTTATTCCTGGTGATCCTTGTGTGCTAGTTGAAACTGCTTCCGCTATGATCCGGCTCGAAGGACCAATGTTGCGGCTGTGCTTATGGCAATCTCTTGGTGGGTTCGGCAGAGGGCTACTTCAATGAAGGATCTTTATGTATCTTGGAAACATTGCATTTATTCCAAATTTACAATGAATTAGTTTGTCGAATTTGCTTATAAGTGTACGCTCTAAGTCTCTAAGTCTAAGAAGGAAGTAAAAAAATTGCCCACGGAGGGTAAAAAACAAGTAAAAAAAAAACAAGTTGACAATCGTCGCGATCGCAGCGCCCCCGCGCGGCGTATCTTATCGTCAGGTTTCGTTGTTGTTGCGCAGGAGCGTTGTTGCCGCTTGACATCACTAGAGGGCGTCAACAATACCTTTAAATTAGTTATCTATGCCAGGGCTTTTTCGTAATGGCTTAGGACTTAGGAACCCTATCCTGAGCGTATTATATTAGTGTCATCCAACTTACACATCCTAACCAAATTTCAATTCGACTCCATTAACCGTTGAAGAGTTCCCTCCTGTGGAGACGACCCTTGGCTCAACACCAGGATTTCACTACCAGGCTATTGTATTGTCACCGAATTTACACCAGTATGCCAAATTTCATCTCAATCGTCTGAGGATATCTGCTTCAAAATTGAGTTACAAGAGTCCAGCCGAACAAACATACACATATTGCAAATTAAATAAAAGATTGTAATAAAAATAAATGCATTATTTAAATACCTCGACGTTTCGGACGTGACGCTATGTCCATGGTCTAAGTATTATTTAAATACCTCGACATTTCGGACGTGACGCTATGTCCATGGTCTAAGTATTATTTAAATACCTCGACATTTCGGACGTGACGCTATGTCCATGGTCTAAGTATTATTTAAATACCTCGACATTTCGGACGTGACGCTATGTCCATGGTCTAAGTATTATTTAAATACCTCGACGTTTCGGACGTGACGCTATATCCATGGTCTAAGTATTATTCGTTGTCCAAATGTCACGGGCATTTTACTGGAAAACTAAGAAATAGGACTAATATGAATTAGGAAGTGTCTTATGTGAAAGTAAACCTACTGTGTTTTCACCTTATATTATTGTCATCGTTCACGATTCAGACAAAAGCCTACTGAACTCATTATTTTACTATATTTCAGTTCTTTGAACTCAGGCCTTATGGAACAACCGCTCTTGTGTTGCAGGTACAACGCTGAACGTGAAGTACGACGAAAGTGAAAAACGAATCAGCATAAAGTGCGATCAGGGCATCACGGTCGGGCAAGACCCGGTGGCGGCCGACGACCCCGCGCTGCCCGCGCTGCCCGCACTCACCAAGCTCGACTTCGCCGAGTTCGAGAGCTGCCAGTTGCCCAACGGCTCGTACGCCGCCGCGCTGCGGGCGCTCAACGTCACCGTCGCGGTCGAGATGCAACTGATCCGACTGCCCGCCGCGCCGCACCTGACGCGCCAGCACCTGGCCGACCTCGACTTGAAAATGTTCAAGCTTGCGAGCCGGATGCGCCCCGCGCCCGACTTCCTGGCCGAGCTACCGCGCCTGGAAAAGCTGGTGCTGTACAAGGTGCAGGTGTCGCGCGCGCTGCTGATGCTGCCGGCCTCGCTCATATCACTCGTGCTGAACGAGGCAGACCTGCCGGCCGCCGAGCGGGAGCTGCGCGCCTCTCCGGACCCCGCCGAGCGCGCCGCCGCCACGAGCTGGTTGACGCGAATGCCCGCGCTGCGCTTGCTAAAGCTGATTGAGAAGGAAGTCGCCGAAGCCGCTGCGGAGGGGGTTGCGCGCCTGACGCCGCCGCCGCTGAAGGAGCTGCCGCACCTGGTGGAGGCCGATATTTCGGCACCGCTCGAGCAGCTGCCGAAGCACTGGCTGTTCGGCTCGCAGCTTCAAAGTCTCGCTTTAAAAGCATGTGACATCACAAACTTGAATAATCTTCCATTTGAAGGCACCAACCTCACAACCCTGGTCATCTCAAATAACAATAACCTGACCGACTTGCCGAAGTAAGTTTTAATTTATCTATTCTCCCGTAAATCTATCAATAATTATGTACCTAAATATCTGCTGATTCATTACACATAGCAAATTTTATTGTAAGCTGCAAGAGGAAAGAATCGTAAATTTTGCCTTTAGAAATCTAGCCATAAAAATATCATCTTGCCAGTGGAAAGTCATTTCCGTATTTATGATTTTCATGTAACTAGGACAGCCACAATTTTGTCTTTGACACTTGTTTCCAGGTACGTATTCGATTCGCTGGGCGGGCTGGAGGAGCTGGACTTGTCGGGCAACAGGCTGTCGCGCGCGGCGCTCGAGCGCGCGCTGCCGCCGCTGAGGGCGCTGCGCGTGCTCAAAGCCAGCGGCAACCCGCTGGGCTCGCTCTGCGGAAAACCCACCTCCTTCGTCCAGGGCAAGGGTCAGTGTCTCCGCTGCCTACCAAACTGCCAGTGTCGTACTATCCAAGCACGATGCTGATGAGTGCTGTGCTTGCAGAGCCGTCGAAGCTGCCGCGCACGCTGCGCCAGCTGGAGCTGCGCGGGACCGGCGCCACGCGCATCTGCTCCGACTGGTCCACCGACCCCGCGCTCGAGGTCATTGACCTGAGTGACAACAACATCGACTACTTGGAAGTAAGTAGGTACAGCGAACGTTAAGGCTGCTCAATTCGACCGCATAATTGACTATAACGATAAGTATTATATACAGGGTGTCAAATAATGCTTTAACGATATTTAACACACATATCAGGTTAGTTGGTTTGAACATCCCTGCAAAGTTTCGACCTGCAGTTACAACTTAAAAAAAAAAGAATAAAATATCAAGGTAATAGAGTTGCCCAGTGTGACACATTCTACGCCATATCACTGCTACACACATAGACACGCAATGCTACGTCGTATTTATTCGTAGCACTTCGGCAAAATTCTTTCATACTTCGGCAAGGTTCGCCAACAGTTTGGTAACTAATTTTATACCGGGAAAAAATAAATTATTGCCGTGAAAACCTAAAGGTACTAGCATAGAGGCCAAATTGCTTGCTCGCATGATTCTGAATTTCGTCGTTGATTCGTAGTTTTGAATCTCGGTCCATAGGATAACTTGTTCGTTTTAATCACTTTCACCAATCACACATCACATTACATTATTATACCACTCATCGTGAAGCAAACGCGTATTCACAGTATCTAGCAGGTTCTCTGACCAACAACAATCAAACATGAATGGCTTTACTATTTTAGGTACTTTTAATGGGAAAAATAGAAACAAACGTAATAAAATACCCGCGCCGCGCTATCATTATTTGAAGATTGGAAGTCACTTTGAAGTCTTTTGCAATGCAATTACTTCATTTACATCATTGTATATTTGTCGCAGTATGATGATCTGGTGATGATGAGGGATGCTTCAGCTGGCACCGTGCAGATCAACCTGAAAAGAAACCGACTGCGAGAGCTGATGGTGTCCGAGCAGCAGCTCACCGCCTGCAAAAAAGCCGACGCTGAGCCAAAGCCCAAAGACCCTGAAGAGAACAGGGTAGGTAAATCTACCGCGCAGTAACTAATGGATTCAGGCTTCACTTGTTGCTTTGTTTTTATAGTATAGCAAAGAGATATGACAGAGAAATCATAAATCATAGTGTTACTTAATATTTCGACCGGTAGTGAAGCTAAAGGTGATACGACACCTATTAAGTATGTTTTAGAGGCTATATCTCTGTCAACAATAAGAGTAGACTAGTCATTAATTGCAAAGAACTTTCTTTATTCAGTAGTCGCACAATAAGTTTATTCTAATATTGTGTTTGTCAATTGTTTGCAGTACGCGCGCGTGCAGCTGTCGCTGTCGTTGCTAACGTGCGACTGTAGCAACGCGCGGCTGCGGGCGCTGCACGACGCGTGCTCGCTGCTGACGCTGGCGGCCGGCGCGGCGTGCGCGCCCGACCCGCTGCGCCCGGATGAAGGGACTGGTGAATTCCTGGACTACAAGCCCGACCAGCTACTGTGCCGCTTCAACGACTCATGTGCCCCCGGTACTAACTTAACTGTACTGATCTAATAATAATTTGTGGCGACCGTCTTTCCAATGACTACACCGGACTACGGCGCAATGTTGTTTATGTTATGACAGGACAACTCCCGCCATATAGAAGGTTTCTCGCATGCATAATATTATTGTAGTATGTATTACGTACAATAATTGAGTTAGTACTCATTCGTATTAAGATTAAGCTTGTTGTGCCCATTAGGTACAAGTGTCACTACGAATACCTGCCGTTTTATTACTTACAAGGCGTATAGCTACGCCAAAAGTTTTATACTGAGCAAGACAAAAAAAAAATGCAGTTTCAGTGTCTTGTAGAAGCCGCTACTTAATTTGATAGTTCAATAAAAAAAATAGTATTTTTAGGGGGCACTCCAGGATACTCATAATGTGTAACAACAGCAAACATCAACGTGTGCCACATATTTCAAAAGCTTTTCAAAAACATTTCGAGGTTTCTAAGCAATTATTTTGATTGTGCGACTATTTTCGGAAATAATCACTCCGTAAGTTCGAAAAATGTGAAAAAAAAAAAACAAAAAAGTGACGTTTGATAAATACTTTCAACGAAAAATGATTGGATAATAATTATACCGTTTTTAAGTTATTACCGAAAAACTGCGCTTCTCAACAAAAGGGCGTAAGTGCCATGAAGATGCGGTTTTTCATCGGTATGCTCTTGCCCGGTTTTTAACGTCCGAGTTGACAAATCCAAACACAGCTGAAACCTATATTATATTACGTACAATATCTCAGTCTAGTTAACTTATTGCGTGCTGTTATCATAATGACGATCATAATTCCCGAACTGCTAGCAGTTACTGAGCTCATTTCGCAATTCAAAGTTCTAATAAATATGGCAATAGGTACCTGTGGTGTAGGTGTAAGGTAGTCCTCTTACTAAAATGAATGGTTTGGAATCAAGCTGTGTGACCGATGAGACTGACCGACACGCGGCTCCCGCAGGCTGCTCGTGCGGCCGGATGCGGCTGAGCGACAACGCGACGGTGGTGGCGTGCGCGGGCGCGCTGGGCGCGGCGCCGCGCTGGCCGGCCGCGGACGCGCGCAGCCCGCTCGCGCTGAGCGCGCCGCGCGCCGGGCTCGTCGCCGTGCCGCGGCTGCCGCTGCGCGAGCTGCACGCCGCCCACAACAGCATCACCAGTATCACCGAGGCGGACATCCCCCCCACCTTGCGGGTCAGTGCTAAGCGCTTTTACTACGTATATTTCCAATGAGCCATCACCAACTCGTATTTTAAAGAAGAATGCATAATTAACCACTTTCTAAGTTTCCCTTAGCAGCCGTTATTACATTTTGGAGAGTGGTCCACTCGGTTCGAGTCGCTGAGGCAAAAGAGACCGTTGCTTGTATATAATGTCTGAAGTAACGAATGAGCTACTCGCACCAGCTCGAGCGATCGGAGACCCGGCTTTCGCTGGAAAGCCGGGTCAGTGTGGCCACTATACAAATAGTCTATGACTAGTATTTCTGCCTGGGAGAATGATGCGTGGCGCTTTATATCGCCACAACATAATTGGTAAAAAAATTAAATTCGTAATCTAGACTAATGTTACAGTGATACTGACAGAAATAATCTAGACGTCAGAAACTACTTTTGACGATGTGTCTTTGTGTGTCGGCCGCAGGAGCTGGACCTGCGCAACAACAGCATCGCGCGCGTGTCGGCGGCGGCGGCGGGCCGGCTGCGCAGCGTGCGCGTGCGCCTGGCCGGCAACCCCTTCGCCTGCGCCTGCGCCGACCAGCCCGCCCTCGCCAAGCTCAAGGACGCGAACGTGAGTCCAGTTGCCACGCTTCGTACTTTTCAGGTTTGGGTGTGGGATCGGATACGTTGCGTTCCTTAGTACACATCACACATGAGATCGTCTCCGACTATTAAACTGTTCGACGCAGGTGACGGACTGGAACGAGTTGCAGTGCGGAGGGTCGGGCGCCCTGCGCGGGCGCCGCCTGAGCGGGCTGCTGCCGGACGAGCTGTGCCAGAGCACGCTGCCGTGGCTGGCGGTCGCCGCGGCGGGGGTCGCGGTGCTGCTGGCAGCGGGCGCGCTGCTGTGGCGCCGCGGGAAGCCGCTGCTCAAGCAGTTCCTGTTCCGGCGCCAGCTGTGCCTCGCCTGGGTGCTCGGCGCCGACGACACGGTGGACGACCCCGCCAAGACGCACGACGCGTTCGTGTCGTACGCGTACCAGGACCACGCCAAGGCCGCCGCCATCGTGCGCGGGCTGGAGCGGCGCGGCTACACCACGGTGGAGCACTGCCGCGACTGGATGCCCGGGCCCGCCGTGGCCGAGCACATCGCGCGCTCGGTGCTGTGCGCGCGCCGCACGCTGCTGCTCGTGTCCGACGACTACGGCGCCAGCAAGTGGGCGCTGGAGGAGTTCCGCGTCGCGCACGCGCACGTGCTGCAGCAGCGCTCGGCGCGCCTGCTGCTGGTGCGCTGCGGCCTGCGCGCGCCCGAGCGCCTGCCGCCCGATCTGCAGCTGCACCTGCGGCTCCACACCTACCTGGACTACGAGGATCCGGCCTACGAGGACTCGGTCTTCTGGGACAAGCTGTGCCGCGTCATGCCGCCGTTGCGCGCCTCGCCCCCCGCGCCCGCCGCGCCCGCCGACCCTCAGCCCAAGGACGAACAGCTGTCGCTGGCGGCACGGTTTGTGTCGACGACCCAGCGCGCCGTGCCTGCTCACACCCTGCCCCGAGGACAGCAGCCGCGGCTCTCGGAGACGCAGCCGCTCGCTGACAAGCAGCCCCGACTGTGGACGCCGCCTGCGCCGCGTGCTGCTCCTACAGTGGACGCCCCGCAGCGTCTGTGGACGCCGCCGCCACCACGCGGCGCTCAGGCTGCGGCTTCCGACAAGCTGAGCCAGCTGCTGACGCCGCCCGCGGCGCTTGCCGCTCGATGCTGACGCCGCTTTTCTTCAGAAAACATCAGGTGAACAACATTGAACATGAGAACATTATTCCTTGGAAAAAGTTATTATAAACTTTAAAATGGAAAGAACGCTGTGCTGTAAACAGTGAAGGAAAGTTTTAACGATAGTCACGTGTAGATTAAATGAACCTTAAAGTGACAGTCAAGTGAAATAATATCACATTTTTTTACGACCAGCTGGTCGTGGCTATCTAGCCTAGTGGTTAGAGACCCTAACTATCTATGAAGCTTGAAGTCGCGGGACTCGCGGGTTCGATCTCCGGTCGGAGCAGACGTTTTTGTATGATGAATAGGTATGTTTGTTCTCGAGTCTTGGATGTTTAATGATGTATATAACTATATATTTATCTGTATAAGAATAGCATTGTATGTGTTGCTTGATTAAAAAATCTTCTAATGTAAGTATGTTTATCCGTTGTCTAGTGTTAGTGTTGATGGTGCATAGTACTGTTAACGCTATGTCGTCCTTGTATTGATGCTTACATATAAGATCAATGTACTCGCGTTACAAAGTAATACTACTTACATCTATTTATACTATTATTGAGGTTGAAATAATGCTAACGTTCTAGCTCCAACAGAGATAACCAACCTAGAAAAAGTTGAGAATCCCCCGACATTGACATTTCAAAGTTCAATGTTTCAAAAACAGGTGAACTGATTTGAATTAAACTTAGCTGAAAGCATCTCGATTGAACTAGCTTTAGATTATAAAAACCTGCAATGAAATCGGTCTATAAGTTTCGGAGCTATGATGCCACAAACAGATACAAAGATCACAGAAAAACAGACACAAAGACCCTTTTTTTTTACATACGACGAGGAAGGAAAACGAGCATGTGGGTCACCTGCTGGTAAGTGCTGCCACTGCCTATAGACACCCGCAGCCCCGGAGGGTTTCAGATGCATTGCCAAACTAGAGAGCTAAGATAAAATGCTTCTATTGTGCCCGTAATTACACCGGGCTATACTCTCCACAACGGAACACAACAGTGCAAGCACTGCTACTTAGCGGCAAGATTAGCGAGTAATGGTGGTAGCGATCCGGACGGACCTCGCACAAGGTCCTACCACCCGCAAATACCTACACATGTCAAATTTAATAACACTGTTCTTTTTGGGTCTGGGGTTGAAAATAGATTATCTAGGTTTGCCGTTTGCCTAATACTTATAGTATACTAGAGAGCACCCGCGGCTCCGCCCGCGTGAAATATTATATTATGCAGGTACGGTATATTATTTACGTAAGGAATCTTAATAGCAATAGGAATGTGTCCTCTGGGTAAAAAAGTAAGTAGTATTTCTAATTAGTCCATCAGACTATTAGTCCGACACGTATTTTTTGCTTTATGTTATCAATAAAAATTTACATATATAAAATTTAAAATTTCCGTAGACTGCAATGCAGGATAATGAATGGCTTTCTTTATCCCTGAACGGCAACACTGGCATAGATAATAGATCACTCGCTTTTAGCTCGAAATTCGAACTCGCGATTTTATTTTGCTTAATATACAAAACTTCCACATCCAATATCATATTTTCTTAAGTTTTTCGCGATTCCCAAGATCAAAGAATCGAATTGCTTTAAAAGTCCAGAGAAATAATGCGTTGTTTGGGAGAAACGTGTCAAAATGGTGTTGTAGAGCGCCATCTCGCTCTGTCTCGTTTCTTTTATCCCGTTCTGGTTTTTCGACTTTATATGTCTAATACCTACGGTTCGTGTCACCGAGTAGTCTTGATTAATAGTGCCTTATCACAGTGGCGATTTGCGAGCAAGTTTTGTGTTGAGGCGATCACGCAACGTGTTCGCCGCGAGCGATATTAGTATGAAGCACTTGCTCTTAGATGACGTATTCAAATGAATGCGAGCTGCTGAGCGGAGCTGTAAGTTCGGTCAGGCGTCAGCCCCCCTACTACGAAGTGCAAAATTCGAAATTCATATAAAATTAATAAAAGACATTCATTCAATAGTTTGTAGGTGTACGGCTTAAACTAGTGTACAGTAACATTATGCTACTAACTATTGAAATGGTAGGCGCCTCAGCCATATATAGTGCCGTGGAATGGCAATATTACAAGCTTATATTATTTAATACGAGAGTGAGCGGGACGACACTATACGAACTTCGACTTTCGAATTTCGTAGTAGTCCCGCAGGCGGTCACCTTCACCCGCGCGGCCGGCGGTAATACCCACTGCGTCACTTCCAGACGTTATGTTTTCGTGACATCATTATTACATAGAAGTCGAGGCGAAAATATTCAATCGTGAGTTGACGTGCTGCGATGTGGAGCCTCTTCAAGTCAAATAATAATGTGATAGGTTTCACAAAAGCACAAAATTCAGTTTATTAGAAAATTTACACGTTTACACTGCAAGTATTTGCTAGACGATACACTGTTAAATTAAATTAATTAAGTAGGTACTTACTTAAGTTAATTTTTAAGTAAGTTACTTTTGTACGTACCTAATGCTCATTCTACGGAAAACTATAGTAGTTTATGCAAAACTGTTACATAAAGATAACCGAACATCCATAAAAAAATGTTGGCAACACTGTGAAGTGTCACAAATTCGGTAGTTTACTTACTAAGCAGATTTTTTTTTAAAACGTACGTTTTTGTTGGTGTTGGATGAATGTTTGTTATCAGTGTGTTCAGCGAGATTCCTGTAAGTGGTTTTTGTTATTTTCTCTTTGTAATAGATTATTTTATCTAGCAGAATACGTGTTATTGTTGTTGTTAAAGTTGGAGGTAAATATTTTACCATTGCCTTGTACGGTCGTAAAAGTATGGAACTATTTAAAAAACATATTTTCTATTTTCTTATTTTCAGTGAAAATGTCTAGAAAAAAAGGCTAAACGATAAAGCCATCGAAGAGATACTACAAAATGATCTGTCCAGTCTCGAAAGAGACTCAGGTGATGATTTGGAATACATCACTAATTTCGTCAATGAGTACAATTACTACAGCCGGGTTTTGCGAGGATCGTCAAAAATTTTGAGTTCAGAGTTAATGGCGAGGGTTGTATAGTGATAACGGAGATGATTGTCTAGAGACCAACAACAAAATAAAATAAAATAACAAGATGCCGTTTCTGCGGCACAAAAAAGCAAGAAAAACGATCACGTTTACGATGTGACGTGTGCTAAGTGGCTTTATGTGCCACGCCGTGCTTCAAAACTTTTCACGGGGACCTACAGATGGTAACCTACGCTTCACCATGCAGACGACAGTTTTGCCTCGAGCAGCACTAATGGATAACGGTAAAATAGTTACCACCTCTTAAGGTTTACAAAAAGGCAACGGTTATATATATAGTTACCACCCTGTTTGTCATGACAACGAATTTTCAGATTTTTTTTTTTGAAACCGTGTTGATTGTGACCACAATAAACATTAGAATCAGAATCTTAAGTTGTTTATTTCCGTAATTCATATGTTGTGGTATTCCCTAAGGTCTAACCATAACCTAGCCTTGAAATACAAATATAATAGGTAAGTCGATTCAGAATTAAACGTGAATCCAACGAAGACGGTTCTTTCTCTTATTTCTCTCCCACGCTCCGCCACACATACCTATGCCCTATTAAGGGTTAAATTGTATTGGTTTATGAAGACGAAAATTGACTGACGTAATGATGGTCATTACCTACGATTTCTGAACGCATAATAGAGACTTACGATAATTATGTATGCAGATAAACATTTAACAGTGAAGTATTATTTTACATAATTAAATAATACTCGTATTTTTATTGAAGTCCATCATAATGACAAGATATAATGATTTAATGATCAATAATTAAATCTGCATTCCGAACCCCGAAGGTATAAAATATGTTTGCTACGTGCAATGTGCAATATGTAATTTAAACATTATTCGAATTTTGCCCCGTATGCAGTGATCTCGTATAGGTACTGCTGAGACATGCGAAGGTCACGTGTATCAGATTGTGTTGTGTTGTTGCGAATTTTCATAACTATGAATCCACCGCACATTCTGGGAAATTCAGTAGGTATCGCATTGAGATATCAAATATTACATAATACCTTGCAACGATATTCTTAATATAATAGGATACCATGTGTTTAAATTTAAACGATCTGCTTCAAACTATCGCCACAGTTTTATAATACCACACAGGAATATTACTTAATAAAATTGTAACAACTTTGATACGAGGAAAATCTATTTTTCCCTGTGTTCATGGAAGTAGCTGCATATTGCTGCATCGCGCTCACTTGTTATTGTTAGCTCTATCATCAATCAATCACCTTTTAATTAATTGATAATGCGTTTTACCTGTTGACCTTCGGGCTCACGCGTCGGGCGACGCGACTCGGCTAAAACCGGCGAGTTTATACAAACCAAATTATATTAGCAATGCTATACATATTTGTTGGCTGTCGTCAGGACCAGTATCATTTCTAGGGCAGGGGTTACAGGGGAGATGCACGACCCCTCATAATTATTGTACTCCTTCATACCTGAATATTTGAGATCGTGAACCCCTAAAATCTTGCTGTGACCCGCCCCCAAAATTCCTGCTCTTGACCACCCCCGTGGCCGCGTCCCGGCCGTCTGCCGTGTCCTTGTGCTGCGGCCGAGCGCCAGCCGCCCTCCGCCCCGCGTCACCACCAGCAGGTAACTGCACGTTGCTGCATGCGTCGATATTCAATAATTAACGTTGACATGAGGAAAAGGTAATAATTGACTGCGCGATTCTCACCTCAGAATAATTATGGAACGCTTCGCGAGCGAACATGATAATATACGTACATGGTAGATGTAAAGTTCGTTGCTCTCGAGTTGCAATGCGTTTTAATCAAGTGCCTGCATATGTGGGGAAGTTTAGCGCAAGTTTAAGTTGCATTGTAAGTATGATGCGAAATGACAGGCCCGCATCACAGTGGCTTGCAATATTATAAAGTGTCAATTTACTTTGTGTGTGTAACGTTTGTAACTATGTACGAATCTCGATGTAATGTATTGCAGTAGACGCTAAAACCACAATATAAGCTAAAGCAGTACAGAAACTAGGCCTTTTTGTTGAGATGATGACGTAAGCGCCAATTGAGCGTTAGGGTTGTCCTCTTATTTTTTGTAAAATTGAAAAAGTTTTTGTGTAGTTAGCTTTATATCTCAGCTATTTAAGCTTTTTTTGAGAAAACTAGCTAGTTTTCATTAGAACATTAGTACTGTCACTCTTAATTATTATAAAATTAATGGGTTTTTATTTATTATTTACTAAAACGTTTATTTGGGTTTTATAATGTTCAAATAATCGAATGAATTGACTGACTAGTTTACAAACAAAATTGTGTAATTAAATAATCACCAACATTTTAAGATAACTTTGTTTTCGTTAGTTGATAAAAATGCCAAATTGTCACCCGCCATCTTGGATCAAAAAAATAATGTCAAATTCGAACTCACCGCTGCCAAATTACACGAAATCGCCACCCTTATGATCATTTTATTAACAAAAATTACAAACCCAAACCCAATCCGCAATCTTAGATTGAATTTTTTCACTGATTACAATTCGAATTAAATTAATAAAAAGTAAATAAGTTATGTCACTATGCTATTACCATTATTCATCATTAAATTATACCACCTATCTAATAACTATTAGGTTTTAAACACAAAGAGTCGCCACTCGTCTGGACGAAGCACCGCTATTCCCCCTTATTAGCCTTGTAAAGACTGTCTGTGTGCGTGTGTCATTTCTAACGTTTGTACGTAGTTTCTGTACTGCTTCAGCTTATATATATACTGTGCTAAAACTCTATAATTACTACTCTATACCTAACTCTATAATATATTGTGTCCAAATCTGTTTCAAAAACGTTTCGATTCGTTATTTGAGGGTATTAGGTAGGTATTACAAAAACCCTGTATCTATTTTCTGGCAATTTGGATTTTTTATGATTTTTAGGGTTCCGTAGTCAAAATGGCAAAAACGGAACCCTTATAGTTTCGCCATGTCCGTCTGTCCACCCGTAAGTAATATTTTATACCTATAAAACAGTACCGTGACTGACTGACAGACAACGCACAGCCTAAACCACTGGACCTAGAGACTTGAAATTTGGCAAACATGTACCTTGAGTATCCTAGAGGTACACTAAGAACGGATTTTCCGAAATTCCCACGGGATTGGGAACTAGCCCATTTTGAAATATTTCACGGTGGCAAAGCCGCGGGGCATAAGCTAGCTAACTCAAAAACTGCGAGATGTATTTTAATACAATTTCGATTAAGTATAGGTAGATTGCAGAAATCGCTACTTAGTTCGGTAGTTAAATGAAAAAAAAAATTGTTGAATGAATGAAATAATTTTAGGAGGGGCAGACGGCAGACCAAACATAGGACAAAAGCAGAAAAAAATCTGCAAATTCAACGTATGGCACATTATTTCGGCAGCAATTTTTATGATTAAGTGAATATTTTCGGAGATAATTGCTCCAAAAGTAGCATAATTTTCTTATCTGCTAAACGGTAGGTGAAAAAAATATGAAAAAAATTGCCAAGATAACAACGCTTACCTAATAGGTAAACACTTTCAACCAAAATTATTTGCAACATGATCGGATATATAGAGTGCATTTCTTTGTAGTAACGGTTACGGAACCCTACAGCACTAGGCATGCTCTGTAGGTCTAGCACAACTTACAGGGCAACTTCTATCTCGCGCGAGAACAACTGCCCGTTCTTTTCTGTCACTCAGAATGCAACGAGACGGGTAATATAATCTCGCGCGACAAACAAAGTCGCGGCTAGTCGTGTTAGCCCCACTGACATGCTCTAGCCCGATTTTTTTTCTGCACAGAATTATTGAGTAGGTACAAGTCAAGTCGAATAGATAAAAAAATGTTAAATAATATACAAAAATGTCTAGCTTGTGATTTTTAATTCATACACAATTGTGTACACAAGTACTTAGTGGGTAAAATTAGAACAATTACTTCATAAAGGTTTCGCCCATAAAGCAATCTGTGGTCTTTGTGTCAGAGGCAGTTAAATAAACATTAAAATATAGTTACCTATTTATTTTGTTATATTTATGACGCACGCGTCACTGTTTCATTACATCACTGAAGCCAAAACAAAAGCCATTTACGAATCGTAACTTTTAGACGTGAAGCTTAATACTGCGTTTTGTGTCACTTTTAGACATGAAGCTTATTACTGCGTTTTGTGTCACTTTTAGACATGAAGCTTATTACTGCGTTTTGTGTCACTTTTAGACATGAAGCTTATTACTGCGTTTTGTGTCACTTTTAGACATGAAGCTTATTACTGCGTTTTGTGTCACTTTTAGACATGAAGCTTATTACTGCGTTTTGTGTCACTTTTAGACATGAAGCTTATTACTGCGTTTTGTGTCACTTTTAGACATGAAGCTTATTACTGCGTTTTGTGTCACTTTTAGACATGAAGCTTATTACTGCGTTTTGTGTCACTTTTAGACATGAAGCTTATTACTGCGTTTTGTGTCACTTTTAGACATGAAGCTTATTACTGCGTTTTGTGTCACTTTTAGACATGAAGCTTATTACTGCGTTTTGTGTCACTTTTAGACATGAAGCTTATTACTGCGTTTTGTGTCACTTTTAGACATGAAGCTTATTACTGCGTTTTGTGTCACTTTTAGACATGAAGCTTATTACTGCGTTTTGTGTCACTTTTAGACATGAAGCTTATTACTGCGTTTTGTGTCACTTTTAGACATGAAGCTTATTACTGCGTTTTGTGTCACTTTTAGACATGAAGCTTATTACTGCGTTTTGTGTCACTTTTAGACATGAAGCTTATTACTGCGTTTTGTGTCACTTTTAGACATGAAGCTTATTACTGCGTTTTGTGTCACTTTTAGACATGAAGCTTATTACTGCGTTTTGTGTCACTTTTAGACATGAAGCTTATTACTGCGTTTTGTGTCACTTTTAGACATGAAGCTTATTACTGCGTTTTGTGTCACTTTTAGACATGAAGCTTATTACTGCGTTTTGTGTCACTTTTAGACATGAAGCTTATTACTGCGTTTTGTGTCACTTTTAGACATGAAGCTTATTACTGCGTTTTGTGTCACTTTTAGACATGAAGCTTATTACTGCGTTTTGTGTCACTTTTAGACATGAAGCTTATTACTGCGTTTTGTGTCACTTTTAGACATGAAGCTTATTACTGCGTTTTGTGTCACTTTTAGACATGAAGCTTATTACTGCGTTTTGTGTCACTTTTAGACATGAAGCTTATTACTGCGTTTTGTGTCACTTTTAGACATGAAGCTTATTACTGCGTTTTGTGTCACTTTTAGACATGAAGCTTATTACTGCGTTTTGTGTCACTTTTAGACATGAAGCTTATTACTGCGTTTTGTGTCACTTTTAGACATGAAGCTTATTACTGCGTTTTGTGTCACTTTTAGACATGAAGCTTATTACTGCGTTTTGTGTCACTTTTAGACATGAAGCTTATTACTGCGTTTTGTGTCACTTTTAGACATGAAGCTTATTACTGCGTTTTGTGTCACTTTTAGACATGAAGCTTATTACTGCGTTTTGTGTCACTTTTAGACATGAAGCTTATTACTGCGTTTTGTGTCACTTTTAGACATGAAGCTTATTACTGCGTTTTGTGTCACTTTTAGACATGAAGCTTATTACTGCGTTTTGTGTCACTTTTAGACATGAAGCTTATTACTGCGTTTTGTGTCACTTTTAGACATGAAGCTTATTACTGCGTTTTGTGTCACTTTTAGACAATGAAGCTTATTACTGCGTTTTGTGTCACTTTTAGACATGAAGCTTATTACTGCGTTTTGTGTCACTTTTAGACATGAAGCTTATTACTGCGTTTTGTGTCACTTTTAGACATGAAGCTTATTACTGCGTTTTGTGTCACTTTTAGACATGAAGCTTATTACTGCGTTTTGTGTCACTTTTAGACATGAAGCTTATTATTGCGTTTTGTGTCACTTTTAGACATGAAGCTTATTATTGCGTTTTGTGTCACTTTTAGACATGAAGCTTATTACTGCGTTTTGTGTCACTTTTAGACATGAAGCTTATTACTGCGTTTTGTGTCACTTTTAGACATGAAGCTTATTACTGCGTTTTGTGTCACTTTTAGACATGAAGCTTATTACTGCGTTTTGTGTCACTTTTAGACATGAAGCTTATTACTGCGTTTTGTGTCAGTTTTAGACATGAAGCTTATTATTGCGTTTTGTGTCAGTTTTAGACATGAAGCTTATTATTGCGTTTTGTGTCACTTTTAGACATGAAGCTTATTATTGCGTTTTGTGTCACTTTTAGACATGAAGCTTATTATTGCGTTTTGTGTCACTTTTAGACATGAAGCTTATTATTGCGTTTTGTGTCACTTTTAGACATGAAGCTTATTATTGCGTTTTGTGTCACTTTTAGACATGAAGCTTATTATTGCGTTTTGTGTCACTTTTATCACTTGCATTGTCAGCAATTCGATGATTTGTGGAGGATTCTTTTCAAATCAAAACTGATAAAATTTATTTAAAGTTTAAAATAATTATGGTATCATGTTCAGTGTAACCTGCGGCGTGTGCAAACCCAGTTTGTGTCATCTTCGTTCAGTACGAACTGACATAGAGTCAGTATGTGTAAAAACAGTGCAAAAAAAATTATAACTGATTAAATTTTCGCAACTTGCACCGAATAGAAGACCGAATGTGTAGGTCAACAACTAAACGCCGCTAACCGACGCCCGCGCCCGCGCTCGCCCTTCGTGCGGGGAAGTCGGGATTTTATTTAAATAATTATATTCCGTGGATAAAAACAACACAAATTATGAATAGTGTTTTGTTACACCATAATAACCAAAAACACGTCAAGTCTAATAATTTGAATTTTCTTTCATGGCTTTTACAGGGTGTTGTAATAAAAAAAAATTATCTGTAAATATCGTGGACGAATTTGACACAAAATATTTTGAACAACAGATATCAGTACTCTAAAAGGCGTAACCCCTTTTTAACCTAATGTAATATTCTTTAGGGTTAGTTGGGTAAGGTGTTAGGTGCTGGTTAAATATCAGGGTTCTCGTGGACTAAGATGACACAAAATGCCTATGTACATCAGTTACTACTTTTTTTTTTATACGACGAGGAAGGCAAACGAGCGAGTGGGCCACCTAATGGTAAGTGATCACTACTGCCCATAGACACCCGCAACCCCGGAGGGTTTGCAGATGCGTTACCAACCTAGAGAGCTAAGATGAAATGTCTCTTATACCCGTAATTACACCAGCTGTCTTACTTTCCACACCGGAACACAACAGTGCAAGCACTGCTGCTGAGCGGCAGGATTAGCGAGTAAGATGGTGGTAGCGATCCGGACGGACCTTGCACAAGGTCCTACCACCCGCAAAACTTCGCAAACTTCATTATTATCATAAATAAATAAATAAATAAATAAACATCATGGGACAATTGACACCAATTGTCCTAGCCCCAAACTAGGCAGAGCCTGTACTATGGGCCTGGGTCGTTATTATCATTTGTAAGTAAAATTTTCGTCTGTAATTTTTTTTTCATCCAATACTGATCGAAAAGATAATTACCTAAATTTCTACCTATGCAAGTACCCAGAATGACACAAACTAATGTATTAGGTTGGACAAATGGTCCGGAAACTATATGCGAAATAAAAACATTCATATTCTTGAAACCTCGCGTGCAATTCGTGCCAGTAAATAACTACATAATTTTGAAGATTCGTATATAGAATAATAATAATAATAATATTCAGTGCACGATGGTGATGGTACTGGTCGCGCCCTACCACTCGCTCCGGCCGTGGGCGGCGCTTGCGTAACACGCTTTGTTTTATAAATAGACAATCATTTGCGCAAATTTGTCTGCCGGTCGTGACCGTATTTTAATTTATTTTATAAATTTATGTATTTTCTGAGAACCAATAACTATAAGTTACTAGATTATTTCTATTGTAACTTTGAAGAAAATTACAAGATCTCGCAACTGGAAACATTATTTTAAACATCGGATCTATAACTTTCAGACTCGCTTTTTTTCTATATTATTATCGTTTAAAATTACCATTGGTTAACAAGACTCTACGAGGATATAGTGATTCTAATTATTAAATAATTCGTACCTTATTAATAACAGTTTTATTTACATTAATTACCTGTTCCAAATGCAACTTAACGGCTCTTTGATAACGCCATTAGGTGGTAAGGTAATAAAAATCCTATTTAGTTATGTAAGTGTGAATTTTATGTCATTAGTATAGTACGACATTAAATACCTAGTAAACATTTAATAATGTGGAACACAAGAGACAACGGCGCCTGGCAACAATATTAAAACTGTCAAAAGTGTTAAAACTCGATCAGAAAGAATAACATTAATCGGTTTTATGGCCTAGCACTAATATGAAGCCGGTGATTCATTCAATAATTATTCGTTATACAAGGGTGCAAACTTGCAAATAGCAAAGTTGTATTTTAACCGCGAGTGTTTCATTTCAACACACAAGAAGTAAAATACATTTGCACCCGTGTGTTACACAAAACTTTTCACCTCACTGTAGCAAGGAAAATGCAACATGCAAAAGAACAGCTCCTTAAAAATTATTCCTGATCATCTTTATCACTGAAATCACAAGTATTAAAGGATAAAAGACAGCTTTCGGCTTTTGTGCTAAGTCATAAAACTGTTGGCTTTAGAGGATTATTTTATGTTTTATGAAGGTTTTAGTTTTTGTATATTATCAAAGTCGCTCGTATTATTTTGAGGTTACGTTTTTGTTATTATAAGAGTTTGACAAGGTCTGAAAGAAAGAAAGAAAGAAATGTTTATTTGCTAGAATACAGTTTCTTGTACAGATGTGAGATGTTACAGCATTTTGTCCAGTGTATTCAGCCTGCATGCAGACGTGTAAATGATTGAAATAATATTACAATTATTACCAAAATACCCGTATGTCAAAAACAAAAAAAAACATATTAAAAAATTAATAAAATGTAAACAATTATTCCTAATTCTGTACAATAACAACAATACAATAAATAATAAAAACCTTGGAAAAAAACCGTAAAATAATCCTCTAAAATAATGATAAATAAATAAAACAAAATAAAATGCGTTTATTTCGGACAACAGAAACTAAAGCCTAAAGTTTTATGGCCTAGCACTAAGCAGCAGAAATATGAAGTCGGTGCGGTGCGAGCGGAATAATCTTTGAATGAAGCAACGATGTTGTCCGAAATAAACGCATTTTATTTTGTTTTATTTATTTATCATTATTTTAGAGGATTATTTTACGTTTTTTTTCTAAGGTTTTTTTTTGAAGGCGGTTTTACCTTTTTGTTAAAAGATTTTTATTTCACAATTTTACGTTGATTTAATATTTTCAGAATTATCCTCCAACTCCTCACCGTTAAAGAGTTGTACCTTCCATCATCAGCTCATCAACATAAGATGATGACTACCGGGGCAAAAACTTGAATATCCTTAGAAAATATATGAAACACATGATACGTGCCTATAAAATTTGAGGGTTGCCCTCGATTTCCTTGAGATCCCATCATCAGATCATGACTTGGTGACAGTGGGACCACCTCACGAGTATACCCTTTCGAATAATGATTTAACATTTTCAAAATTATCTTCCAACTCCTAACCGCTAAGGAGTTGTACCTTCCATCATCAGCTCATATCATCATGAGATGATGACTACCAGACGCAAGTACTTGAATAACCTTAGAAGATATATGAAACACATAGTACGTGCCTGTAAAATTTGAGGGTTGCCCTCGATTTCCTTGGGATCCCATCATCAGATCATGACTTGGTGACAATGGGACTACCTCAGGAGTACACCCTTTCAAATAAAAAAAAATTGAAAATCGGTCTACAATTGACGGAGTAATCGATGAACATACATAAAAAAAATAAAAAAATACAGTGGAACGTAGAACCTCCTCCTTTTTTTGAAGTCGGTTAAAAAGCGGTCAAATGTACAGTAGGTTCAAATTTGTATTGTAACCACGGCAGTTTGATAATTTATAATACGTTAAAGTTTTTATGCATTGTTTCTTATTAATTTTGCCCCAATTTAGAAAACCTTTGCCAGATAAAATACTACAAAAATAAAAATAATACTCAAAATTTAATCTTTCTTTCAGGGACGTCCAAGAGCCCTGTCAGAAGAATTGAAGACACATAAATTTAAAAAAGGCACGAATAAAAACTGAAATAACTTAATAGATTTTTTACACTGCCTTACCCAACCAACTACCTGGTTACATTATCGTATACATAATTTGTGTTAACTGCTAGAATAAGTAAATAAAGTCTTCTAATTAATACCAAACGATCAACAGTGTTCATGTTGTCGTATTTGTGTTGCCATGTAGACGACGGTGGCGCCCTCAATTGATTTCTGCTCTTTTATGTAGCACTATGTATATGTATTTATGCATCTAAGACTCTATAATTAATGTATCTATTGAATTTGAAATACAAGTCGAGAAGGTGAAAGTAACCCGTCTAGTTTTTTTTTAAACACAGGTTAAAATAGGTATAGAATTTGAGCATTGAAATTATAAAATAAATGCGCTTTTCTTCAATCTAGCCACACCCCAAAACACAGGCAGCTACGATGGCGAAGAGTGGGATATAATATACCTAATTAGTGTTGAGGAAAACATAACAACATTACAGCCAATTACAACCGAACCAAGCAGCACCGTGATCAATTTACGTTGTTATTTTTTCCCGGTTTGTTATCTAACGAACAAACACGTTACAATAAGCATTCGTTTTTGTGTAAATAAACACAACCCTGAAAATGTGCAACTCTACAATTAAGTGAAACTACTGCCAATTACTTTAATTGACTTGCCTAGTCTAGTTAGTACGTAGAATCCTCACAGGGCTAGAAATAAGTAGCTTTGATAGAAGAAATAAATAAATAAATATCATGGGACAATTGACAGCACCATTAAAATTAATCTATCCCAAACTACGTAAAGCCTATACTAATGGGTACTAGACAACGGATAAATATACTTATAAATAAAAATGCTAGACCCGAAAACAAACATTCGTACCCAACAAAAAAATGCTTTATAACATTTTGTTTGTATTGACCGTTACCAAAAATGCTGACTCTATAACTTGTTTTTACTATGTAAAAACGTTTCCGTACGTGTAGAACACACACAAAAAACATATTATACCTACAGGTTGTTTATATCAATGTAAGGGGTGAGGAATCGGTTAGCCGACTGATTGTGGTAATATTTTATCAGCCTGTAGTAGTAGTGTGTGAGGTTCGCAGAAACTCGAGACAGGTTCACTCTCAACTTGAGAAGCTTGCCCTTGAGTCTCAAGGGCAAGCTTTTATAGCCACTTTCACAATTAACGTCGCGTCCGGCGCCGGACAGCACGTTGCTACATATGTATGAGAAACACGTAACCACGTATAAAGTTGTCTACATAATTGTGTAGGTATAACGAATAGTGCCTTCGGACACATCCAAATGGAAAGTTAGGTGACATAGGATGCGAGGCAATTTTTAACAGGTAATCGCGAGTCATATATTGTTCTCGTTGCTCCTAAGTTGCACGCGGTCTGGTATAGCAATATCATCCAGAATCGAATGGCTGTACTGAACGTATGCGCTGAACACTATTACGCAATTCTACTGTTTTGTCTTCTTCTTCCAGTGCCTCTTCAATCGTGAAGGTTGGCACATCAGCTTCTAGTACTCGTCTCTGTGAGCAGCCAGCCGGAACAGCTGTTCGACGGAGGCGATGCCGGTCCACTCCCGGATGTTCCGCAGCCATGATTTCTTCCTGCGCCCAGCGCGTCTCTTTCCCTCTACTTTGCCCATCATTATCAGCTGCAGCAGCTTGCATCTGTCGTTCCTAAGCACGTGACTGAGATACTCTATCTTGCGCCATATGAACGCGCTGGAGTACGGTTTCGTTCCTGACCTTCTGTGTCCAACTAATGCGCAACATGCGACGGTAGCACCACATCTCAAATGTCTGCAGGCGTCTCGTAGTGTCCTCCTTCAAGGTCCACGCTTCGCAACCGTACATGACAATAGGCCAGATGTAACATAGGAGTCTGGCTCGGAGCTTTATGTTCAGTTGACGACAGCACAGAACTTTCCTCATTTTATTAAAAGACGCTTGAGCAATTTCTATCCGAGTCTTGATTTCTTGATCGGATTCCCAGACATTGACCACTGAGATGTTCCTTGTTGAATCTGCAAACATCTTTGTAACATAATCACACCACGCTCTCTTCTTGCTATCAGTGTCTAGAATGAGATTCCCACCAGCGTCAATCAGGGTATTTATCGATTTCTGTTTATTACCCACCATTTCCTTAATATGCTTATGCGCATTGAAACTGTCGTGTTTACGAAGGAGATCTTCCAAGTGCGCGCATTTATTGCTGTAGTAATCGTTCTTGGCCTACACGAAGGGAAACACATTGATTATGTTACTGTCACAAAAATTTTAGGAGTACAAATAGAAAATCAATTATCATGGAAAGCCCACACGGATGAAATATGCCAGAAACTTAATAAACATGTCTATGCCCTATATAAACTCGCCAAACAAGCGAGTCCCCATGCGGTCTTAATGGCATACCATGGCTTCGTGGCATCAACATTACGCTATGGCATAATCTTTTGGGGTAACTCAGCAAATAACGAAACCGTTTTCAAGGCACAGAAGAGGTGTATTAGAGCCATGCGTGGTCTTAAGCAAACAGATAGTTGTGTACCACACTTTAAAGACTTGAAAATCTTGACAGTGCCATCTATTCTCATCTTTGAATGTGTTATGTTTGTAGTAAATAATCCGGGCCTATTTAAAAAAATTAATGATGTTTCTAGCAATACTTTGAGAACACAGTATAGCCAAAATATTTGCACCATTCCTGCTAAGACTGCGTTAATGCGTAAAAGTGTATATTCTTTAGCTAGTAAAATGTACAATAAACTCCCCGTTAGCCTAAAACAGTTACCAATGTCGAGACTGAGGCATGAATTAATGATATTACTTGTTAATGCATCCTACTATTCAATTTTTGATTATTTACACGACAATTTTAATTATTTTGATAATTGATGTTTAAAAATTTAAAAATGTAACCCGGCATGACAATGTATAAAGTTTTATAATTTAATTTTCTAGTAAGTAATAATTTTTCGATTTGTTAATAATTTGTATTTCCTAAATTAATAATAATCTAGAACTGACATTGATTTTTGTATGCTTGCAGGCAAAACATAGCATTTTTGATATTTATATTTATTACCACCACTGTAATCAGTTACACCTATGTTTGCAAATAAATCACTTTGACTTTGACTTTGACGATCTTTTTTCGAATGGTGTCACGAGTTGCTTATACCGGTCCGGGTTCGTACCCTTAAATTGTCTCCGGTCCTCGATCAGCTGTAAAATTTGATCTGTCATCCACTCCTGTTTTTTGACTTGTTGTGATGGTTGAAGATATTTCACTTATTGATTAAGTATAATAAGAATAATATCAGCAATCACCAAAAATACATTTCTTAGCAATAAATTTAAGAAACATGCAATTAATACAATAAGTTATTGATCGTTAAGACCTGCTTTAAATTTTGTTAAGTACATAAATAAATTAGAATATTGGTACTCATTCACACAGCTCAATTTTAAATGTGGGTAAAATTTGAATCCAATACCTGTTCTATCATTTCAAGGCAACAGTTTCAATGTTTATTATGAGTCTTAAATTAATGCATTTGAGTTCAAAGCAGCGCGGCCCAAATAGTAAGTAAGTCAGGTAGTCAACTATTAAACTCCCAGGTCCGCACTTAGATGTTGTCAATTACGTATTTCAATAAGCTACGTTTGTACTTAAGTTTTTTTTTTTTGCATTCCTTCATAGATTTGGGTGATTTATTATAAAACTGTGCCCCTTCATAACTTATATTTCTTTTGCCAAATTTTGTCCGAGCTGGTTTAAGAGACAGGTTGTTGGTACTTCGTAGAGGACGGAGACCATTTTCAAATTTGGTTTTAAAAGTTAATTCACAATGGATTTTTTTTATCTAGTATATTCCTAATTAGGATACAAGTATTATGAAAGTACAATTGTTTAATATTCAAAATTTTTGTCTCTGAATAAATTTTACGACTGGGCGTGAGAAAGTCATACCGGAAAAGTGTTTTTATTATTTTATTTTGCGCAATCTGTAAATCTCTCAGTGCAGTGTTTCTTGCACTACCCCATATCTCTATGAGGTAATTTAAGTGAGATTTTAAAAGCGAGTTGTAAATAGTGTATCGTACTTGGAGAGGACAACAATTTACAGTATTATAAAGACAGCCTCGCAACGACGACAGTTTAGAGCGTATTTTATTTATATGTGGTTTCCACGTGAGTTCGCTGTCTAATGTTAAGCCGGTGTACTTTTCTTCTGTAGATTTTCTGATACGTGTATTATTTATAGTAAGTGAGATGTCATCACTTATTTTCTGCATCCTTGATTTAAATATTACGTAACTGGTTATTGTGATGTTCATAGTAAGTAGGTTGCGCTGAAACCAGTCATTGAGAGTATGAAGATCTTCTTGTGCCATTTTTTGTATTTCATCTATAGACTGTCCAAAATAAAATACACATGTTTCATCAGCGTACAGACTAATCTCTCCATGCAATGGTACTTGGCTAATATCATTAATGTAAATCAAAAACATGAGGGGGCCAACAATTGAGCCTTAGGGGACGCCACAGGTAATAAGTCGTGGAGAACTCTGGACATTACCAATCTTTACAATCTGGACACGATTTTGCAAGTATGACTCAAACATTTTATGGACATTACCTGTGACACCTATACTTCTTAGTTTTTTTAAGAGCAACGAATGGCTTACTGTGTCAAAAGTTTTCTTAAGATCAATAAATATCCAGGGCCTTCTTACCAAAGCCTTAAAGTTATTCTGAGAAGAACGACTAGCGCGTGCAGGTGAGGTTGGCAATAGGGCCGGATAGATGTTATACTCCGTTCCCCCCTTACTCCCCTACTGTTTTGTATATAGTTCATATTATTATAATTCAATAATAGGTAGGTACTAAGAACGCTGTTATTTCTAAAATAGTACAAAAGGGACAATTAAAATGGTGACGGACTTGCGTTAAATGAATATGCTCTGACAGTATTTATTTCAATAACAGTTTTAAATTATTCGCGGTTATTATTTATTTCAATACAGTCATAATAGGTACTCGCAAAACCCACTCTTGTAATTCTCGAAAATCTTCTGACCCAGAATGCGAATATTTGGCAGCACTAATAACTGCCTATCTTACAATACAATACAATACAAGAACTCTTCATTGAACACCACATAATAAACAAAACAGAAAAAGGAACAAAGAAAATGCAAGGTAGCAATGGGCGGCCTTATCGCTACACAGCGATCTCTACCAGGCAACCATAACGGAATAAAGGTAAGATCAGAGATTAAAGCAGGTGGTGCGATTTAGAATTTTTAGGTAATTTATTTATAGGTAACTAATGAAAATATATAATATTAGTATGAAATACCTGTACACGACTATGATGAATCATCATGAAAACGGAATATTGACCGCGATTACCTTATAGGTTTGGTAATATTACAATACATAAATTAATCTTTAAAAGTTTTAAAAAGTCTGCCATAAATCTCATGCACAAGTAGACAGATAATGCTCCTTCAACATAGTTTTAAATATTAGCAAAGATTTAGCGCGCCTTAAGTTTATAGGTAAGGAGTTCTTACCAAAGAATACCCAGAAAACTAGTTTCTACAGGTGGCCTGAAAGTAACGTCCAAAGGCAATAGCGGTCTCATAGACTCTGTATCTTAAACCCTGTTTGAAACTAGTTTCTACAGGTGGCCTGAAAGTAACGTCCAAAGGCAATAGCGGTCTCATAGACTCTGTATCTTAAACCCTGTTTGAAACTAGTTTCTACAGGTGGCCTGAAAGTAACGTCCAAAGGCAATAGCGGTCTCATAGACTCTGTATCTTAAACCCTGTTTGAAACTAGTTTCTACAGGTGGCCTGAAAGTAACGTCCACAGGCAATAGCGGTCTCATAGACTCTGTATCTTAAACCCTGTTTGAAACTAGTTTCTACAGGTGGCCTGAAAGTAACGTCCAAAGGCAATAGCGGTCTCATAGACTCTGTATCTTAAACCCTGTTTGAAACTAGTTTCTACAGGTGGCCTGAAAGTAACGTCCACAGGCAATAGCGGTCTCATAGACTCTGTATCTTAAACCCTGTTTGAAACTAGTTTCTACAGGTGGCCTGAAAGTAACGTCCACAGGCAATAGCGGTCTCATAGACTCTGTATCTTAAACCCTGTTTGAAACTGGTTTCTACAGGTGGCCTGAAAGTAACGTCCACAGGCAATAGCGGTCTCATAGACTCTGTATCTTAAACCCTGTTTGAAACTAGTTTCTACAGGTGGCCTGAAAGTAACGTCCACAGGCAATAGCGGTCTCATAGACTCTGTATCTTAAACCCTGTTTGAAACTAGTTTCTACAGGTGGCCTGAAAGTAACGTCCACAGGCAATAGCGGTCTCATAGACTCTGTATCTTAAACCCTGTTTGAAACTAGTTTCTACAGGTGGCCTGAAAGTAACGTCCACAGGCAATAGCGGTCTCATAGACTCTGTATCTTAAACCCTGTTTGAAACTAGTTTCTACAGGTGGCCTGAAAGTAACGTCCAAAGGCAATAGCGGTCTCATAGACTCTGTATCTTAAACCCTGTTTGAAACTAGTTTCTACAGGTGGCCTGAAAGTAACGTCCACAGGCAATAGCGGTCTCATAGACTCTGTATCTTAAACCCTGTTTGAAACTAGTTTCTACAGGTGGCCTGAAAGTAACGTCCACAGGCAATAGCGGTCTCATAGACTCTGTATCTTAAACCCTGTTTGAAACTAGTTTCTACAGGTGGCCTGAAAGTAACGTCCACAGGCAATAGCGGTCTCATAGACTCTGTATCTTAAACCCTGTTTGAAACTAGTTTCTACAGGTGGCCTGAAAGTAACGTCCACAGGCAATAGCGGTCTCATAGACTCTGTATCTTAAACCCTGTTTGAAATGACCTTGACTGTGAGTTCCGCGATTCTCAAAAGAACGCCAAGCGGTCTGATTACGGTTGTACAGTTATTGAGTTAATGGTCTTTTTAGTAGACTTTCCCCGCATTAAATTAGGTAATTTGTGAAGGCCCTGGCTACGCGGGCGGTAACCTGCCAGCGGGAAACCGGTCCTAGATTCAATAAGTACAAACTTTATAATCCGCAAACTTTCTACCGTTCATACAGGTTGTGAAACTTGGCTAGTTTTAATTCATTTTCGGGGCAATACATATAACATTTTAATAATAAAGCTTAGTTCAAAACGTTATGTGCGGATATTTGGCTCTAAAAACTAGCCAAGTTGCACATGGCTAATGAGATGGAAAGCCTTGCCTTGCCTTGGAAGCTCTTGAATGAAACTTGGCACCCGTTTAGTACGATTTCTAAAAGAGTTGTCGAAATATGTGCTACACGTCACGCGTTGATGTTTGTAATTATTTTTTTCATCTTTTGTTACATGTGTATGGAGAGCCACAACTAGAAATATTTATTTTTGTTATTTAACTATCAAACTAAGTAGCGGCTTCTAGAAGACAAATACTGTAGTCCAAATTTTATCAAAATAATATCTTAGGTATAGTTTTCGAGTAAAATGCCTATGACATACGGACGGACTGACGGATATGACGAAACTATAAGTGTTCTGTTTTTGCAATGTTGGCTACAGAACCCTAAAAACAGACTCGAATTAAGAGCCTCCTCCATCTTGAAGTTGGTTGAAATTAAAAGTAAGTCGGCTGACAACGGCCTAAAATGTTTGTTACCCCTTAAAAGTCTAATTATGCCAGCGCTGTCATAATTCCACGGAATTAATAATAAAAGTTTTAACGTTATCTGCACAGGGAACACCGCGACAAGCAGACCGGGACATCTGGAGACCGAGGTCTGGAGAAGAGGATAATAAATTATCAATACTTAACCTGCTTAAATTTGCACAGTGCTTACTTGTGTGATATTGATAGTAACGGGTAGTGTCGCGGTTCATTAGGAGCAAACAAGTAAGCAGGTACCTAATTTAAACAAACATATTTTATAATAGTTTATTTTGTTAAATTTAGCATAATACGAGTACAACATGGGTACCTACTTTGATAACAAGCAGCGCCGCCACAGACACGTAATTACAATACCTAACAATATTTTATAGCTGTCCCACTTATACGCTATGCATCAGAGTGAGATGATCAACCATCGGGTATGTATCGTATTAAATGTCTGGGATTGACAAGGCTGAGAATACGTGCAACAAATAATTTTAATATTGTAAACAAGTCAATGTAAGGATATGAGCAGTCGATAAGGCCGGTATGCCCGTTTGCCCAACCTCCGGCAAATCCCAATGAAGCCAAATCCTCTCGTAAAACTTAAATCAACTGTAATCATCATTCTCATAGGTATTTGGCTCATCAACACACCACCAGGACTCTGCCAGCAGTCACCGGTCAGGCATAGTCGGCCCCGCCCCGCACCGTTGTGATGTGTTCGAGAGATAAGTACTGTACAAGTAGTGCAACAAAAACATTTCCTTAAATAATATCGTGTAGAGTCACGAATCTTTATCTCTGGAAGAGACAGTATTTAGATAATTTATTGAATCAGCCGTTACTTTGCGAAGGTCCATATTATTTGTGAACTAATAGTAGGTACATTGTTCAACGATCTCTCGTTGAAATTACCAAATTTTCAACGAGATTTTTTTGGAACCCGAGCATTTGTCAATAATTAGATTTTGAAATTGGCGTTTTCCCCGAGTTAAACACCCTACTTTTCATCTCAACAATTAGGAAAGTAAAAAAACATTAATGCTTAGGAAAAAATATAAATATAAAAACACGACAAGAAATAACAAAACAAAACGCAAACAAACTAGACGTTTGGTCAGAATAATTATCGTATTAACTACTTACTCAACTTTATAAATTCAATCAAGCAATTAGATAATATCCATTTAAACTAGTAGGTATTCTAGTATACCTATTATATTTTTCATAAAACAAGTAAGTAATTATTGTATAATCGTCCCACGATAACTCTGCGTAAGATATTAATTGGCAACCCAGAAAAATCACGCTGTGGTAATACTTTATACTCAGACATTTCTTTAATTACCTATAAATAATAACGATAGTAGCAATCAAAAGTTGCTGTTTTTTTTTAAATACGGCTCTGTCCATTGGAGGACCATTTTGCCAGTGTTTAGTAGGTTTTGCTGTTGTACGGTAAAAAAATCTAGAAAACGAAATATCAGAGGTATTTTAATGGTGGATGATGGATGAGCGATGACCTGTTTATGGTTAGGGTCAGTTCCGTTGCAGAGTTATTGTGGGTTGACTCTACAATGTTAAAATTGAACCAAAGAGAACATAGGAGTAAGGGACTTATGTAACTAACTGGATGGTTCGATATTGTAAATAAATAAGATTGTCAATATATTAACAGGTAATAATAATAATATAACCACTAAAGGTGTTCATTAAATGTATATGTTAAGGAATACCAGAGAGTTGGTCTCTATATAGGCTGCATTCACAATAACTTGCCATTTAACGAGAGTTTTTTTTTATTTAATGTAAAAAAACTACGTCAATATTTTATTAATGAGCAGGTACTTACCTATTGATGCCTAAGTATGATTTTTTTAACCCCCGACGAAAAAGAGTGTATCTGTGTGTCTGTGTATCTGTGTATCTATGATCTAGGCAAACCGAGGTATCTGCCCAGGGCGGCAATCAAAGACGACGTACTGCAAACCAATTAGTTTAATGCTAATAAAATTAACCAATACCTAAATAACCGGTTTTGCCTTAGTCCGTAAAAAAACCAAGTCCGTAGCTGATTGGAAAACACAAAATTCAAATCTTACATTTTTACCCGACTGCGAAACGCAAAGGAGGCTAATGTGTTTATCAGCTTATGTATTTGTTAAGGGTAATTAAGTCTAGGGCAAGCAAACAACAGAGTCATTGCGCCTAATCGCGTTTAAGTAAGTCTGCAAGAACGGCGTCGTATGTGTACTCAGCTTAGCATCCATAATGTCCGACGTGTGTGTGAGTCACGTAGTCCTGATGTGTTCGTTAGTCAGTTCCAACAGAAGGCAGCGACAGGCCGCGCGTCCGGCGCGAGCAGCAGGAAAACCACAGCAAAACCAACGATAACGCACATGCCAGCGGAATATACATTATACCCCAGCTACGGTTTACCGAGAACTAAGAAGAAGTGACGATCATAAAAAGTTCAAAATAATAGCAGTGCAGTGATGTGAATTTTATGTGCAAATAATATGAGGAAGAAGTAATTCGAGAGAAAAACAAAAAACCTGTCGGATGAGTGGTTGAGGGGCGCGGGTGTTGGGCGTGATGGACGCGTGCGCTCGAGCGGCGCGGGCGCTGCTGGCGCTGCTGGCGCTGCTGGCGCTGCTGGCGGGGCCGGCGGCGGCGACGCTCGAGGGCCCCGCCTGCCGCGAAGGCACTGAATGCAACCGCACCGCCGAAAGCGCCTCTGGCACAGAGTTTTTCTTCAAAGTCAAAGGTACACATTCAAATTTTCCCTTTTTAGGGTTCCTAACCCAGCTCTATTACTGCCTGCGTCGTCTGTGTGTAAGTAGGACAAGACAGGGGTTGGAGGTGGTTTAACGTGGGTCGGTATTCCTGTATTACGTATGTGTTGGCAGCAAAATAAATACTGGAAAAATGACTGATTGTGATAATCACAGGCCCAGGGTTGAAATAAATAAAGCAAGTGCGAGTCGGACTCCCGCACGAGGGTTCCGTAGAAAGATTTTAACGCTTTTCCCCAGTGTTTTAAGTAGTCCCGTGTTAGCAGAGCCCTGCTCTTAAGCAAAATGTACGCACGTACTTATATTGGTCTGCGAAATCTACAGACAGACATAAAAAATTAAGTTTTTGACACTCTTCGGAGTGGTTGTGCTATAAGAGCTACCTTCATACCAAATTTCAAGTTTCTAGGACAACTGGAAGTACCCTTTAGGTTTTTGGAAATCGACAATTTTTATGGAAATAGCTTTTTTGATGACAGTATCTTTTGATTGCGTAAGTCAACGCAGTATTTGCTGTATTTGCTTGCAGTATTTGATATTAATTTCAGCTACCTCCACGCGTTCCAGGGAAAAAGGGTCTTGACAGACAGACAGACAGACAGACAGACGGACAACAAAGTGATCCTAGAAGGGTTCCGTTTTTTCCTTTTGAGGTACGGAACCCTAAAAACCAGCAAAGAGGCAGTTGAATGCTCTTTTACACGTAATTTTTTCGAATCTACCAGCGCTTTCGGAAAGACCATGTTGCCCAAAAGAATGCGCCTCAATAAACTCGGCACAAAGATTTTTTTTCTAAAAACAAGTTACAAATTAAATAGCTCTTACAATACACGTGAATTATACAAAGGAAACTCACTATATCATTAGAACATAAAGATAAAAAATACTAGGTGTAGTATTTTAGAAACAATTATGTTAGTAAGCAGGTAAGAGCTAGACCAATACATAGTTGCACTTTTTATGACCTATAAAAGAGCATTCAAGTGCCTATTTCGCTGAATAAAATTTTTAATTTTGATTTTTAAACAGTTTAAAAGAAAAAGATGAAATATGAGATTGCCATGGTTCGCGATTCAAACAAAACCCTACTGAAGTCAATATTTTCTACCCGTACAACAAGTACCAATATTTTCTACCCGTCCTCTCCTGCTGACCCGATAAGGGTCAAGACATTTTTTTTTTGTTTACTTTTTGTTTTTTTTTTCATTCATAAAAAAAAAAACAGAAATTACTTTGAGCTGTATGGATTTCTATTTTATTCCGATCTCAAAAAAAAATTGCTCAGAATTAAATACGCAATTAAAAAAAAAAATTAAAAAACGGCCAGCCCACGTTAAGTTAATTCAGTTCTTTAAAATGAGGCCTATAATTGTAATTGTAGAGCGGGCTATTTTCCGCAACTCGACGACTAGTTTGCGCCTATTTTGCGTGAGCGGGTTGACGGCACTGTAAAGGCCTGTAATATCCATGGAAATTTCAAGTAGCGGCTCTCGTGTTGCAGGTACAACGCTGAACGTAGGGTACGACGAAAGTAAGAAGGAGATCAGCATAAAGTGCGACCAGGGCAGCGAGCCCGCGCGGCTGGCGGCCGACGACCCCGCGCTGCCCGCGCTGCCCGCCCTCACTGAGCTCCACATCGCCGAGTTCCAGGGCTGCAAGCTGCCCAACGGCTCGTACGCCACCGCGCTGCGGGCGCTCAACGTCACCGTCGCGATCGAGATACGGCTGCTCCGACTGGCCGCCGCGCCGCACCTGACGCGCCAGCACCTGGCCGACCTCGACCTGATCAAGTTTAAGCTCACCGTCGACGAGGGCTGGATGCGCCCCGCACCCGACTTCCTGGCCGAGCTACCGCGCCTGGAGGGGCTGACGCTGTACAGGGTGCAGGCGTCGCGCGTGCTGCCGACGCTGCCGGCCTCGCTCATATCACTCGTGCTGAACGAGGCAGACCTGCCGGCCGCCGAGCGGGAGCTGCGCGCATCCCCGGACCCCGCCGAGCGCGCCGCCGCCACGCGCTGGCTGACGCGCCTGCCCGCGCTGCGCTGGCTGTCGCTGGTCGAGCAGGACGCCGCCGAGGCCGCGGCGGAGGGGGGTGCGCGCCTGACGCCGCCGCCGCTGAAGGAGCTGCCGCACCTGGTGCAGGCCAGCATCTCTGCACCGCTGGAACAGCTGCCTAAGCACTGGCTCGTTGGCTCGCAGCTGCAGAGACTCTATCTAACTAGGTGTGACATCTCAAGCTTGAGTAATCTTCCATTTGAAGGCACCAACCTCACAATCCTGAACATCTCCAATAACAACCTGACCGACTTGCCGAAGTAAGTTTTAATTTATCTATTTTCTCGTAAATCTATCTAGATATAAATTAAGTATATCTAATCCTACTGTAAACTGCATGACGAGAGACTCAAAAATTTGCCCTTAAAAATCAGTCCATAGAATCTCTTCTTGCCAGTGGAAAAACACCTAAATGTCATTTAAAAAGAAATTGTTTAAGCCCGTAATTTGATTAAGTAGGTATTTCATTGTCACTTATTCAATGCGATTCCTGCAGAGCGTAAAGTACCTACGCAAGATTTTGTCCTTGGTCTTTGGTAATTTTGGCGACCCCTTTTACTCCACCCTCATGCGCTCACTGCCAGCTCTTATTAATCGTCTCATCACCAACATGACGGACTAAACGCAATGTTTATAATTTATCTAAAGCTTGCTACGATGTTGTTGTTTACCTCAGAATACAGAACAAACCAGAAGGCGCGAGCGAGCCTAAAACTGAAGCATCCAAAACTACTCTTAAAAAGTGTAGTTTAGCACAATGACCCCTCAGTCCACAGAGTACATTATATATACTGAAATAGAGTTGTTACTGTCCACGTATGAACAGCGCCATCTGTACCGGAGTGTACGAACTATTACTTTAAAATTTATACGTATAACTATCGCTACCTACGCGCTACCCTGATTTCAATAGTATCCAAATATGGCATTAGATTTACACGATTATCAATTCTGCCAATAGATTGAACACCAAGCTAATGACAGAATTAATAAGCATGTAAATCCAAATAATATGTTATTAGGTAGGGTAATAAAAAAGTAAACGTACTTTTTTTCCTTTTATTGTCAAACTTAAAAGCTGAAACTTGCATCACATCTCACGTAATTTTTTGAAGAGCCACTTAGTATTAATTTATATATCACTGCACCAATTGCACAGAAAAACATTACAGTATACGTTTAACATGTTTGCTTTATGCCTCTCGCATTCCAGAAAAATCACTTAAATTCTTGCCGAGGTTTTACCTAGAAACAATTCACAGTGGTCACCAAAGTGCGTCACACAAATGCACAAATTAAGTAGTACACAGATGGTGCTCACCGAAAAAGTAACAATTACGTTTTAAAATCAATTCAATTTCTTTTACCGATTTAAATTGTCTTAGTGGTCATGGGAACTCTGTAATAAAATTACGCAACCCTATCGATTTTGGGCTTGTTTGATTTGTCTTGACAAGAACTCTGGTCCTAGGTGACATCCAGGTTCTGACGATCTGACGAAACAGACAAACACACATACAAAATGTTTCTCGCGGTTTTTTAGGGTTCCGTACCTCAAAAAGAAAAAACGGAACCCTTATATGATCACTTTGTTGTCCGTCTGTCTGTCTGTCTGTCAAGACCCTTTTTCTCTGGAACGCGTGGAAGTAGCATGCTGAAATTAATATCAAATACTCAAGCCTGCGGTCCCTTGAAGCTGTGAAAAAAATCAACCTTCTAAGTCAACGCAATCAAAAGATACAGCCATTAAAATTCCATACAAATTGCCGAAATCCGAAAACCTAAAGGGTACTTCCAGTTGACCTAGAAACTTGAAATTTGGTATGAAGGTAGCTCTTATAGCACAACCACTCAGAAAATTCTCAAATCTTAAATTTTTATGTCTGTCTGTAGATTTCGCAGACCAGTATAAGTTGAACCCACACTGCGTATATTTTGCTTAGGACCAGGGCTCTGCTAAAACTGGACTTCTTAAAGCACTGGGGAAAGGCGTTAAAAGCTCTTTCTACGGAACCCTCGTGCACGAGTCCGACTCGCACTTGGCCGGTTTTTATATCTCCAATTTATATACATATCGAGTCTACGATTTCATTTTATGTATAAATTGGACCTGTATACGAAATCATGACAATAATAATAAATTTATAATAGTGCATCTAAAATAATAAAAACATAAATAAATAAATAAAATAATAAAAAAAACTTTACGAAAGGTGACATTAAAACTAGAACTCCACTATCTAAATAAGTGAAACCTGTGCTTTAGGATAAGCAGCTCTTCTCTCCGTTACTATTTTCGACGTTTGCTACAAGCAATATTATATATTCTGAATAAATATTTCAAACGAAGCCGTGAAATAATTAGTCCAAAAATAGGTAAACGCCCCCTAGCTGGCAACATTGTGCGAGCGAGAGAAGTGTGAGGTAAGAGCAGGACGACTGAAGCTTTAGGACACACTGCGCGGCGTGCGATTGTGATTGAACGCTCCTTCTGGTTTGTTCTGTATTCTGAGTTGTTTACCATTGATGTGTTTATATACAGGATGTTTGCTGTAACGATGTAGGAACTTTAGGAGGTGATACAGGGGTCCATTAGGAATAGTTTGAAGCCTATTTATATGTCTTAGTCCAATATGTGATAGTTTTTATTTTAATCGGATTTTTTTACTTGGTAACAAAAGTTGACATAAAAAATTAAATTTTAAACAAACTGTGCAAGCAATCAAATTTATTTCTTTATAATTAACATCGCAATTAATTGAATAACCAATCGCAAAAAAATCAGCCTCCCACTGCCTACACATTTTTTTTATTATCGATTTTGTAGGTCACCATGAGTATTTTCGGCCTGTACGAGCACGCTCGCCATTGATACTTACCAACATTTGAGCTGACGCTGCACCCGCTGTGTACGTCACACTGTTTACTTTATGCTTGTGTATTTTAGTGCAATAAAGGTACTCAACCTGAACGGTCACATCTTTTCCTTAACAATCCGTTCTTCTAACATACCTATTAACTTTTGCAACAACAACATACAACATTCGTACATGTTAGGTCTATTAAACTAGTAGACCCAACACCGCCAAAAAAATTAACTTTATCGGACTGAGAAAAAAAAATCATAGGATATTAATGTTCAAACTAGCTTAAAAATATGCTTCATATGTGTACTGTAATAAAAAAATAATTTAACAAAAAGTAAAACCGCCTTAAAAAACCGGCCAAGTGCGAGTCAGACTTGCGCACGAGGGTTCCTCCTACCTGTGCTACCTCCACGCGTTCCAGAGAAAAAGGGTCTTGACAGACAGACAGACAGACAGACAGACGGACGGACGGACGGACGGACGGACGGACAGACAGACAGACAGACAGACAGACAGACAGACAGACAGACAGACAGACAGACAGACAGACAGACAGACAGACAGACAGACAGACAACAAAGTGATCCTGTAAGGGTTCCGTTTTTAGGGTTCCGTACCTCAAAAGGAAAAAACGGAACCCTTATAGGATCACTTTGTTGTCCGTCTGTCTGTCTGTCTGTCTGTCAAGACCCTTTTTCTCTGGAACACGAGGAGGTAGCACGCTGAAATTAATATCAAATACTCAAACCTGCGGTCCCTTAAAGCCGTGAAAAATCAACCTACTAAGTCAACGCAATCAAAAGATTTCCACACTTGTTTCCAGGTACGTATTCGATTCGCTGGGCGGGCTGGAGGAGCTGGACTTGTCGGGCAACAGGCTGTCGCGCGCGGCGCTCGAGCGCGCGTTGCCGCCGCTGAGGGCGCTGCGCGTGCTCAAAGCCAGCGGCAACCCGCTGGGCCCGCTCTGCGGAAAACCCACCTCCTTCGTCCAGGGCAAGGGTCAGTGTTTCCGCTGCCTACCAGACTGCCTGTGTCGTACTATCTAAGCACGATGCTGATGAGTGCTGTGTTTGCAGAGCCGTCGAAGCTGCCGCGCACGCTGCGCCAGCTGGAGCTGCGCGGGACCGGCGCCACGCGCATCTGCTCCGACTGGTCCACCGACCCCGCGCTCGAGGTCATTGACCTGAGAGACAACAAGATCGACTACTTGGAAGTAAGTAGGTACAGCGAACGTTAAGGCTGCTCAATTCGACCGCATAATTGACTATAACTATAATGATAATAATAATTGTATATTTGTCGTAGTATGATGATCTGGTGATGACGAGAGATGCTTCAGTCGTCACCGTCAAGCTCAACCTGGAGGGAAACCGGCTGCGAGAGCTGGCGATATCCGAGAAGCAGCTCGCCGACTGCAGTAAGGCCGACGCTGAGCCAAAGCCAAAAGACCCTGAAGAGTACAGGGTAAATCTACCGCGCAGTAACGAATGGCTTTACTTGTTGCTTTGTTTAATAGCAAAGAGATATGATAGAGACATCATTTTAAGTCTACTATACGTACGAGTTGACTAGTCATTCATTGCAAAGAACTTTCTTTACACAAAAGTCGCACAAAAAGTTTATTCTAATATTGTGTTTGTCAATTGTTTGCAGTACGCGCGCGTGCAGCTGTCGCTGTCGTTGCTAGCGTGCGACTGTAGCAACGCGCGGCTGCGGGCGCTGCACAACGCATGCTCGCTGCTGACGCTGGCGGCCGGCGCGGCGTGCGCGCCCGACCCGCTGCGCCCGGATGGAGGGACTGGTGAATTCCTGGACTACGAGCCCGACCAGCTGCTGTGCCGTTTCAACGACTCATGTGCCCCGGTACTAACTTCAGCTATACTGACCTAATAACAGTTTGTGGCGGTCGTCTTTCTAGTAACTACACCGTACTACGGCGCCAGTTATTTATGTACCTACGACAGATGACAGGACAACTCCCGCCTGGTCCCGCGGCTGATAAGGCTTTATTTACGTCTGAGTGGACAAATCCAAACACAGCTGAAACCTATACCTAATTATTTATAAGTTATATATTACGTATGTACAATATCTCGCTATACTTTCACTACGTGCTGTTATCACAACGGCGATCTTAATGCCGGAACTGCAAGCAGTTACATAAATAGTTTCGCAATTCAGAGTTATAATATGGCAACTCAGTCCTTCCACTAGCATGAATACTTTGGAATCAAGCTGTGTGACCGATGAGACTGACCGACACGCGGCTCCCGCAGGCTGCTCGTGCGGCCGGATGCGGCTGAGCGACAACGCGACGGTGGTGGCGTGCGCGGGCGCGCTGGGCGCGGCGCCGCGCTGGCCGGCCGCGGACGCGCGCAGCCCGCTCGCGCTGAGCGCGCCGCGCGCCGGGCTCGTCGCCGTGCCGCGGCTGCCGCTGCGCGAGCTGCACGCCGCCCACAACAGCATCACCAGTATCACCGAGGCGGACATCCCCCCCACCTTGCGGGTCAGTGCTAAGCGCTTTTACTACGTATATTTCCAATGAGCCATCACCAACTCGTATTTTAAAGAAGAATGCATAATTAACCACTTTCTAAGTTTCCCTTAGCAGCCGTTATTACATTTTGGAGAGTGGTCCACTCGGTTCGAGTCGCTGAGGTAAAAGAGACCGTTGCTTGTATATAATGTCTGAAGTAACGAATGAGCTACTCGCACCAGCTCGAGCGATCGGAGACCCGGCTTTCGCTGGAAAGCCGGGTCAGTGTGGCCACTATACAAATAGTCTATGACTAGTATTTCTGCCTGGGAGAATGATGCGTGGCGCTTTATATCGCCACAACATAATTGGTAAAAAAATTAAATTCGTAATCTAGACTAATGTTACAGTGATACTGACAGAAATAATCTAGACGTCAGAAACTACTTTTGACGATGTGTCTTTGTGTGTCGGCCGCAGGAGCTGGACCTGCGCAACAACAGCATCGCGCGCGTGTCGGCGGCGGCGGCGGGCCGGCTGCGCAGCGTGCGCGTGCGCCTGGCCGGCAACCCCTTCGCCTGCGCCTGCGCCGACCAGCCCGCCCTCGCCAAGCTCAAGGACGCGAACGTGAGTCCAGTTGCCACGCTTCGTACTTTTCAGGTTTGGGTGTGGGATCGGATACGTTGCGTTCCTTAGTACACATCACACATGAGATCGTCTCCGACTATTAAACTGTTCGACGCAGGTGACGGACTGGAACGAGTTGCAGTGCGGAGGGTCGGGCGCCCTGCGCGGGCGCCGCCTGAGCGGGCTGCTGCCGGACGAGCTGTGCCAGAGCACGCTGCCGTGGCTGGCGGTCGCCGCGGCGGGGGTCGCGGTGCTGCTGGCAGCGGGGCGCGCTGCTGTGGCGCCGCGGGAAGCCGCTGCTCAAGCAGTTCCTGTTCCGGCGCCAGCTGTGCCTCGCCTGGGTGCTCGGCGCCGACGACACGGTGGACGACCCCGCCAAGACGCACGACGCGTTCGTGTCGTACGCGTACCAGGACCACGCCAAGGCCGCCGCCATCGTGCGCGGGCTGGAGCGGCGCGGCTACACCACGGTGGAGCACTGCCGCGACTGGATGCCCGGGCCCGCCGTGGCCGAGCACATCGCGCGCTCGGTGCTGTGCGCGCGCCGCACGCTGCTGCTCGTGTCCGACGACTACGGCGCCAGCAAGTGGGCGCTGGAGGAGTTCCGCGTCGCGCACGCGCACGTGCTGCAGCAGCGCTCGGCGCGCCTGCTGCTGGTGCGCTGCGGCCTGCGCGCGCCCGAGCGCCTGCCGCCCGATCTGCAGCTGCACCTGCGGCTCCACACCTACCTGGACTACGAGGATCCGGCCTACGAGGACTCGGTCTTCTGGGACAAGCTGTGCCGCGTCATGCCGCCGTTGCGCGCCTCGCCCCCCGCGCCCGCCGCGCCCGCCGACCCTCAGCCCAAGGACGAACAGCTGTCGCTGGCGGCACGGTTTGTGTCGACGACCCAGCGCGCCGTGCCTGCTCACACCCTGCCCCGAGGACAGCAGCCGCGGCTCTCGGAGACGCAGCCGCTCGCTGACAAGCAGCCCCGACTGTGGACGCCGCCTGCGCCGCGTGCTGCTCCTACAGTGGACGCCCCGCAGCGTCTGTGGACGCCGCCGCCGCCACGCGCCGCTCAGGCTGCGGCGGCCTACAAGCTGAGCCAGCTGCTGACGCCGGCCGCGGCGCGCGCCCTGCCGCCGCCAGTCGCGGCCCCGAACCGCTCCTTCGTGGCGCAGATTGAACTCGCGCCGCGCGCCGCGCCCGCCGCGCCGGCGCATGTTAGCGCCGTTTTTCTCCAGAAAACGTCAGGTGTAAAACATTGAACAAGAAAATTCATTTATTCCTTCCTTTATTGAATTCCTTGGAAAAGGTTAATATATAAACTGTAAAATGGAAAGAACGCTGTGCTGTTACAGCGAAAAAAAGTATTAACAATAGTCGTGTGAAGATTAAATAAACCTTAGAGACAGTGAAATAATACCAAAAATTGTGGCGAGTGCTTCCGTAAAAGTGGTTTCCGGAACGTCTCTAGGCAACCTTTCTTTTAACAAGTACCTGAGTGTGTAGTAACTGAATATATTATACACACAGAGACGAAGAATTTGCATCGACTTTTTTGTATTTTAAAGTTGGGTGTAGTTTAAAACCTTATATGGTAAATAGGAAGATCAAGAAAAGTTTAGTAATTTAACGAATTGTAGTACTCATTAAGTTATTTTTGGCTGTGGACTGTCACTGGGACACGCCGCATTCCTCTGAGTTATAATACCTACACAAGGTGCGTTTTAATGAACCATCGAGAATCCAGTCAAGGCTTGAGTAAGCCTAAATGAGCACACCTTGAATAATCAAATCTTTTATTCGTTTTATTCGTCATCCCATTTGTCAACCAGCACAGGCAATGATAGTACGGGAGATTTTTTTATTTTTTTATTTCTTTTTTCAAATAAAAACTTTACAGGGGTGTTCACTCAGACTTACTCAACCCCTGGCTGAATTCTTGATGGTTCATTAAAAATGCACTCTGTATTGTAAGTTTTAATAAGAGCTGGCACGAATGCATTCAAGGAGTGTGAATGAAATTACCTTTTCACTTAGAGAAGAAATAGTAGAATGCATTGACCCTCTGGCTATCACATAAATATCACTTCGCTTAGGGTGGTCTGTCCTTGGTTCATTTGTGGGTATATAGTTTGTAAAATAATGGGTAGAATTACATTTTTAGTCTCTTTTAAAAGGAAATGCATTCTTGATCGAGGAGGCGTACCTGATCACAAGTCAATAATAAATCCATTTGCATCGGCTTAGAGCTTTGAGTTTTAGTGAAAATTGTTAGTGATTTCATGAACTAAGTGCCTGTGCTGCAAGTACAGTCTTATTTTGAGTTTTAAATGATATCTTGGCTATTAGATCTCGTGAATAGACGCAAGCATAGAACTCTTCAACGTTTCCAATATGGTATTTGCATCTCGACTATGTTTCATTATTAATAACGAGTTACCGGTGATATTAATTTTAGGTAACTAATTAAGACCTTGTAAAGATTATTATAATCGTTATAATAGTCGTTCGTTTTTGGTTGTGTCCAATTCGTTGTCCTATTGTGCGGTTTTGTTACCTCATTAACTCATTACCGTAAGTCATAAAAGATAAACATAGTTCGCAGATAAGAAAGTGCATTTTGTTTTATTTCAATACATCCCTGGCGTTTACCTGAGCACCGGACAATGGCACAAGGCACCTGGACCGCCATTTTTCTATTAGTGCACTCGTAACCCAATTAACTGCTCAGGGACATAGAGTCGATATTTAATTGAACTTTCTACATGGTTGTAACGACTTTTTACAATATGGTCATTTTGGTGTTTTTTGCGCTATTAGTAAACTTGAACGCAGGCAAAACCGAACGACTAAGTATACCTCATTGAGTTTCTTGTCGGTATCATCTCAATAGAGATTATTTCCGAACCGTGCGGTAGAGTCACTGATGTGGGGCTTAATTGAACAAAGACTGGCTTCTAAGTGAAACATGACATGTATGTATGTGCAGTTATTTCTGTCACATTAATCGTCCTTGAAGATAAGAGGGTGGTAGGACCTTGTACGAAGCCCGTCCAGATCGCTACCACCATCTTATTCGCTAATCTTGCCGCTAAGCAGCAGTGCTTGCACTGTTGTGTTCCGGTGTTGAGAGTAAGACAGCCGGTGTATTTACAGGCACAAGAAGCATTTCATCTTAATAGCTCTCTAGGTTGGCAACGCATCTGCAAAACCTCCGGGGTTGAGGGTGTCTATGGGCTGTGGTGGTCACTTGCTCGTTTGCCTTCCTCGTTGTATAAAAAAAAACCGGCCAAGTCCGAGTCGAACTCGCGCATTCCGCAGAAAGATTTTAACGCTTTTCCCCAGTGTTTTAAGAAGTCCAGTGTTAGCAGAGCCCTGCTCCTAAGCAAAATGTACGCAGTGTGGGGTCAACTTATATTGGTCTACGAAATCTACAGACAGACATGAAAATTTAAGATTTTGAGACTTTTCGTAGCGGTTGTGCTATAAGAGCTACCTTCATACCAAATTTCAAGTTTCTAGGACAACTGGAAGTACCCTTCAGGTTTTCAAAATATGTACGAAAATTTGTATGGAAACAACTTTTTTAATTACTGTATCTTTTGATTGCGTTGACTTAGTTGCTTGATTTTTTCACAGCTTCAAGGGACCGCAGGTTTGAGTATTCGATATAAATTTCAGCAAGCTACCTCCACGCGTTCCAGAGAAAAAGGGTCTTGACAGACAGACAGACAGACGGACAACAAAGTGATCCTATAAGTCGATATGGCGAGCTTGCCATGATTACAATGGATGCTTCATGGATTTAGATATTTTTTCTTCATCACTGCAGAGGTATAGAGATTCACTGCGGAAACTACTCTTTGATTCATAATTAAGAGATAACGATTGTTTGTTTTCTTTAGCATTAATATAGTCGCCTGACATACTGCATTTTGTACTTTGTTATGGCTGTTTTAAGTGCATTCATGTAGGTAGGTAAACCCAAAATATTAAAGTTAAGATATAGTATCAAAAAGTAGGTAAAACTGTTTTGTTATGTTTTGAGCTAGCATGTTTTGAAAATGTATTTTAAAATTAATGGAACTGTTGGTTTTTTTAAGATTACGTTACGTACGTTTCATTTTTGAATTGTAACCGTTTGTTCCTAAATAAACAATAAAAAAAAAATAAAAAAAATAAAAAAAAAAATAAGGGTTCCGTTTTTTCCTTTTGAGGTACGGAACCCTAAAATTGAGCAAAGCTTCTGAGTGACCAAGCTCAGCTATGCGTAAAACGTAAAACCCATTCCATCTGACACAGCCGGGTTAGTGCAGGAAAGGCAGCAAAGGACCCCAACTGTAAATCCTCAGGCAAAGGAAACATTATATGTATTACAGTATGATAGGTATATTATATACATTGTATTTACATTTGTATACATAAAACATAACACATACACTAGTACACATAACATTCACACAGATGCGTTTTTTGTATTTTTTACCTCGTGGATTACAGAAAATAGTAAACGTATGATGAAGTTACGGGATTCTGCGTTTGCCAGAGCTCGAAGAACTGGTGTCCACTCACATTACGAGTACTACAAAAGTTTACGTAACTACATTAATGGAGCCATCGAACGAGAAAAAACAGCATACTTTACCTATTATGTTAACAAAAACAGAAGTCATCCGACACAAATGTGGAAACACCTGAACAATCCTGTGGTTATGGGTGACACAGATAAGCCAGCTATACCACAACATTTACGTGCCCCTGACGTAATCAACGATTTCTTCCTCAAACTGCCAGGAAACGCTGATACCCATCGAGATACACAAGCCAGTTTTGCTGGGGATCGGTTGGGTGCTTTTGAGTTCCATATAAAAAAACGCACAGACGAGCAGGTGTTCAAAATCATCCAGTCTATAAAAACAAATGCCAGCGGCCACGACGGAATATCAATGGATATGATTCGACTCACGTTAGACACAACCCTACCCATCATCGTGCACATAGTGAATGCATCTATTGAGCAAGGCATCTTCCCTGAAGACTGGAAGATTGCCAAAGTGCGACCGATACCGAAGTCCAACAAAACGGAAGATCTTAAGGATCTGCGCCCAATTAGTATTCTTCCTGTACTATCAAAAATAATTGAAAAAACAGTTTGTGAACAGCTGACAAAGTACTTAGAAGAGAATGAACTACTTCCCGCTATACAATCTGGCTTCTGCGGTAAACATGGTACAGCAACCGCCCTGGCGAAGGTTACAGATGATATCATCACTGCATCAGACAGGGGAATGGGCACCGTCTTAGTTTTGTTGGATTTCTCTCGAGCGTTCGACTGTTTAAATCCAGCCTTACTTATTGCAAAAATGAGCTACTATGGAGTATCTGACTTATCATGCAAGTGGTTTCAATCATTTCTTAACGACAGGCAACAATTTGTGGAACTGGAAACAGAACAGGGAGGTCTGTTAGCTTCGAGTACCCAGGGGGATCAGTCGCGGCACACCCCAGGGATCCATCTTAAGTCCCCTGCTTTTTATTTTGTATATTTCGGATCTGTTATTCAATTTGAAGCACTGTAACGTGCACTTGAACGCGGATGACACACAGTTGTACCGCAGCTTGGCCCCACAAGAACTGGACAATGCATTGGAGAAAATCAATGAAGACCTAAGTATTGTGGCTGACTGGTCAGTCAGAAATAATCTTGTGTTGAACCCTAGCAAATCACAATTCATTGTCTTGGGAACTAAAGGCCAACGTGAAAAAATCAAAATGCAGAAAAACCAGTCATTTTAATAGGGAACCAACCCGTTTCGCAGGTGGATCAGGTGAAGAATCTGGGACTAGTCTTGGATGGGGAATTGAGATACGTGGAGCATCTCAACATTAAAATAAGAAACGCCTTTTATAGACTTAAAACCCTGTACAGCCTTCGGAAATACTTGTCTGTTGGAGTACGTGAAACACTTACCGAGGCCCTCGTGCTTTCACATTTAAATTACGGGGATATAGTTTACGGTCCAAGACTCTTAGATAAGACTAAGAAGGAGATACAGCGATTTTGTTACGACGTTTCTCGACGAGCTCACATCACGCCGTTCCTTAACGACAGAGGCATATTAAACATGGCGAATCGAAGAAACCTTCACCTGGCTTTCACGGTTCGTAAGGTAATCGAATTTAAGACACCACGGTATTTATTTGATGAACTGAAATGGGTGAAGGATGATCGCAAGAGGCCACTTCGGAGCCACAGAGCAACCGCACTTATTGTACCACAGCACAGGACCGCATCATTCAGAGGTGGATTTAAATTTGCGGCAACCAAGATCTGGAACGATTTACCTCCACCGATGCGCAACCCTATGCCTCTGCTTAAATTTAAAGAGATATTAAAATCGCATCTCCTAGAAAAACAGAAGCAAATTTAATTCACCCGACACATTTTTTCTTTCTTTTTTTTGATTAACGCACACACAAACTCACACACACACACACACACACACACACACACACACACACACACATAAACACTGTACATTCCTCTGCACTTACACCACTCACTCTGAAAAGACTGCACAAACTATGTTTCCTTTTAAATTAATTTTGTTATTTTTTTTCATTGTTGTGTTTAAGTCTTTATAATTTTTAACCATATTGTGTTTTTTTTGTTCTGTTACAACTAGCCGCCGCTAAAGGGGTCAGTCTGCAAATCAGCGCTGGGTTCATGTCGCCATGTAACCTAGCATATGCTGAGACTGGTATCCATTGCCGGAACGTAACTAGTTTCTTTTTTTAATGTGTTTTTTATATAATTCTTGTAGTTAGCTATGTTGTGGCAATAAACGATTTTTTATTTTATTATTTTTATTTATATTAGAAAAATCCAAAAAAAAAATTGCGCAAGTTGGCATTTTGACCTAAATTCCTATTTCGTTGATGCCTTTGTTCGGAAAAATGGCCAGTTAAAATTTTCTCACAAACAAACCACATATTATTTGTGTGCATGTGTATGCGATGTCGGCCCCCTGGCAGTCCCCGAAATATAATAATTATTGTGTGTTATATAGTATATTTAATTTTGGAGATTGGAATAAAATAGAAACCCATACATTGCTGAAAGTAATTTCTGGATTTTCTTTAAGTATGAAAAAAAAATCAAATAAAAAAAAATTGGCGCTGCTGCGGCTCTACCTTTAGAATACCTACTTAAATGAAGTACTTAGGTATAAGATAAAAAATGACAATTAATTAGCATACATTGTTTTAAAAAGACATCAAGATGTTTCACTAGGAATGAAAATTACTACATTTAACATACCTAGTACAAACTTTACGTTACAGATGTGCAATAAAGAATGTTCGTCCATTACATCGTTTCACTCCCGACGTCCCCCCCCCCCCCCCCCACCTCCCCATTGTTGGCACTGGCACTCTGTGAACTTGACACGTCCGAGTGTCTCCGGCGCCGACCAAGTTGCTGGTGCGGGTGGCTGGCCGCGGGAACAGGCAGTGGCAGCTGCGCGTGCGCGGCGGTGGCGCCGCGGCCAGCCGCACGCGCCGCGCGTCCGCGACCCCCCCCAGCCTGCGCCTGCGCGCCAGTCACAGTCACCACCCACCGACGATAGACAGCTGACGTGCGCTTGCGCGGCGCCGCGTTATCTACGACACATTAACAGACCTGTCAGTCTTTTGGTGAACGTGTGATCTGTTTGAAGCGTGCCAAAGTGCGACCAGAGTGCAGTGCAGGAGAGCGTGACGGGCTGACGGGAGGCAGCCGACTCTGGCGGCGACATCGCGTCCGGCGGGTACGTTGCGTTACTTGCGTTTGCGTCGCTCTCGAATCCGGGTCGCGGCTCGCGGCGGCCGTGCCGTGTTTATGCAAACTGGTTTGTTTACAGAGTTGTTCGCAGAACGCACGTGACCTCACCGCACACCCAAAACATCCGAAATCATAAATAACAATAGCTACCTACTTACCACGGATACAGATCAACAAACAGCTTTTTTAATGTTACGTTTTTACTTTTCGGTGCGATTATGAAATAGAGCAAGATAGACTGTGGTTGTTACCTGGTCTATCTACCTGTGACCTTTGTTACAAATCTCAGCTGTAAAAATACCACGGAGAAAAAATTAGTTGAATTTGAGACAAGTAAGTACCTAGCTACTGCCTACATGGTGTAACAATAGAAACTTGTGAATAAAAAAAATACCGTGGTAAAATGAATACCTAATGAACTAATTTTGCAATTAACTAAGTACTTTTGATAGCATCAAGCAGAGGGTCGTGGCCGTGGGTGCCCTGCACTTTTATTTTAATCTGTGAATTGTTTTTAAATTACCACTTACCTAATGATGACTCATGCCGTACCGTGCAATCTGTCAATACAATCATCATCACCAGCCTCTTTTACATCCCACTGCCGGGCACAGGCCTCCTCTTAGCATAAGGGGGCTTGGGCTATAAGTACTTGATTCCCACACGGGCCGAGTGATGATTGGGAACTTCACATACATCATTGAATTGCTTCGCAGCTTTCCTCACAATGTTTTTCTTCACCGAAAATCTCATGATAAATTACAAATGTAATTCCGCACATAAATTCCGAAAAACTCAGCTTAGAGGTGGAAACAAAATATTCTTATTTTTTTACGTAGGTAGGTAATTTTTTTTTTTATTCAGTACGTATGGTGATGGCCACTACTCTTACTGAGGGGATCGACATGTGATCCTAGCGGACATCACGGTGGGTAATTATTTTCTTAATTTTTACAATTTCATTTTATGTTTTATTTTTAGGGTCAAATCATCATAAAAAGCAAGTAAAAAAAAATGCGGGTCGCGCAGTGATGCCCCCCGATGGCGTCTTGCTGGGGACGGCGCTGGTGCTGGCGGCGGCGGCGGCGGTGTGCGCGCGCGCCCCGGCCTGCCCCGCCGCCGCGCCGCGCCGCGCCGAGCTGGAGCTGCAGTGCGCGCTGCCGAGCGGCGCCGAGGTCGAGCTGTCCTCGCGCGCCGGCGAGTACGTGACGCTGCTCTGCGGCGAGCCCGGCCGCTACGCCTGCGCCGGCTTGCCGCGCGTGCCGCCGGCGTCCGCGCCGCCGCCGCGCGCCGGCCTCGTGCGCTGCGCGCTGCCCGCCAACGAGTCGCTCGCCTGCACGCTCGACGCGCTCGGCGCGCCCGCCGCCGCCTCGCTCACGCTGCGCGCCGTGCCCGGCGGGGCCGCCGCCGGCCCTGCTGCCCAACCACGTGCGAGGCCTGCTCAACCTGACGACGCTCTCGCTGGTGGACACTGGCATCGCCGCGCCGCTGTCGCCGCTGCCGGCCGCCGCGCTCGCCGCGCTGCCCGCGCTGCGCCGGCTGACGGTTCGCCAGGGCCGCCTGCGACTGACGCCGGACGCGCTGTCCGGGGCGCCCGCGCTGGAGTACCTGGAGCTGTCGGCGAGCGAGCTGCGGTCCCTGGGCGGCGCGCTGGCCGGCCTGGCCGCGCTGCGCACGCTGTCGCTGTGGGGCAACGAGCTGGAGACGCTGCCAGCGGGCTCGCTGCGCGGGCTGGGCGCGCTCGACACGCTGGACCTCAGCTCCAACCCGCTGCCGCGCGCTGGAGGCGGGCGCGCTGGCCGAGGCGCCGCGGTTGCGCGTGCTGCGGCTCGTGGACACGGCGCTCGCGCTGGACGAGCCGGCGATGCGCGGCCTGGCGCACCTGGAGGAGCTGACGCTGCTGGACGCGCGCGCGCCGCTGCGGGTGAGCGCGCGGGCGCTAGCACTGCCGGCGCTACGCGCGTTGCAGATTGAGCGGTGCGGCTGGCGGCGCTGCCAGAGGACGCGCTGGCGGGCGCGGGCGCACTGCGGACGCTGTCGCTGGCGCACAACGCGTTGGCGGCGCTGCCGGCGCGGCTGCTGGCCGACGGCGGCCGAGCTGCGCGCGCTCAACCTCAGCCACAACGCGCTGGCGGCGCTGCTCCCCCGCGCTGCTGGCGCCCCTGCGCCGCCTTGAAGACCTCAACCTCGACCACAACCGCCTCGAAGAGTTTCAAGAGTGAGTTATACTGGTTTCATAATATTTTGTGAAAAGGGTTGTACAATTTTTGTAACGCGTTGTTTGGGTAGATAAAAATTCTGTGACTAATGTAATGTTAAAATGATTTGGGCAGTGATTTGTTCGCGTCGCTGGTCTCGCTGCGCTCGCTGTCGGCGCGCGGCAACCGGCTGCGCGTGCTGTCGCCGACGGCGCTGCGCGGCGCAAGCGCGCTGACCAGCCTCGACCTGGCCGACAACCCGGCTGACGCTGCGCGCGTGCGGGCGCGGGCGAAGGCGCGGGGGGCGCGGCGGCCGCGTGGGACGGCTACGAGGCGGAGTTCGGGCCGCAGTCGCCGCTGGACGCGCTGGCGGCGCTGCGCCGGCTCGACCTGGCCGGCAACCTGCTGGCCGACGTGTTCAGCGACTGGGCGCTACGTCATGCTCAACCTCGAGCTGCTCAACCTCACCCGCAACCGTTTCGAGCTGATCACGGTAACTACACTACTAACTCTGCTAAACTCTTATACTGACATAAATTTGCGTTTTGCCTACAGCCTACTACTGAAACGACCTTGAAACAAGTTTTTGTTATGAAATTATTGTTAATGCAAGCTTTTTTGATAACTGTATTCTTTGTTTCCTGTCCTTACATTGCCATCCAATTAAAAAAAAAATCTTATGCCAGATTCCAAACAATTAGACCATTAATTTGCAATATTTGATTAGTGACAGACAGACAACGCTGCGCTGGACGGTTAACTAAATATAAACCTGCAGCATTACGACAGTCAACTTTTCTATGAAAATTTTAGTAACGTAATGTCATTACGACATCGAGTTCGATATCGTTATGAATATCAAATTTAGAACATATTCAAAAAAAACCGGGTAAGAGCGTGTCGGACACGCCCAGGATAGGGTTCCTAAGCCATTACGAAAAAAGCCCTGGCATGGATACTTAATTTAAAGGTGTTTTCATCACACCTATTGAAAACAGTGTTAGCAGAGCCCTACTCCAAAGCAAACTTTACGCAGTGTGCGGTCAATTTATATTCGGTTACTGACATAGACACACATAATTAACTATTACTCCTAAACCTGTAAAGCCCTGCTTATCGCTGATAGTTTTCCT
>CAVNVB010000002.1:55000-229832 GCA_963691665.1 Clepsis dumicolana | reverse complement strand
AACGAGGCGAAGCTGAGTTTCATAATAGGATCACACGAGTGTTTTAAGGCCTAATTATGTGGAGTTACATAATAGTAGTTTATGCAACTCCACATAATAAGGGTCCTTAAAGCACGAGTGTGCACGAGTACACTACTTTATCTACACACATATATTATTATAAGTACTCTAAGATGGGTTCAGAAGCCGAAGGCATATATCATACCCATACCTGTCACGAATTTGACTTTTTTTTTTATCATAGACAAACATACCGAGCTGACGTTTCGTAAACTGTTTTTTTTTTATTATAAAAAAAATATTTATACATGTCGGACTGAACTCGAGTTATATACGTGAGTGATCCGTTTTATTTTACTATGATTGTAAATTACGTTGGTTTTCAAATTTGAAACATCGAATTCGATATCGAAACGTCATTACGATATCAAATTCGATGTCGTAATGACTATTACTTTACTGCTGGTGGTGGTGGGTGATGCTGGGGCTGGCGATGTCAGCGAGAAGGCGACGGCGTACTGAAATGCTGGTAATTTTCTACGGTTTCTGAACGCATTATAGAGGACTTATGATATGTGTGTAGATAAAGTAGTTTAAGCAACTCTACATAATTAGGCCTTAATACACACGTGTGATCCTATTATGAAACTCAGCTTCGCCTCGTTACATAAAAACACAATCGTGTTTTAAGGACCCTCATTATGTAGCAGTTGCATAAACTACTATTAATGTTATAAAAATATCGACTGATCACACATGATTAAGTTGGGACGCATATTCATTCATCAATTTCTCATGGTACACTTAATTAGCTCGAACATTACTTTGAAACCAAACACATCGGTTAAAACATTATGTTAAAAATATACTTTGAAATCATTCGCTTGAGTGGATGCTTTTAACTTTATTAAGAGAATCAAACGCAAAGAAAATTATGTATTAGTCCAGCATAAAATTTACTGCTCATTCTTTCATGTCCCATTATTTGCAACATTACATTAAATAATGGGAAACGATGAAAGAATGAGAATAGTCGCATGTAAAAAAATGTATTCCGTATCTTCTGTCAATACTTATAATAGATTTTCTTTTGTCTCCGGTCGCATCGCGGGGGGTTTTTATTCTATAAATTATGGGTTATTTAAATATCATGGGATCTAGTCCCAAACTAGGCAAAGGTTGTAAAACGCACAAGCACATAATGTGACTCACGATTTTTCTTACTTAAGTAGTTGAAATTTCGGGCTCCACATGAATTCCCACACGTTATTAAGATTGTATAGATACGCTGTGGGCGACCCGCAGGAATCTAATGGCTACTTTTATCTGCCTGTTTGGCGGCTGTCCGCAGACCCAAAGAGGGTAGACGCGACATAGAGGCACATACACACAGCATACATTTCTGTTGTATAACTTACTACGTAAGTGTGAAATAAGTATTTGTGTGAATTGTGTGTGTATTCTAATTTAATTCAAATTTATGTAACACCGCTTCAGCGTAAAAAACATACTAGTGCCAAATGCACTTATTAAATGCAATAATTCGTAAAAGTGAGCTGATAATTTTATTTATTGTGAAAAATCGTTCGTTCATTCGAGAGAGTAAAGATTTTTTTCGTTGTCATTATCTGTGGAATTTGTGCAATTTTTTCTGTCTACTGTTATATTAATAATTAAGCGATGTGGCCCTTTTAAAGGATAAAATAAAAATAAAAAGTATCTCAAAAAAACAGCCTCTATTTTCACGTCAAACAAATACAATTAAAATAACTTGATATTATTATCTTATAACAACACTAAAATCCCACTAGTACTTAATTATAAATGCCAAAGTTTGTGAGTGCGTGGGTACGTATTGTTACGGTTTGCTGTACAGATTTGGTTCCAATTCGGAATGGAGATAGCTTATACCCTATATTAAAATACGGCTACTACTAAAAGATCTTTTACAATGCACTTGCTCGGAAAGTGCACTTTGATGTGGGTCAACATGTTTATAGAAAGTTAGTCTTTTTAGCACGAATTCGCAAGTGTGCGGAAAAAATATATGGATGTCTTTTTCCACACGTGTGTGGAAAAGTAGTTTTTTAATTTACTAAATGTCAAAAAGTTGTGTCCAAACTAGTGTTTAACAGAATTATACCAAAGAGGTGTGACTTTATAATTGAGCTTTGCGCAAATGATAAAACATTTGACGAAACTAAGTTAATAATTAAAGATTTATTATAGTTCAAATATAAAACAGAAGTACATGAAACAGTTTTTTTATTATAAGGTCTTAGAATAAAAATACGATCATGGGTAACATAATTAAGCAAGTCTAATTCGGACCTTGCAATGCGCGCGCCGCAGCGCGCCACAGATAAGTATAGATCTGTACTCTTAGCTCATCATAGAGTTCTCGCCAATTAATGGTCCAAACTTTTTAATTTTGTCAAGCAATTGGTAACGGTTGGTAACAGTCTATAGAATAAAAATTAGGAGTTAGGAACATAATTATTTTTAATTTTGAAGATTTAAAATTTACAAATGCAAATAAGTACTTATTGTCGAAAGTTTCAAAATAATTTTAGGCCTACAAAATTTATTTGAGATTATTTCACCATACTGCTTATTTAATTTAAGTCTGTGGTAGGTATTTGTTTTAAGTTTTATTATGTATATTTTTGTTTCCTCGCTTAATGCATTGTAAAACGTTGTATGACTTACGTGCGGAAGGCAATTTCCAACTCGTGTAGGTTTAAAACACTCGCTTACGCTCGTGTTTAAGATCACCGCCACTCGTTGGGAATTGCCTACTTTCCGCACTTGTATCATAAATATCTTTTGTCTTTTTAAGCTTAAATGGCATTGAGCCGGACATGTCTGCCGGATGCACTCACAAAGGTGGGCGCACTCAGCCACATGGTGGGTACCGAACGACAGTCAGCGGCGGCGTGGCAGGCCCAGGCGGAGATGGCGAGACGACCTAGACTCCGAATTGAAGGATTGGCCAGATGCGGCTCAGGATAGGGAGATGAGGAAGTCATATGGAGAGGTCTTTGTCCAGCAGTGAGACACAATTACAGACTAAATAAAAAATCTTTTAGTTTGGAGATTTGTATGATTCCCTCCGGATAACTATACCCGAATTCTACGCAGACTAAGATAACAATAAAACTAACAAGGCATACAAGTTATATGTGTGGGCAGAACGCAAAAGGTCAGACGTTGAGAATATTAATCAGTCCACCTTCTCTTGAATGGCTGAGCTGCCCTGCCCACGCGGGCAAATTAGCATTATTGGCAGCCATTCTGTTTTCTTCACCATCTTACTTGCTAATCCTTCCGCTAAACAGCAGTGCTTGCACTGTTGTCTTCCTGTGAGAGTGAGACAGTCGGTGTAATTACGGGCACAAGAGGCATTTCATCTTAGCTCTCTAGGTTGGCAACGTATTTGCAAACCCCCCTCAGGCTTACGGGTATCTAAGGGCAGTGGTGATCTTTTACCATTAGGTGACCCACTTGCTAGTTTGCGTTTCTTGTGGTATAAAAAAAATGACACTTCGAATGGTCAGTGTAACTCGACCTTTACAATGACACACCTTTTCTTCGGGTCCCATTGCCTGTGACGCACTTATCTTCCCCACCCACGCCTTCACAAACTAATGCATTCCGCTAATACGAGAGAAATACGCAGAAAAGGCAAGTTCATAAATTTTTCTTAAGAGCTACATCTACACTAGTCTACTCTATAATATAATAATACATAATATCCTAACTAATCCTAACTATCCTAACTTAATAAATGCGAAAGTAACTCTGTCTCTCTGTCAATCTGTTTGTTACCTCTTCACGGGAAAACCGCTGCACCAATCTAGATTTTTTTTTATACGACTAGGAAGGCAAACGAGCCAGTGGGTCACCTGATGATAAGTGATCACCACTGCCCATAGACACCCGCAACTCGGAGGGATTGCAGATGCGTTGCCAACCTAGAGGGCTAAGTCGAAATGCCTCTTGTGCCAGTAATTTCCTCGGCTGTTACTCTCCACACCGGAACACAACAGTGCAAGCACTGGTGCTTAGCGGCAGGATTAGCTAGTAAAGTGGTACCACCACCCTCCGCGGGCGCCCCCGGGCGGTAAAACAACATACAGAATAACCTAACACTTAGATAAGTTGAAAAACCGACACTGTCATTTCAAAGTTCAATATTTCAAACACGGGTGAACCGATTTTAATTCAAAATTCAAATTTCAAAAATTCAAAATTCAAAATTTTATTCAGCAAATAGGCAGTTGAGTGCTCTTTTACACGTCATTTTTTCGAGACTACCAGCGCTTTCGGAAAGACCATGATTGCCAAGAAGAATACGCCGCAAGAAACTTGGCACCAAGTCATTTTTTCTAAAAACAAGTTACATTAGCTCTTACAACACGCAACCACAGACAAATTACACAAAGAAACCTCACTCAGTCATTAAAAGATTAAGAGAGAAAAAAAAATACCGCATTTTAGAAACAAATGAAACTTAACTAAGAACCATCTCGATTAAACTGGCTTTCGATAAAAAAACGCCATCGAAAACGGTTCACCCGTGGGGGAGCTATGATGCCACAGACAGATACTATACAGATACACAAGCCAAACTTATAACACCCCTTTTTTTCGCCGGGCGTTAAAAGGAGGGTTCCGTAGTAGTGTCAAATACTTTCCTATGGCACAACACCCTTCGTGTGCAACTCGCCCTTGGCCGGTTTCAAATTATTTATTTATTTATTTATTATCAAAACAATTTTACAGCATTACAGCAAAGCCAATGCGCTATAAAATTAAAAAATAAACAACTCACAATGCAAAAAAAAGTACATATAAAAATAAATTAAAAAATTAAAATAAAATTAAAATTAAAAATTATTAATTAATAATCAATATTATTAATTAAAATTAATTAATTATTATTATAAGTACATATAAATTATACAACTAGTAAGGATAGGATAGGATAAGTGCCATTTTTCGTACCGTCGAAGCTTGTAAAGCATTCATGATCAAATAATAAGCTAATAATAAGCTATGTACTTGTACTCGTCTGTGAATATACATTATAACATAAATATGTGTATACGACAAGAAGTGTGGGTAGTGTGTGGGAGTTGAATGAAAACATAAGGTTAGGCGGGAAACGTCGCGGTTTTTTGGGTGGAAAACAGCCTGCTTTCATATGATAACTATTTGTTTTATTTATAAACCTATTTTAACTAAAAAACCTATTATAAAGTAAAAAACTTATATGTACAAAAAAAAGGCGACGAAAAGAAAACTAAAAAAAGTAAAAAATAATGAAATAGTCAACCACAGCTATTCTTTCTATAAAACAACATACTTTTCATCTCTCATACTCGGAAAGTGAGGCATATCTTATCTAACATACGGGAGGAAAGTCATGCATGGCTCCCCTAGAGAGTAAAACAATTAAAAAAAAGCGCTGTATGGATGGCTATGACTATGACCTATTCAGCCTATACAGCCTATGGCACAATTCTTGTGTTTTTATTATTTTTTATTATTGTTGGCTATTATAAAAAAAACATGCTTAGGTACCCAATAATTATTAATACTTACAACATTAACGTAGTTTTTTTCTGATTAAATTACACTTAAGTGAAAAAAAATACGAAAAAAGCAGTTTGCATTAATTAAAAAAAAACACTCGTTAAATGGCAATGGTATTGTGAGTGTAGCCCATAGAGTCAAACTATTTGTTTCAATTTTAACATTGTTACTTACTTGTTTTACAAAAAATGTGTACTAAAATACATACTGTTATAAATTAATAGGTATTGTCTAACTGCTTGATTGAATTTATAAAGTAAAGTAGTTCTTTAATAAAATCTAACTATAATTATTCTGACCAGCGATTAATTTAGAAAAAAAAAACGCTTAATAAAAGCGTGAAATTGGTGCGAAAGCATTGTTTGTCTTTTGTTCTCTGTGGTCGCGGAGGAGAAAATCAATATTTTTATTTGCATAAATATTTTTCTTAAAGATTTACGATTTTTTACTTTCCTTATAGTCGAAATGAAAAGCAGGGTGTTTAACTCTGGGAAAACACCAATTTCAAACTCTAATTATTGGTACCCTCGCGATGCTCGGGTGCCAAAATATCTCGTTAGAAATTGGTCCTTTTCCTTCCTCGTTGAACAATCTACTATTAGTTTGCTGTTGACTTTAGCGATCCCCCGACACCGACGACGCTTAGATAAAAATTTTGCTAGATATATTGAACTGGAAGGGCCAATCCATACTTCCATCCATACTAACAAAATATAATATTAGGCATCATTTTTTACTTTTTTTAATTTTCTTTTTGTCGGTTTTTTTTGTACTTATACGTTTTTTACTTTATATTAGGATTTTTTTTTCGGCGTTTTTTGTTGTCTGCTTTTTTGTTGGGGGTTTTTGAAATTTTGAATTTAAGATTTTCATGTCATGTTTTTTACATATTTTATTATTTAAAACAACAAAAAATACAAGACATCAACGAGCTCCCGGATTACGAATTTCCGAACTTAGCCATACTGAAGACATCAACGGGCTCCCGGATTACGAATTTCCGAACTTAACCATACTGAAGACATCTACGGAATCTGAACTTGAGACATTTAAAAATGTTATATCTCAAAAACATCCCAACCGATTTTTATGAAACTTAGTTAAGAACCATCTCGATTAAACTAGCTTTCGATTAAAAAAAGCCGCGTCCCAATCCGTCGATCCATTTACGAGCTACGATGCCACAGACAGATACACAGATACAAATTTTGTCACATTAACATTTCCGTTAGTAAGAAGAAGACAAAACCTACTTTATTTAACTAATGGAGGCTTGAGTGACGTTTATGAATAGTGGCATAAGAATAGAACGTTGGTTCAAACGAGGAAAGTTTACTTTTGGGTACATATACCATTCCCTTCACTTTGGAGCAAGGGTATGGCACATGACGCGGAAACTCAAGGATACGGGTTCGATCCCCGGGTTTAGTATTTCTTCTGGTTTTCTGCGTATTCTTATTTTAGTGAGAACTTAAAATATAATAATTACTACGTTGCTTTAATTTCACTACAAAAACCATGAAAAGTTTAGACAGAACCGAAAAGCTCATGGTGAATTACAAAATGTAATTTCGCACTTTAATTAGGTACGAAAAACTGAGTGGTGCGAGCCGGGGCTCGAACCCACGACCTTCTGATTGAGCCATGGGTCAAACCTCTTAGGCTACCATAAACCATTGAGATTACGATTGATAAGGCTTCTTTATAATGGCGACTTGACTTTAGGGATAAGTCCGCCTTTGTTACTTAAATTTGGTTGCTTGTAAAGTGTACTGTTTTATTTTTCTGTACCTATTGTGCCGAATGTAATTATTTGAATAAAAAAAATGTCTCTCTCTCTCTTTCTTTCGCTTGTGTTTTCATCCTGTTTTTTAGGGTTCTATACCTCAAAAGGTAAAAACTGAACCCTTATAGGATCACTTTGTTGTCCGTCTGCCTGTCTGTCTGTATGTCGGTCTGTCTGTCTGTCTGTCAAGACCCTTTTTCTCTGGAACGCGTGGAGGTAGCATGCTGAAATTAATATCAAATACTCAAGCCTGCGGTCCCTTGAAGCTGTGAAAAAATCAACCTTCCAAGTGAACGCAATCAAAAGATACAGTCATTAAAAAGGTGGTTTCCATACAAATCGCCGTACTGAGAAAACCTAAAGGGTACTTCCAGTAAAGTTGTCATAGAAACTTGAAATTTGGTATGAAGGTAGCTCTTATAGCACAACCACACCAAAAAGAGTCAAAAACTTAAATTTTTATGTCTGTCTGTAGATTTCGCAGACCAATATAAGTTGACCCCACAATGCGTACATTTTGCTTAGGCGCAGGGCTCTGCTAACACTGGACTTCTTAAAACACTGGGGAAAAGCGTTAAAATCTTTCTACGAAACCCTCGTGCGCGAGTCCGACTCGCACTTGGCCTGTTTTTTGTACAAAAAGGGTTTACTTACTTACTATATATCTCCAGCAGGTCCGTCCCCAAAACCTCCCCGTATGTACCCACCATCCCTTTCGTACACCCACATAATCTTTGACACGTTCCACCCATTACTGAATCAGCGAAGCCACCCTAAAATCAACTTTACCACTTCGTACTTGCGATTGGAATTTGAACGCTATTTTATTGTAATTACAAATGGCCGGTTACATTTCGTTTTAATGACTGCTTTTTGTGTTTTGTTTAATTTCGGTTCCTTTAATGTCTTACTCAAAGACGTTAGTTTAATGTAATGAATTAAAATAGTAAACATTTCATGAAATTTGTTTGCGCAAATTCGACAATTTGACATTAAAGTTTTTTTTAGGGGTAGGAAAGTAAACTGGCAAGCACCTGATGGTGAGTAATCACCGCTGCTCATAGACATCTGCAACACCAGCGGGATTGCAGATGCTTTGCCAACCTAGAGGGCTGAGATGAAAATACTTTTTGTGCAAGCACTGTATAAAATAAGAGAATGAACCCCTAATTTCGCAAAGGTGTCTTAACAACATTGTTTCTTAATAATCTAGCTTTTGTTTGTGACCAAAGGGCTGGCAGTTTTCTCTCTCAAAGAATCAGCATCGCTATTCAGCGAGGCAACGCTGCCAGCCTTTTGGGCTCCAATGCTACAGGGCCCTATTTAGATTTAATTTAGTTTTAGCTTTGATTTAATGTCATTGTAAATTGCTTTTGTTATGTAAATTAATGTATTTACCCACTATTTTACAATTTCCACGAACTAAAAATGTAAGGAATTAAATCCATATTTTACGTTTATCTTCATTTGAATCGGAAGCCATTCAAATGGGTATACTCAAGTAAAAAAAATGTTGTAACTCTCACAATGTGAACGGATGCAATAAATCAACAAAAAAAAAGCAAAAATACGCGTATCAGAGCAATAACCATAAAATAGTTTAGTGTAGCTGAAGGTCAGTGAACTCCTTGCTGACCTTTGAGAAAGGTTTGACTGTAATCTGACTACAGAAATGCATTAATGTAATATCCGACTTGACATAGATTCAATTTATATATTTGTTACTAGCAGCCCGTCCCGGCTTCGCACGGGGTAGACAATTATAAAATGAAAAAAGTTGTTGTAGTGACATAACTACAATAGTTGGACATATGCTACCGCGGAGTTTTTTGTAGACATTATGATGTTCTTCAATATTGTTATACAATATTTTGTTCTATCGCTAATAGTTTCGGCAGCGCATTCGACGAAAGACATTTTAAGACTCATTTTTCTACACCTTCGGTTACATTGTTCAAATTTTACCAAGGATCCCTAATTTTTTTCAAAATGAAATGTAGCCTATGTCAAACTGGAAGAATGTAGCATTCTATTGGTGAAAGAATTTTTAAATTGGCCCAGTACTTTTTGAGCCTATTCATTACAAACATAAAAACATACAAAAATAGGTACATCTTTCCTCTTTATAATATTATTATTAGTGTAGATTTGACGACCGGATAGCCTAGTGGTTAGATACCCTGACTATGAAGCTTGAGGTCCCGGGTTCAAATCCCGGTCGGGGCAGATGTTTGTATGATGAATATGAATGTTTGTTCTCGGGTCTTGGGTATTTAATATGTATATAAGTATGTATTTATCTATGTAAGTAAGTTTATTCGTTGTCTAGTACCCATAGTACAGGCTTTGCCTAGTTTGGGTCTAGGTCAATTGGTGTCAAATTGTCCAATGATATTTATTATTATTTATTTATTTATAAAGCGCAACATGCAAAAAACAGCTCATAAAAAAACAATCTTCATCACTGGAATCACTATTTTTTTTACGGTATTATAACAGAAAACTCTGAAAGTTGTGTATTTTTACGTGAGTCGGAGTCGGTAAGAAAAATTTTGGTGACAATTTTTACATTTCTGACGATGCGTTTTGAAATTGCATCGACTCAACTTGTGCGTTCAGAATTATGTTCAACATCATTATAAAAAATAAAAAATCCCATGGAATTTTAAGGACCATTAAATAAAGCTAAATTTGGTATTTTTTATTAAATTTTCTAACCATTTATCATTTATTTAATGATAATAATACCGAACGAACCATTATTATGAGCGTTTCAGACTTTGTTATCTGTCAAAAGCTACTTAAACACGCTTCACTCCAAGGTCAAATTACTTTCCCCACTAGTGGATAAAATGCGATTTTACCCGCTTGTATTAAAGGATAAAAGACGGCTTTCCGAGGTAGTGAGGGGAAAATAACTATTACTAGCTGTTGCCCGCGACTTAATCCGCGGTGATTTCGGTTATCGCTATCTCGTGGGAACTATATAACTTTCCCGAATAAAAAGTAGCCTATGTTATTCCTCAATATTCAAATTATCTTCTTACCAAGTTTCATCTAGATTGGTGCAGCGGTTTTCCCGTGAAAAGGTAACAAACAGACAGACAGAGAGACAGAGAGACAGAGTTATTTTCGCATTTATAATATTAATTATTAATTAATTTAAATATTAATATTCATACAAATTAATTGATGAAATCAGGTGTTATAAGGAAGTTAGGTACTTTGCGAAAGGGCCATATTACGTGGTGTTAGTTAGGACGTATTATTACATGTGTTGATTTGTGTGGAAAAGAAGCTTACATGCATTTGTCGCATAGACGCAGCAGTCTTGCACGTGTACCCTTAAAACTGAAAATTGGGTTTAATTTTTTGCTGCTAGCGGATATAAGAAATACATAATATACTATGAAGTTTTGTGAATTTCCAACACACTAAAATATAATCTTAGTACCTTCTGAAACTGAGTCAGCCACTTGACCCCGAGCAAAGGTCATCAGATTGCAGCCGATAATAACCAAAATGGCCGCTCATTATTTCACTTTGCCACGAATTGAAAGTTCTAATGGAATATGGTAATTTAATTCTGGCCAGTTAGCCTGACCCTGGCGTGAACAGTAGAAAAATGTTTGCTACTTAAAAAAAAAAAGTTTGCTAGCTTTTATAATTTCAGAATGTCCACTCGAAATTTTAACTCGCCTGATGGAAAGCAACCGCCACCGCCCATGGACTCGCAATCCCGGGGGTTCGCAGATGCGTTGCCAACCTCGAGAGCTAAGCTGAAAATTCCTAACATGCCTAATGAATAACAGGCACAAGCCTGTTATTTCCGTGGCTGTCTTATTTTCTACACCGAAACACAAAAGTGCAAGCACTGCGAGCTTAGCGACAGGATTAGCGAATAAGATAGTGGTAGCGATCGGGACGGACCTTGTGCAAGGTCCTACGACTAGGTTTAGTTTTTAGGGTTCCGTACCTCAAAAGGAAAAAACAGAACCCTTATAGGATCACTTTGTTGTCCGTCTGTCTGTTTGTCTGTCTGTTTGTCTGTCTGTTTGTCTGTCTGTCAAGACCCTTTTTCTCTGGAAAGCGTATAGGTAGCATGCTGAAATTAATATCAAATACTCAAACTTGCGGTCTTTTGACGCTGTGAAAAAATTAACCTTCTAAGTCAACGCAATCAAAAGTTCGATATTTCAAAAACGGGTGAACCGACTTTAACAGATACGACAGATACACAGATATACAGATACACAGACACACAGATACACAGATACACAGACACACAGACACACAGATATACAGATACACAGATACACAGACACACAGATACACAGACACACAGACACACAGATACACAGATATACAGATACACAGATACACAGATACACAGACACACAGATACACATATACACAGATACACAGATACACAGACACACAGATACACAGATAAACAAATACACAGATACACAGACACACAGATACACAGATACACATGTCAAACTTATAACACCCCTCTTTTTTGTCGGGGATTAAAAAGATACAGTCATTACAAAGGCTATTTCTATACAAATTGCCGAAATCCATAAACCTAAAGGGTACATCCAGTTACTGTCCTAGAAACTTGAAATTTGGTTTGTTGGTAGCTCTTAATAATAATAGCACAACCATTCCAAAAAGTCTCAAAAACCTCAAAATCTTAAATTTTTATGTCTGTCTGTAGATTTCGCAGACCAATAGAAGTTGACTCCACACTGCGTACATTTTGCTTAGGAGCAGGGCTCTGCTAACATTGGACTTCTTAAAACACTGGGGAAAAGCGTTAAAATCTTTCTACGGAACCCTCGTGCGCGAGTCCGACTCCCACTTGGCCGGTTTTTTTCAAATACTGCTCTTTTGTATGTGTCTCGAACTTGTGTGAATAAAATATCTCTCTCTCATCTTTCTCTACCCGCAAATGTAATGCAATATGCACAGTTTAGGAATACGTCTCGGGCTCTTAAACAATTTCACAATTGTAATTTCTCTCTCTGATACTGTTTGAAGCATCTTTGAAGCCCTGTGCAGCTTCTCGTTTCACCCAGAATCTCACTCGCTACCATCGGGTACTGGTATATTTGATCGAGCAGATATTGAATTCTGAGTACTCACGGATTGACTGAGCGTTTGACGGCTATTACCGTTATTAGATACTCGTAGCTTCGATTTGGCAATAGAGAGATGGCGTCTTTGCTGTAAAGGGAAGCCAGAGAGTAAGGTAATATTTCTGGTGTAAAGTGGATGAATATTTGAAAAACTCTTCAAGTTTCACGCGAGACTTAAATTAAATTCTTTGTTTTAAACGGTTTGTATCTTTAATATGAGTATCGGGTTTTGTATTTTTTTCATAAGGTACCTAAAATCTAAAAGACTTAAAAACAGATAAATATCTAACCAGTCAACTAAAACATCATCATCATCATCATGTCAGCCGAAAGACGTCCACTGCTGGACATAGGCCTCCCCCAAGGCTCTCCACTCAGACCGGTCTCGTGCTTTCCGCATCCACCGCGGTCCCGCAATCCTTACTAGGTCGTCGCTCCATCTTGTTGGAGGCCTACTGACAGCTCGTCTCCGGTCCGTATAACACATAATTCCTTCTTACATAACATATTGATGCTTTCGAACGCATCAGTATAATAGTGAAATAAACGGATAAGTAAGTCAGTCGTGTACAACCCAACTTGTTTCGGACTAATTCGTAGTCCATCGTCTAGTCCTTTTCATGTTAAAGGTGGCATCAGTATCGTCAAAAATAACAATTTCAACACGTTCCCTGTCCTGTGTATCCATTTGGATACAAAAACAGTTACCCGGAGTTCATGAATCCAAAAAGATACGTGATTCAATAAATAAAACACAACATATATTTCATTAAAACATTATCATAATAAAAATAATGGGTCTTCAAATTATTACTTCATAAAATAAAAACTTATCGCGTCAATAACCATTAGTCTTCATTTATTACAACAGCTATTATAATTGAATGCTTTTTCAGCACTTTTACCAGGTGTGAGTACGTTGACCTGAACTTAGCACTTAGGGCGACGACCTTTGAAAAGATTGAATTGAAGATAAAATCTGTTCATATGTTAATCTGTCTGTCTTTTAAAATACTGAATAGATTTTAATTAAATTTGTCTCGTGTTCAAAAAAGTATTTTCATAAAGCATTAAACTCTTCATCTATGACTTCGGGCCACTTGTAGCAAAAATGAAAATTTAGTTGAAGTCTTAAAACCAGGTTGAATTTTTTGCTGCAAGAGGACATTAGTGTTAAAATCGTCCTATAGAATATAGTGTAGAAATATAGTCTAAGACCAAAAACGTTATTCAAACATAAATGTCACGTCAAAATTACGCAAGTAAAATTTACCTTCGCAAAAACTAGCGCCATCATGACTTCCACCCTTTATCTACACTAATATTATAAAGAGGAAAGATCTACACTAATATTATAAAGAGGAAAGATTTGTACCTATTTTTGTATGTTTGTAATGAATAGGCTCAAAAAGTACTGGGCCGATTTAAAAAATTCTTTCACCAATAGAATGCTACATTCTTCCAATTTGACATAGGCTACATTTCATTTTGAAAAAAATTAGGGATCCTTGGTAAACTTTGAACAATGTAACCGAAGGTGTAGAAAAATGAGTCTTAAAATGTCTTTCGTCGAATGCGCTGCCGAAACTATTAGCGATAGAACAAAATAATGTACAACAATATTGAAGAACATCATAATGTCTACAAAAAACTCCGCGGTAGCATATGTCCAACTATTGTAGTTATGTCACTACAACAACTTTTTTCATTTTATAATTGTCTACCCCGTGCGAAGCCGGGACGGGCTGCTAGTCTCGCTATAAACACGGTCGGTTGCAGCTTAAAACATTCGCCCATTAAAATTGTACACAAATTTTCACTCCACACTCTAAAACCGGCCACTTTCATTAAAATAAGTTTGATAAACGACACGAGGATTCTGGGCCCACACTTAAATGCTTGCGAGTGACGTCACAACATGGCCGCCGCAGTACACAGTTGGATTGGCTGTCTAGACTATGTTGGCAATCCTGACAAATTAGTTTTATGTTGGCACTAACGCCCATTTTTTAACCGACTTCATTCTCTCTTCCACTTCCTTTGTAATGGCGTAATGGTGTTAAACTTTCATGGTACTTTGAATCAGTAATCTATACCTACAAAACAGTACCGTAACCTAAACCGCTGGACCTAGAGACTTGAAATTTGGAAAACATACCTTGAGTATCCTAGAGGTGCACTAAGTAGGGATTTTTCGAAATAGGGAACTAGCCCATTTTGAAATATTTCACGGGGGCAAAGCCGCGGGGCATACGTTAGTGCGGTCTATGAATTAAACCACACTCACCTAAGAGTTCTCGACAGCTAGACTCTAGTACGGTACGCATCAAACTTTAATGCGCCTGGAGTGAAGTCAGCCATTTGTAGGGGAAGCGAGTCGCACAGAGATTAAGGAGAATGTGGGAGCGAGACCGTGGCCTACACAACTTTAGAAGCGCATTCAAGCTTGAAGCGTACTGCAGATATTGTGGAAGACTGTCAGTGACAATTAAGAGAACTGTCAATCGGTGTGACAGAGAGTTTGCGCTTTCATGTCATACAGGAATACACGTTTTCTATTAGGTAATTATACTTATGTAAGTAGTTAGATAAGTCATCTTGCATGAGGTAGGTAGGTCATCACATCACTATAATAATGGTCACTACAGTCAGTGGTACCGTTTAACTTTAAAAGATCCACCGTACCACCAGGGGTATTTCCAGTGGTACGGTGGGTCCGAAGGGGTTTTGACGACCCTCATTCAATAAGGTACGTCATAATGTTCACAAGACAATGAAAATAATCGATTTATTGATTATTTTTGTGTTTATTTTTATGAAACATTCATAGAATGAAATTCAACATACAAATGTATAATGTATACAAATGTTTGTATGTTGAATTTAATTCTATGAATGTTTCATAAAAATAAACACAAAAATAATCAATAAATCGATTATTTTCATTGATACAGAAAATAGCTCCATCTCTTGCCACTAATGCGTAACTGTAGAAGTTCCGTAGTGGGTGAGCCGCTTGATTAAGCTACTCATAGATGGCGCTGAGGAGAGATCTTCCAAATAAAAATATGACAAGGCATTGAAAAATTCGTTAGGTACACCAACGTTAAGTATAGCTTAATTGGTGGAGCGTGGTACGGATTACCGAGGTTGCTGGTTCAAGTCCAGCTACTTAACGGATTTTTCTTTGCATTGTCATTGTATGTTCACAAGACAATCGATAAACATGTTCGGAACATGTTGACATTTGCGCCCAAGTTTGGAACTTAATTGAGAGAGACTATGGCCAAAGAGGTTGCAATTTGTAGCCTTTTCTGTGCTTCATTTTCGGTGTGCTGATGACATGTCTTTTTTTTATATGTAATATCATTGCCCTCATAATGTAACAGTCGCATAAACTACTATTATAAGTTTAATTCAATCTCCTGCCAAGATCCTCCTGCTTCCCATTCTGTGTGCCGTGAGCAATCACAGCCGAGTGGTGCCCCATATTGCTGTCACAGCGCGGCGCTAAGCGCACGAATATCCGCAGGTACGATATTAACATCTTGACGTGTAATTACCTCATTCTGCACGTAAATTGTGCGACATTTAGTACAAAATTGAATCCGCTTTGTAGGTTTATTGGTAGAACATTACAATGTGCTGGGAAATACTTAATTTCGGTTTAAGGTTTTATAACCTAACCCACTTAGGTAATAAAGTTTAGAAATCCCCGAATTTCTACCTATTTTTATGAAACTTAGCTAAGAACCACCGTTAGAGAACCTGCTTTCAAATAAAATGCATGGGTTCACCCTTTCAAGAGCTACGGTGCCACATTCAGACACAAGCCGCGATAGCCAAGTGGTTTGACCTATGGTCTCTCAAGCAGAGTGTCGTGGGTTCAAATCCCGGCTCGCACCTCTGAGTTTTTCGGAATTTATGTGCGGAATTACATTTGTAATTTATCATGAGCTTTTCGGTGAAGGAAAACGTCGTGAGGAAACCGCACACACCTGCGAAGCAATTCAATAATGTGTGTGAAGTTCCCAATCCGCACTGGGCCCGCGTGGGAACTATAGCCCAAGCCCTCTCATTCTGAGAGGAGGCCTGTGCCCAGCAGTGGGACGTAAATAAGGCTGGCGATGATGATGATGATGAAACAGGATTCCAAAGTCCAAGACTAAATTATTAGATATTGTTCGTAGAAAAAATCCAAAGATGTGATGTGATTTAATGTACCGTTTTCCGATGCCAGGATTATTGAACTTTTTGTGTGTCCTAAGTACAGTCAAGTGCAAAAATATGGGTGCATACAACTTACTCAAAAATATGTCCCATGGCTCTTGTGTCGGCGAATTAAGGTTCTGGTATCGTTGTACTTAGTGATGGATTAATTCGATATAGTTTTGCACTCAAGTGCAAACTCGATAGGTACGGTCAACCGTACCTATCGAGTTTGTGAGATTAGGTTCTGTTCTGTCTTTCGTTTATTTTTAACCGACTTCAAAAAAAGAGGAGGTTCTCATTTCGTCGGAATGTTTTTTTTAATACATTTATGTTATTTGTACAACTACGTAAATAAGCAAACCTTTCGCTTCGTAATTCGTCAAGTACACTTAAACGGCGCAATTTCGAAGCATAAACTTTACCTACGTTCTACGCTTATCGCTAACTTATTTGGCCTATAACGATGTTATTATATTTCTTATTACCCACGCAACGGGGTTTTATGTCAATTCCGTGGAACGCGTAAATCAGAATAGCGATATTTTTACGTTAAGCATTAAACAGTTTTTACTATCCGCAGTGTCTATAAAAGGGGCTAGATTAAACCCGTAATAAAGTACGAATTGTGCATTTTTGGAGTATTTCACTGGGTTCTTTTTACTTTCTCAAGGATAAGGCGCGAGAGCTATTTTTAACAGACTTCAAAAAAGGAGGTTTTTTTTATGTATGTTCATCGATTACTCCGTCAATTGTAGACCGATTTTCAAAATTATTTTTTTATTCGAAAGGGTATACTCCTGAGGTGGTCCCATTGTCACCAAGTCATGATCTGATGATGGGATTTCAGGGAAATCGAGGGCAACCCTCAAATTTAATAGGCACGCATCATGTGTTTCATATATTTTTTAAGGCTATTCAAGTATTTGCGTCGTCGTGCGTTGATGAGCTGATGATGGAAGGTACAACTCCTTAACGGTTAGGAGTTGGAGGATAATTCTGAAAATGTTAAATCAACGTAAAATTGTGAAATAAAAATCTTTTAACAAAAAAGTAATAGTTTAATTGTACGGAAGTTGCCCCTTTTTTTAGTGACTCTTAAGTAGAGCTTGCTTGAAAAAAAAAATGGTAGGTAGGTATATTACCTCCAAGTATTTGAAAGTGTGAAAAAAATCGGGGCAGTAGTGTACATACTGTAGTGAATTTCAAAGGAAAACTATCACATATAAGTAGGATCTACACGTCAACCCGTAAATAGTAGGCCAACTTAAAACTACTAAGCAAAATCACCTAGGTATTAAAATAAAATTTGATATGCTTGTGCAAAGCCTTTTTCCCTCACTACCTCGGAAAGCCGTCTTTTTATTTTATCCTTTAATACAAGCGGGTAAAATCGCATTTTATCCACTAGTGGGGAAAGTAATTTGACCTTGGAGTGGAGCGTGTTCAAGTAGCTTTTGACAGATAACAAAACGTATAGCGCTCATAATAATGGTTCGTTCGGTATTAATTATTATTAAATAAATGATAAATGGTTTGAGAATTTAATAAAAAATACTGAATTTAGCTTTTTTTAAATGATGTTGGATATAATTCTGAACGCACAAGTTGAGTCGATTCAATTTCAAAACGCATAGTCAGAAATGTCAACACTGTCAATAAAAAAAAATTCACCCCTTTTCTGTCATAATATCGTAAAAATATAGTGATTCCAGTGATAAAGATTTAATTTTATGAGCTGTTGTTTTGCATATTGCGCTTTCCTCGCTACAGTGAGGAGAAAAGTTTTGTGTTACACACGGGTGCAAATGTATTTTACTTCTCGTAAAATACAACTTTGCACCCTTGCATAACAAACAACTATTTGATTTTAATTGTACCTAATTATGTTATTAGTTATTACTCGATAATTACCAAAATGCTCGCGGACTAAAACCTTTCTGATCTAATGCAGTGCAGATATACTCTATAGCCATAAGAAAGCCGTCCTCAAAAAAATAAAGTGTGTGTTGTCGTAGTCATTATACCTCTAATAGTTACAGGATTCAATTCATTACACTACCAAGTACTGGTAGTGGGCTGTACTTTATATCACTCGCACCTATTCAAGTCGGAACTGCTGTCCAAAGGTTTTATCATTGCTATAAATTCCCCTTAGGACATCAGCGATTACTCGGCCCACATTATCCCTTCTTTCCCTGGGAATTGGCTATTTACACGCCATACTACAATATCTTGTCAGAAACTTGAAGGAGGCAAATCACCTACACCCTGAAGTTGGGCCGAGAATGTTCCAGATCAAAAACCTATCACATGCACCAGACTGTAATGGGTTTTTAATGGGACCATTTGCGCCACGCCTACCCGATCTCTCTTTACTGATACGTCGTGAATTTTGAAAATGGATGCATTTGGCTCTAATAAAGTCAGGACGTCAGGAGTAGCCGTGATAGCCTAGTGGTTTGACCTATGGCGTCTCAAGCAAAGGGTCATGGGTTCAAATCCCAGCTCGCACCTCTGAGTTTTTCGGAATTTATGTGCGGAACTGCATATGTAATTTATCATGAGCTTTTCGGTGAAGGGAAACATCGTGAGGAAACCTGCAGACACCTGCGAAGCAATTCAATGATGTGTGTGAAGTTCCCAATCGGCACTGGGCCCGCGTGGGAACTGTAGCCCAAGCCCTCTTATTCTGAGAGGAGGCCTGTACCCAGAAGTGGGACGTAAAAAAGGCTGGTGATTATGATGATGAATGTCAGGTTGATGACAGCTAGTTATAGTTAAAGTGAGAAAAGCATTCTTCTGTCAAAATGTTTATGACATTGTCATAAGATTGATTTTTGCCTGGCCCGTGGGAAATGTTTTTCTGCTATGTCTATAACCCTTTAAATAGCCTAGGAAATGAGTACTCACAAATGCTCTCTCTTTACTACTCTAAACAAAGTCACAAAGTCAAACTTTCTGCTTTCGAACATTCAGTCCACAATCATTAGTTGACCATACTAAAACAGAAAACTTGTATTCTAGTCTTTTCAGATTTTATGTTATTAATCTGCCTACTAAAAATGTGTAATAAAATAAAAATACAATAACCTAACCAACTTAGAAAAGTTGAAAAACCCCCGACATTGTCATTTCAAAGTTCAATATTTAAAAACGGGTCAACCGATTTTAATGAAACTTAGCTAAGAACCATCTCGATTAAACTAGCTTTCGATTGAAAAAAACCGCATCGAAATCGGTCCATCCGTTTGGGAGCTATGATGCCACAGACAGATACGCACATCTGTATCTACATTCTGTATCTACATATCTACATTAACATGTGTATCTACACAGATACACATGTTAAACTTATAACACACCTCTTTTTCGTCGGGGGTTGAAAAGTCTGCTAATAGAAAGTTATTGGTGATTGTTCAATACAAAACCGGGCAAGAGCGTGTCGGTGTAACTTAAAGGTATTTTAATCACACTTATTAAAAAGCCAGTGTTAGCAGAGCCCTAAACCTAAGCAAACTGTACGCAGTGTGAGGTCAATTCATATCGATTACTGACATAGACAAACAATTAACTATTTCTCACAAACCTGTAAAGCCTGATTGTCTCTGATAGTTTCACTATAATTATGCACTACTGCTCTGATTTTTTTCACATATGGTGGTAGGACCTTGTGCGAGGTCCGTCCGAATCGCTACCACCATCTTACTCGTTAATCCTGCCGCTAAGCAGCACTGCTTGCACTGTTGTGTTCCGGCGTGGAGAGTAAGACAGCCGATGTAATTACGGGCACAAGAGGCATTTCATCTTAGCCCTCTAGGTTGGCAACGCATCTGCAAACCCTCCGGAGTTGCGGACGTCTATGGGCAGTGGTGATCACTTATCATCAGGCGACCCACTTGCTCGCTTGCCTTCCTCGTTGTATAAAAAAAAATATATATATTCAAATACAACAGTTGATGTAACATAAACTATGTAAAGTCGAGGAAATTAATTCCTGACCCACCATGGAACCTGTTCACAGTAAACGTCATAGTGACATCGCATAGCTTGACAAGGAAAATCGTTATGACGTTTACTATGAAAATGTTCTACGGTGGGTCAGAAATTAATTTTCTCGACTGTACCTTTTGAGAATAAGTAAATAAATAATTGGTAATACTAATAATTCACTTGGACTCTCACACACACGTACGCACGGTTGCACGCACATGTCGCGCACACGCACATTAACAAACATGCACACAGACAGGGATTGTTTGTGACCATAAACTATGAAGAGGTACCAATAACATCAGGTACATAACAAATAAAACCCCATTGCTACAAGTTAGAGTCAAATACATAGCTTCGTTCTAGAGAGTGCGCACTATTTCCTTCTATCCCAATACAGTTATGCGATCATCCCTAACCCTGAATTGTAGCGACACCGTAAACTACACTTGTCTGTCAGACTTTTATTTAAATAATGAAAGCAATTTCCAATGACATTAAATCCAAGCTAAACTAAATAAACTACAACTTAAAACTAAATTAAATCTAAATAAGGCCTCCATGGCATGGTGCCCAAAAGGCTGGCAGCGTTGCCTCGCTGAAGAGCGATGCTGATTCTTTGAGAGACAAAACCGCCAGCCCTTTGGTCACAAGTTGTCTTAATTTCGTACTAAAACTTAAGACTCCTATTACGCAAAATTACCCATATTCCTATATCTGTGAAACACGCAGATTCTCATCTCTAAGGCGTATTAGACGCGCGGTTGGCAGGCAGGGCACGCGGGAGGCATAAATCGACTCCCTCAAGACGCCCCGCTATTATAATGGGAATATGAAGCTATTGAAACGTTTTGTTTTTCGTGTCGTGTGGACGTCGTGAATCATAGTTGGGCACAAAGCAAGTTGCACCACACTTATGGCAAGAAAGTTATATATTTACGCTTCATTATCTGGCACTATAAATATTTGAGCAAGTGATTGAGCATATATAGCTCCTCAAATATTCACATAAAATAAAGCATCACAAAAACTTATTTATCTACACACATATCATAAGTCCTCTATAGTGCTTTCTTACTTCGCCGCCAGCACCACCACCACCCCAGCAGTCCACCACCTAGTCCCAAATTAAGCAGCGCTTGTGTTATGGAAGCTAGACAACGAATAATAGTAGTTTATCTACACACATATCATAAGTCCTCTATAATGCGTTCAGAAACCGTAGAAAATGACCAGCATTGCAGTACATCGTCGCCTCCGCCGCCAACCACCACGACCAGCAGTTCCAGCAGTAAAGTAATATTCATTACGACATCGAATTCGATGTCGTAATGACTTTTCGATATCGAATCCGATGTTTCAAATTTGAAAACCAACGTAATTTACAATCATAGTGAAATAAAACGGATCACTCACGAACATAAGTCGAGTTCAGTCCGACATGTATAAATAACAATGTGATATTTTATTTTATTTTACAATAAAAAAAAATCAGTTTACGAAACGTCCGCTCGGTATGTTTGTCTATGATTTAAAAAAAACAGTCAAATTCGTGACAGGTACGGGTATGATTATGCCTTCGGCTTCTCAACCCATCTTAGAGTACTTATAATATGTGTGTAGATAAAGTAATGTATGCAACTTCACATAATTAGGCCTTATGGATGGTTGTCAAATTCGAAAAACCGAATTCGATATCGAAAAGTCATTACGACATCGAATTCGATGTCGTAATGAATATTACTTTACTGCTGGAACTGCTGGTCGTGGTGGTTGGCGGCGGAGGCGACGATGTACTGCAATGCTGGTCATTTTCTACGGTTTCTGAACGCATTATAGAGGACTTATGATATGTGTGTAGATAAACTAATAAAAAAAAAAAAAAAAAATATAAATATATATAATTTATTGAATCAGGCGTTACTTTGCGGAGGTCCATATTTATGAACTAAAAAACAATTACTTTGCTCACCCGCGACCACTAATGACAAATAGTTATATCTGTGCGGCAAATGTATGTTTCCATGCAACACCTCCACCTCCACTGCTACACGAATCAACACATGCCACACAGACCCAACTATCACCACCACCACTATACTAAACGCTGACGCGTTTCGGCACTCTCCACGAGGCCATTTACGAAGCACAACAACAACCGCTCAACATGCCACCACTTCCACTACTGACATATGTAAACCATGTACTCAACTTAGTTAATGACAAAACCAACGTACCCACTAATATTTTATAAATTCCAAACTACCCTTTTATGTAAGTCCTAAACTACCCTTTTTTTAAGAAATGAATTCCAAACTACCCTTTTTATTTTTATTTTTAATCTACGCCAGGTACCCCGTTATTTTTAACCGAGTACGGTAAAAAGAGAAGTCATGTTCTCATTATTACTATGACACATTATTAAAATTAGAACCAAGTCGTAACAAAGGCGAAGAAACCAAATTAACTTGTTCATTAATAATAGACCCCATGTTGTTGTACCTAATTATTTCCAATTGTTCTAAAACCGATAGCCGCAAACCCTTATCACAATAATGTAAAATTTCGTACGTATCTGAGTCTAACAACGAATGATTCGTTTCTAATAAATGCTTGGCAAAGTTTGATTTCTCTGGATGATCATGCCTATATGACGAGACATGCTCTTTAAATCTAGTATCAAAGCTTCGACCGGTTTGTCCAATGTATACTTGACTACAGTCGCCACAAGTGAGTTTATATACGCCCGACCTGTTCCCTTTATCCACCTTTTCTTTGTTATTACAAAGTCTAGAACGTAAAGAATTAGTAGTCTTAAAGGCAACATTGATGTTATTTGATTTTAAAATATTATAAATCTTGTCAGACAACCGGCCAACATAAGTAATACTAGATCTAAATTTGTTAGTAGGCTGAGATGGCAACGCAGAGTAAAGCATGCTATTCACTATCCGTCCCTGCTTCTTTTGAACCAGACTATTAACCATTGCTGTACTATAACCATTTGTTGTTGCTATCTGATATATAGTATGTAACTCAGAATCATAATGCTCTTTCGACAGAGGTACAGTTAGTAGTCTATGTACATAACAATGGAAAGCAGCCAGTTTATGCTGCCATGGGTGAGTAGAATTTGCAGGTATGACAGTATCTGTGTACGTAGGCTTACGGTAAATTTGAAACTGGTGCCTATTATTTACTCTTGTAATAGTTAAATCCAGAAAATTTAATGAACGATTTTCCTCTAATTCTCGTTTGAACTTTATTTTTGGATGTTTGTTATTGAGAGCACTAATAAACAAATCTAGCTGCCTCATACTCCCCTTCCAACATAAAATTAAATCATCAACATACCTATAATAATATACTAAATTGCTGTTCCCCACTATATATTGTTTTTCAAAGTTATCCATAAAAACGTCAGCCATTAAAGGACTAAGAGGTGACCCCATTGCTAAACCATCACTCTGCAAATAATATTGACCATTAAATCTGAAATAATTTTGTTTCATGCATAAAGTTACTAATTCTATTAACTCACAAACCTCCCCCGGATGTAAACGCTTCCTTTCTAAGTGACATCTAAGAATATTTAAGGTTTCACTATATGGTACGTTGGTAAACAAACTATCCACATCTAAAGAAAGTAATGTTGAGTTTGGCGGTATATTAATGTCTTTAATTTTATTTACTAAATCTGAACTATTCTTTAAACTATATATTGGCTTAAAAGAAGATTTTTCCCGAACAATGCTATTTAACTTCCTCGCTCGGGTTTGCGGCTATCGGTTTTAGAACAATTGGAAATAATTAGGTACAACAACATGGGGTCTATTATTAATGAACAAGTTAATTTGGTTTCTTCGCCTTTGTTACGACTTGGTTCTCATTTTAATAATGTGTCATAGTAATAATGAGAACATGACTTCTCTTTTTACCGTACTCGGTTAAAAATAACGGGGTACCTGGCGTAGATTAAAAATAAAAATAAAAAGGGTAGTTTGGAATTCATTTCTTAAAAAAGGGTAGTTTAGGACTTACATAAAAGGGTAGTTTGGAATTTATAAAATATTAGTGGGTACGTTGGTTTTGTCATTAACTAAGTTGAGTACATGGTTTACATATGTCAGTAGTGGAAGTGGTGGCATGTTGAGCGGTTGTTGTTGTGCTTCGTAAATGGCCTCGTGGAGAGTGCCGAAACGCGTCAGCGTTTAGTATAGTGGTGGTGGTGATAGTTGGGTCTGTGTGGCATGTGTTGATTCGTGTAGCAGTGGAGGTGGAGGTGTTGCATGGAAACATACATTTGCCGCACAGATATAACTATTTGTCATTAGTGGTCGCGGGTGAGCAAAGTAATTGTTTTTTAGTTCATAAATATATATATAAAAATATAAATTTGGGACTAGGTCAATTGGTCCTACTACATTTATTCATATATTTAAATTACACTCATGGCCTTAACAAACTTTTCGTATTTTTATTTTTCCCGTCACCCCGTTCAAAATTTCTAAAATTTCAAACTGAAACGTGAATATACAGAAATATTTGCCCCCGTGAAATATTTCAAAATGGGCCAGTTCCCTATCCCGTGGGAATTTCGAAAAATCCCTTCTTAGTGCACCTCTAGGATACTCAAGGTACATGTTTTGCCAAATTTCAACTCTCTAGGTCCAGTGGTTTAGGCTGCGCGTTGTCAGTCAGTCAGTCAGTCAGTAAGTCGCGGTACTGTTTTATAGGTATAGAAGACCATAAAAAAACATTCTTGAACTGGGATCCCAGTTCAAGGATTTGTTTTTCTAAATTTACGTTTCAGTATGAAATTTGAGAAATACACCTATGAAAAGCTCCCAAATATTTTAATAATTAAATACTAATAATAATGTTTGTTTCATGTGCATCCCGGCCACCTCGACCTCTTTCCACGCCGGCCTGAGTCCCCGCGACTCCCGCACGCGCCGCTCTTGGCGGAGCCCCGTCAGTGCAGTTTTGTCGCGGCTGTCAGACTATTTTTCTATTTAGTTTTCCGTTGTGTTGTGTTTTTATGCCCTTAGATCATATGCAGAATGCAACGCAACCCGTAGATGGTACGTCACATGTATGCCCAATATGCAGTAGAACATTTAGTAGTAGTAGAGGTTTGAATATTCACAAATCCAAATTGCACAAATGTTTAAGTCAGAATGCCCCCCCCTTGTACATAAATCCTGTCTCCCCAAATACAAACCGTACTCCTACTAATCCACCCACTATTCCCTTCCATCTGCATTTGAGCCACTTAAAAAACAATGTTAAGGTGGTAAAAAGAATTCCCCGTGGCGCCCGGATCTCCGTCGCTACTCATTTGGCTCAACTTATAACGAAATGTTTGGACAATAATAGCTATGCGGACTGGCAGAATTTGTTACTTTTCCCATTTAATACACTTCACGTTAAAGACGATAAATCGTCTAAGATTTCTCTTACCCAAAAAATAAAAAACAATTGTTCCAATTATTCACCGCCTTGCCTTACAGTTTTTAGTACAGGCAAAAATAGCAATCAAAATTATTTTAAAAACAAAGTGGAATCTAAAGTTAGCGACGGAGACCTGAAGGGGGCCGCGCGGTTACTTTTTTCCAGTGACGTACTATCTCCAGATAATAGCGACACACTCTCGGCCTTACAAACTAAACACCCTCGAGCTCCTACAAACGCATACTTTTTGGACCCGCCTACGTCGCCCGATGTTTGTTTAAACATTCACGAGAAAGACACAGTGAATGCAATCTATTCATTTAAAACCGGTTCTGCAGCAGGTCTTGACGGACTTGCTCCCCAACACCTAAAAGACCTTACCTCTCACTGTGTGGGCGACGCAGGCAAACATTTAATCCTCGCTTTAACAAAATTAATAAACCTCATGCTGTCTGGCAATGTTAATCCCGAAATAGTTCCCGTTCTTTATGGAGCCAACCTAATTGCGCTCACTAAAAAAGACGGAGGTGTCAGACCCATTGCGGTCGGCTCTACATTTCGGCGATTAACTTCTAAAATTTCAGTTCGTCACATAGTTTCAAAATTGCAACCTCAGTTTGAACCAATTCAATTAGGTTTCGGTACTAAAGGTGGGTGCGAAGCGGCAGTCCATGCCCTGCGCACCTACCTTAATAACGATCAGTGTGAGGTTTTACTCAAAATTGACGTCAAAAATGCATTTAATTCGGTAAACAGGGACACCTTGCTCACAGAAATTAGGAATAATATTCCGGAAATTTATAATTACCTACTTAACTGTTATCATGAACCTTCTAAATTAATGTACAAAAGCAACGAATTATCTTCTGAAGTCGGCTGTCAGCAGGGTGATCCCCTCGGACCAGCCATTTTCAGTTTAGCCATTAACCCCATCATTCAAAATTTAAAGTCCAAATTTAACGTATGGTATCTTGATGATGGTTCCCTAGGAGGTGATGCAGTTACGGTACTTTCAGATCTCTCAGAAATTATAAATAAATTTAAGGCCATTGGTTTAGATCTAAACTTTAATAAATGCGAACTGTTCATAAACAACGCGATCCGATCCGATCTCTTCCAACATTTTAATTTACTTTGTCCAAATATCAAAATTGTCGATAAGCAAAACTTAAGCCTCCTAGGGTCACCAATCTTCGACGATGCCATTCCAGATTTAATCGCAAAAACTGTTTCAAAATTTCAAAATTCTGCAGACCGGCTGCTGGAAATCAGTGCTCACACTGCTATCACTATTCTAAAATTTTGCCTTTTTGTGCCAAAATTTACTTATTTGCTTCGTTGTTGTCCCTTTTGGAAACATCAAAATTCTCTGACCTTAATTGATTCCCTTATGAAAACTTCTTTGGAATCTATACTTAACTTACAATTCAATGGGCAATCTTGGACCCAGGCTTCCCTTCCTATCAGATATGGTGGGCTAGGTATCCGCAAAATTTCTAGTGTTGCTTTACCAGCGTTCCTATCATCTGTCCACAGCACGTCCACCCTCGTAGGTAAAATCCTAAAGGATTGTCCTTCAAACTACGAGACGACGGGTTTGGTCGATGCTAGGAATGCTTGGCTAATGGCTTGTCCGGGTGAAAATCCTCCCGCTTATCCAAATTTCCAACGGAGCTGGGATGACACACTATCCAAATTAACTTATTCTAATATTCTCAGTTCCAGTTCAGGCCCAGACCGCGCAAGGCTTTTGGCTGTGGCAAGAAAGGAATCCGGTGACTGGCTTCATGCTTATCCTTCCGTTAACACCGGAACCTTTCTTGAGCCTGAAACACTGAGAATTGCAGTCGGGCTAAGACTGGGTGTTGCGCTGTGTTCACCACACCGTTGCCTCTGTGGCACCAATGTGGACGAAACGGGACACCATGGTCTTTCCTGTCAAAAGAGCGCCGGCCGTTTCTCCCGTCATGCCGCGCTCAATGACATAATCCGCCGGGCTCTTGCCTCTGCGAACGTGCCGGCCATTTTGGAGCCAAGCGGCATTGCCCGCGACGATGGCAAAAGGCCGGACGGTATGTCTCTGATTCCCTGGAGAATGGGTAGGGTTCTGGTTTGGGATGCGACCTGTGTCGATACAGTAGCACCCTCACATCTCCAGGGAACCACACAAAAAGCTGGTGCGGCGGCAGAAACGGCTGAAAATAGAAAAAAATCTAAGTATCAATCTCTCGGTCCGAATTATAATTTTGTTCCTGTCGGGTTTGAAACTTTGGGTCCATGGGGTCCCAGCGCTTACAAGCTTATTTCTGAGTTACAAAAGCGCTTAGTTGATGCAACTTGTGACCAAAGGGCTGGCAGTTTTCTCTCTCAAAGAATCAGCATCGCTATTCAGCGAGGCAACGCTGCCAGCCTTTTGGGCACTATGCCACGGGGGCCTTATTTAGATTTAATTTAGTTTTAAGTTGTAGTTTATTTAGTTTAAGCTTAGATTTAATGTCATTGTAAATTGCTTTTATTATGTAAATAAAGTATTATTCCTATGAACTCATGATCATGAATAACGTCAAAACACCTACAAAAAATCACGAGCACCTACACTACTACTTTAATACATGGCAATGTTATTTTGTCACTAGATAAAGCAATAATTTACCCGACTGCCTAAGGAAGGTTATGTTTTTATTTAAAACATGAATTGTAATTTACTGATGTTTTCTTTAAACAAAATAAACGTTGCGCGATATCGTTATGCAAACATGTTTAACTAACATAATGCATCAACATTATCCTAGTTCGAACGTTGCTTGCAAATTTATGAAAATGTACATAGAATTCATTAAATTCAGAGCGGCGCTCGTATTAAAGCTCTAGAAGTTTCCATCTTCAGGTGATGGTATTCCCACATTATAGTCTGTGGAATATGGAGGAGTTACTTTGATATAGAGGTGGCATTTTATAGTAGTTGAAAAATATAGGGTTTTAGTTGCAAGCTTTTCCTTAAACGTTAATTTTAAGTCCACAGCTACATAATTATAATAATATAACAACAAAAATTGGACCCATGTAAGAATTTAACTAAGTTAAGTGAGTAAGTTCTTCGTAACTTTTTTGCGCTGAACAGTGCCAAACGGATTTAGATCAAATTTGGAAAAGAGATAAAGGAATCTCATTTATACCCCTAAATTAAAAAATAGACTATCTTTTACCACTGAAAATAACATAGTTCCTGTGAGATAGTTCATGATCCTTAAAATTCTATGAAACACTTGTTTTTTTATAATGATATCAATATCATTATAAAAAAATTATAATCAATAATCAATAAAATAAGAATTATATTCAATATAATTCTGAACGCACAAGTTGAGTCGATGCAATTTCAAAACGCAACGTCGTAAATGTCAACATTAATTTCATTCTATGAATGTTTCATAAAAATAAAAACAAAAATAATCAATAAATCGATTATTTTCATTGATTCAGAAAATAGCTCCATCTCTTGCCACTAATGCGTAACTGTAGAAGTTCCGTAGTGGGTGAGCTGCTTGATTAAGCTACTCATAGATGGCGCTGAGGAGAGATCTTCCAAATAAAAAAATATGACACAAGGCATTGAAAAATTCGTTAGGTACACCAACGTTAAGTATAGCTTAATTGGTGGAGCGTGGTACGGATTACCGAGGTTGCTGGTTCAAGTCCAGCTGCTTAACGAATTTTTCTTTGCATTGTCATTGTATGTTGAATGTCAACATTGCCAACAAAAAAATTCTCACCGACTCCGAGTCACGTAAAATTATACACAACTTCCAGAGTTTTCTGTTATAATGTCGTAAAAAAAACAGTTATTCCAGTGATGAATATTTATTTTTATGAGCTGTTTTTTTGCATGTTGCGCTTTCCTCGCTACAGTGAGGTGAAAAGTTTTGTGTTACATGCACCCGTGTGTAACACAAAACTTGTGTTGAAACACTCGCGGGTAAAATACAACTTTGCACCCTTGTATAACAAATAACTATTGAATGAAGCACCGACTTCATATAAATAAATAAATAAATATTCATGGGACAATTTGACACCAATTGACCTAGTCCCAAACTAGGCAAAGCCTGTACTATGGGTACTAGACAACGGATAAACATACTTATATAGATAAATACATACTTTTATACATATTAAACATCCAAGACCCGAGAACAAATATTCGTATTCATCATACAAACATCTGCCCCGACAGGAATTTGAGCCCGAGACCTCAAGCCTCATAGTCAGGATCTCTAACCACTAGGCTATTCGGTCTCCTCCTCCTAACCGCTAAGGAGTTGTACCTTCCATCATCAGCTCATCAACATGAGATGATGACTACCAGACGCAAATACATGAATAGCTTTAGAAAATATATGAAACACATAATACGTGCCTATAAAATTTGAGGGTTGCCCTCGATTTCCCTGGGATCCCATCATCAGATCATGATTTGGTGACAATGGGACCACCTCAGGAGTATACCCTTTCGAATAAGAAAAGAATTTTGAAAATCGGTCAACAATTGGCTTAGTAATCGATGTACATACAATAAAAAAAAATACATACAGTGGAACGTAGAACCTCGTCCTTTTTTGAAGTCGGTTAAAAAACTGGAGTAAAATCTATCGATAGCTTCACAGTTTTCATCTCGACGAACCGTAAAGGGCCGGAGAAGCTCCCATATATTCATAAAATGCCGTCAAACGCACTATACATTATTACCGTTACAGTAAATCTCCGCTGGCAACACCCGAATCGCTCTTAAAGGTCGTTGACCTGCGATTAGGGCGAATGCGAACTGCTGAGACGTGTACGAGACAAAAAACGTCGTAGATAGGTAGGTATACGAAGACATGTTATACTCATAGTGTTACTTCGGTATCGAGTTTCAAAGAAAAGTTGATCAAAATTTAATCACGCAAAATTATTGAAATACCTCGACGTTTCGGACGCGATGTTGCATCCATGGTCTCGAAGGGATCGAGGTATTTAAATATTTTAACGTGATTAAGCCCCGAGTATCATGACAATGTGTGAAAATCGCGAACGTTTAAATCAATACAAAGTTGATCAGTTTTACAAGTACGTTGTCTTTCTTTTATTATACAGGGTGCGTTTCAATGAGCCATCAAGAATTCAGCAAGGGTTTGAGTACTGTATGTCTTAGTCAGCACCCCTGTAAAGTTTTAATTTAGAAAAAAAACATTCTCCCATACTTTCATTGCCTCTGCTGGTAATCACGGTCAATATCCAGTTTGCACATTATGTCTACTTATTTTGCTGTCATTTAAATTCGTTTAGGTTTTCACGATTTGCAAACATCGTGATAAAACTAATGTGTCATTTCATGCATTTTGCTTTCTTCAAGCGTAGGTGGACGAAGGTAAATGTGAAAATATTTACGCAAGAAACCAAGGACATTGAAATCAAGAGGACTGTTAATGGTAATACAATACAATTCCAATTCAAAATGAAAAGCCGGCTGCAGCTAGTTTCAGTCTGTTCCATAAATTTCGTACTTAGACCTCTGGTAAACAGAATACCGCCATCTAAGAACTTAAGAATAACCTAACCAATTTAAAATTTAAAATCGAAAACCCGACTGCAATTCTGGGAAACAATATACGTATCCAGATGGCTAAGTTTCATCAAAACCGGCTGTTTTTGAGATATTAAGCTCTGAATTTAAATTTTCGGGGGTTTTTCAGCTTTTCTAAGTTGGTTTGGTTATTTATACTGGCTGAACTAAATTACGTCTGTCACGCGGAGTGGACTATTTTCGTTGTCTTTATTCAGTATGGCTAACGGCAAAGTTAGCTTGTTCAAACACTGGCTAGACTTTGGTCTAGCCAGTGTTTGAACAAGCTAGAGTGTCTAAACTTTTATATTTCAGACATTAATCGATATGAATGTTTAAAAATAAAACAAGTACGTCTCCTTGTCGTGTTAGTAAATCAGAAAAGTAAAACCACTTCAAAAAGCCACATCGACTTCATATTTCTGCTAGTGCTAGGCCATAAAACTCATGGCTTTAGAGGTTTATTTTATATAACTAGTGCTAGGCCATAAAACTCATGGCTTTAGAGGTTTATTTTATATAACTAGTGCTAGGCCATAAAACTCATGGCTTTAGAGGTTTATTTTATATAACTAGTGCTAGGCCATAAAACTCATGGCTTTAGAGGTTTATTTTATATAACTAGTGCTAGGCCATAAAACTCATGGCTTTAGAGGTTTATTTTATATAACTTATTGAATCAGGCGTTACTTTGCGGAGGTCCATAATATTTATGAACTAAAAACTAAAGAGTACTTCCAGTTGTCCTAGAAACTTGAAATTTGGTATGTAGGTAGCTCTTATAGCACAACAACTCCGAAATGTCTCAAAATCTAAACATTTTATGCCTGTTTATAGATTTCGCAGACCAATATAAGTTGACCCCACACTGCGTACATTTTGCTTAGGAGCAGAGCTCTGCTAACACTGGCTTCTTAGAACACTGGGGAAAAGCGTTCAAGTCTTTCTTCGTAACCCATGTGCGCGAGTCCAACTCGCACTTGGCCGGATTTTCTAAGGCGGTTATACTTTTTGGTTAAAAGATTTTTATTTCACAACTTCATGTTGATTTAACATTTTTAACCGGCTTCAAAAAAGGAGGAGGTTCTACGTTTCACTGTATGTATTTTTTTTTATGTATGTATTTCGATTACTCCGCCAATTATAGACCGATTTTCAAAATTCTTTTTTTGTTCGAAAGGGTATACTCCTGAGGTGGTCCCATTGTCACCAAATCATGATCTGATGATGGGATCCCAGGGAAATCGAGGGCAAGCCTCAAATTTTATAGGCACGTATTATGTATTTCATATATTTTCTAAAGCTATTCAAGTATTTGCGTCTGGTAGTCATCATCTCACGTTGATGAGCTGATGATGGAAGGTACAACTCCTTAACGGCTAACCGTTAGAGTGGGAGGATAATTCTTAAAATGTTAAATCATTATTCGAAAGGGTGTACTTTTGGGGTGGTCCCATTGTCACCAAGTCGTGATCTGATGATGGGATCCCAGGGAAATGAGAGCAACTCTCAAATTTTATAGGCACTTATTATGTGTTTCATATATTTTCTAAGGCTATTCAAGTATTTGAGTCTGGTAGTCATCATCTTATGTTGATGAGCTGATGATGGAAGATACAACTCCTTAACGGCTAGGAGTTGGAGGATAATTCTGAATATGTTAAATCAACGTAAAATTGTGAAATAAAAATCTTTTAACAAAAAAGTAAAACCGCCTTCAAAAAAAAACCTTAGAAAAAAAACGTAAAATAAAATGCATTTATTTCGGACAACAGAAACTAAAGCCTAAAGTTTTATAGCCTAGCACTAAGTAGCAGTAATATGAAGTCGGTGCTACATTCAAAGAATATTCCGCTCGCACCGAACCGACTTCGCATTCTGTGTCAGAGGCAGCGAGCATTACGTCACGTATGGCCATTAGTTTAACTTCACGCTATAGCAAAAGAAGTCCTGGAGCCAGGTAATTTCTCGAGAGGGCAATTTTCTCTAATTAGCATATTAAAATGCCATTCGTGGGCTTGAACGAGGGCGCTTAGGTGTTTTAACCCCCAACGAAAAAGAGGGGTTATAAGTTTGACATGTGTATTTGTGTGTCTGTGTATCTCTGTGTCTGTGTATCTGTGTATCTGTCCGTGGCATCATAGCTCCCAAGCGGATTGACCGATTTAGATGCGGTTTTTTTAATCGAAAGCTAGTACATTACTGACTTAAATTCTTGTGCAATACTTTGTAATCAAATAAACGGGTCAGTTTAGTATAGTGTAGTAGGAGAGCCATACCGTAGCTATTTGCTGCCGTACGAATGGGCCGGCTCGTCCGGGGAAGTACCACCCTCTCGCAGAAAATCGGCTTGAAGCAACAGCACCCCTGTTGCGTTTCATTCGGTCAGAGAGAGTGCCGGAGGTCGGATTACCCCTTTCCTCTGTCTCTTTTCCTCCTTAAAGGCCGGCAACGGACTAGTGACTCTCTTGAGGTTGCTGGTTCTCATGGGTGGCGGTGATCGCTTACCATCAGTGACTCGTTTGCTCGTTTGCCTCCCTCTTTTATTAAAAAAAAAGTTTAAACGTGTAATTTTCTACCGTGAGATCCAATCATACAATACAAATATTCTTTATTGAACACCACAAAACAATACAAGAATATTGCAGAAAAACTGGTAGGGTAGACATGCAATAGGCGGTCTTATAGCTTAAAAGCGATCTCTTACAGACAACCAAAATACAGAAACCAAGATGAAGAAACTAATTTAGGTGACAGAAAATTACGTAAAATCATAGTGAAATAAACGGATCACTGGCTTATTATATCAATCAAGTATGGACCGACTCATAATCTTCCTCTGGGAGCACACGCTTCGGCGGTAGCGAAACGAACACAGATTGTGCACGAGCGTCCTCTTCCAGAGGAATGACTACTCTGATAGCTTATGAGTTTTTAGTGGTTTTAAAAGGCACCCTACAGAGATGTATTGATTTAAACTTTCGCGATTTTCACACATTATCATGATACTCGGGAGTTAATCCCCTATTTATACCCTACAGATCATCATCATAACCAATCAGTTTACGTCCGACTGCTAGGTGAAGGCCTCTCAGTATGTGAGAGCTTGGCCTACAGTTCCTACGCGGGCCCAGTGAGGATTGGGACCTTCACAAACACCATTCAATTGCTGCGTAAACGAGTCTCCTTCACCGAAAAGCTAATAAATCGCAAATGTAATTTCTCACATAATTTCCGAAAAACTCAGAGGTCAGCCTGGGGATCGATTTTTGAATCTCTCTTGGTGACTAAATTCTCACCCATGACATTGATATCACTATTTGCCAAAAGCCTTATTTTTGAATGTCATACCCCTCTACTAATGCAGCTAATTTGCATTTCTGTCGTAAACCAGCGAATCAACGTGGATGGAGGTTAGCTGTCACTGCCAGTGGTCAAGAAGTCACTCGGTGATCTTGTGACTTCTTGAGTGGGTGAGGGTATTCGTATTGATATAATGTGCATGAGAATTTTAGTCACCGGTGAGATTCAAAAATACGAACTTTTTAGAAATCACTGAATTTAGTTACCGGGTGAGATTTAAAAATCGACCCCCTGGGCATGAATCGACGACCTTCTGCTTGAGAGGCCATAGGTCAAACCGCTAGGAACTAGGCCACCACAGCTTTTTGTTGGCCATGTAAAATAAATACTTAGTTATGGTTATTGGTAAACTTCTACCAATACCCTTACCCGATACAGTATTTACATACACGCCTGCACTAAATTTCGATAATCTCTCCAACTTTCGAAGGGTCATAAACGGAACACGTACAAGACAATAAAGACCTTATTTACCGAGCGACATGAAGCAATTTGCAGTTGACACCGCACCCTCCTTATAATGATTTACGCTGTGCTTGGAACTACTGTTCAATGAAGATGATGTTTGAGGCATAAGTTTTGAGCGGGCATCGAGTATGAGTAAATATTACGTTCCTAGTGCGTTTGAAAAATTCACATAATTACACACATGGACCCTGAAAATAATACACTCTTTTTTTGGCAGTCATGTAAAATGCAAAGTGTGTGCAGGGCACGCGGACCAACGACCCACTAGACACCGCATCTTCTATAATTTACTTGGAAAGTCATTACGAAAAAAGCCGCGGTGAGCGGGCCGGGTGAATGTGTCGTGATTGGTTCATAGCTTGTCATCTCGCTTGTCATCTGGTCGAAAGTGAGCCGCGATTCGAAGCTAGAGAGATTTATTGGTGCAAATGAGTTGGTGTCCAGAGGGTGGTTGGTCCGTGGCAGGGCATTTGCGTAACTATTTTGACACTCATCATCATATTGAAATGTCAGTTTTTGTACGACTGTGACAGCTAGCTGTTTCCGATACCAATTGTCAGCCCATACAAAATGAACGCGATTCTCATTCCGAGCGAGTTAGACAAATTAGGCTGCCGGTCGCATAGTCGGTAGTCAGTTGTTTCAAATGAATTGTCAGAAAGAGTTGTCAATTAGGTCTTTTATTGAGTCTCGAATTCGGGCGCGGTAGTTACATATTTCATCATCATCATAATCATCAGCCTACAGCAGTCCACTGCTCCACTCTGTCTTCGTCCCCTCGCGCATCCATCCGCCGCCAGCAACCCTCTTAAGATCGTCCTTCTATCGTGCCTCAGACGCCCTACGCTACGTTTCCCCTTCCGTGGTCTACATCTACATTCATCATTACTGCGACATACGTGGCCAGCCCAATGCCACATCGTGAACTATTTATTTGAACAATATCGGTAACATAATCTACTTCCTGTTTGTACCCAATATAATTGCACCGAGCGCAATTATGTGTCTCTCTTGAAAAGGAAAGCTGTTCCCTGCAGAATGTTGAGTTTGATGTTATTTAGTTAATCCCATTAACACGGTGAAATGCAACAGAACTAATTTCAGGTTGGCACCCACGTTCATACTGCAAAGATAAGGCGAAATCGTTTCTTGAAACCCAAGAACACTAAGGATTTAGGCCAAGGACTTGAACCGAAGTTGTGCTCGAGTTGAAACTAACTAACGAAGTCAGTAATACTATTCAGAACCGTGGAGTAGTTAAGTAGTTAATCCTACTGAAGTCGCAACGACACAGCCGTAACGTTCACACAAGGTTCTACAGCTAAACACGTTCCACCGGTAAGACGAGACGAGAATTTTAAATATTTATGACAAAATTTCAAAGTACGTAACGTCTTGCCTCACTGCCGATAGTCGAAAAGCACTGAATACTACTTTGAGTTACTGTCTCATTCCCACGGTAAGTTAACTGCATCTGTTGTCCATTAACACTTAAATGTGTCTGCTGTGACATATAATTTTTAACCCCATTAGCGTTTAAATAAACGCTCAACATTTTTGACTGCATGGGACTCCGTCCCTTATTCTTTTCAAAATCTGTTTAAAAATTTACTAGCAACGTCAGTGTTATTATAGGGCAATTCATATGTTTACATTCATGCGTTTTCTAAATCATTTGGTCTATTTTATTAGCTGGAGTGTTTGAAAATTCCCTACCAAAAATACGTAAGTACTAGTGTTCCATTATTTTAAAATTAAAACGGCTTCGTTGTCTTTTGCAAATTTCGTCACCCCCAACGCGATTTTGGTCGCGTATGGCAAGGTCTAAGGAAGTGTCAAATATCAACTTTCATGACTCCGGCATTTCACCCGCCTTACTTTCCACCTGACCTTCGCCTGATAAGTACCACTTCTTTGGAAGTAACGAACGCCCTGAGCCTTCTAGCGAATGCGGCGCTAAATGTCGCACGGTAAGTGTCCTTAAGCTTGTGGGCTTCACCCATTTGCGAGATACGTGACCATTTTCTAATTGCAATAAATTCGTTTCAGCATAACCAACTCAAGGGAGTGCAAAGAGACCCCCAAAGGGTTGACAGACGTCATCGCGAGTCTGGCCAGCTGAAGCGGGACTATCATTCCCCTTTGGTGAGTTTCTTGCCCTTAACCAAGATAATTTTATGTAGAGGGTAGATACATTTCCTCCTGCACACCTCGTTTTAACTCTGGTTATAATGAAACTATTGTGTTGTTTTCAGGGGGTTTCTTTTTTCGTTTCCTGGACTACTCCTGGTGTCTTCACCCATATTTTTCGGCCTTCACCTGTTGCTGCTCTGCCGGTCCTGGTGTCCGTTCTTCCTTGGACTCTGCGGGTCGCTCCCTAGCAGTCTCCCCGGAGCAGACTCCAGATTAACGGGTACCCTTTCCGCCAGATGAGGTACATATTTGAGATTTTATAACTTACTTGGTCCAGTCGCCGTCTCGACTGGTGGCGCCCCTTACTTTTTATATTTCGGGTTTTACCTACAAAATTTTTAAAAGGAAGCAAAAGTCATCGACTGAGATAGACCCCTTACAACCCACCAGCTCTCCTAATTTTGTAAACGAGCTAGCCGAGAGCCAAATTGCCTTAATAAATTACTATTGACCACTTTCCTTGTTTGATTTCGTAATCCTGGTGTTGATAGGCACCCCCGAAGTCAAAAGTGTCACACTGCTTTCATGTCTAGGGCGAAAGGGCATTTACTAGGCAAGCCTGATTCAATAATCACCATTCCATTAACCATTCAAACGCGCACCTATAATGTACATTAGAAAAGTTGAAAAACCCCCGACATCGTCATTTCAAACTTCAATATTTCAAAAACGGGAAAACCGATTTTAATGAAACTTAGCTAAGAACCGTCTTGATTAAACTTGCTTTCGAATAAAAAAACCGCATCGAAAAACGATGCCACAGACAGATGCACAGATACACAGATACACAGACAACACAGATACTCAGGTCAAACTTATAACACCCCTCTTTCTCCTCGGGGGTTAGAAAAAGTATAAGCTGGGGGTCGATTTTTGAATCTCACACGGTGACTGAAATTCTCATGCCTATGATGTCAAATACGAATACGAATACGAAATACGAACGTCCTGAGGCACGATGGACGGACGATCTCGAGAGGGTTGCTGACGGCGGATGGATGCGAGGGACCCACTCGTAAACGAGAGCACAGTGACTTCTTAACCACTGGCAGTGACAGCTAACCTCAATATGTTGACATGCTTGTCTATGGCAGAAACGAAAATTAGCTGCATGTTTAGCAGACTGGTACGACATTCAAAAATCGGGCTTTAGGCAAATAGTGAGATAAATGTCATGGATGAGAATTTAGGCACCAAGTGAGATAAAAAAATCGACCCCTGACCTTTACACACACGCACACTTCGCAAAAAAATAACTTCACACAACCTTTTATACAATAGAGACGGAAAATGGTACACCACTTTCTTTGCCAACTGTATCTACATGCAAGTGCCACCTCTCCTAACTTGGGCTGGCGAATGAAATTTGTAAACCGTACATTGAAAATGAACTGTATTGTTATGCCCTCATAGCACAATTTTACGATGGTCCCACTTTACGAGCAAAACGTGAGAGTGTTACGGAATGCGCTGAAATGAGATGTTTCCTGAAAATGCTGAAAATGAGAGGGATTTTTTTAATTTAATGCCCTACGATGGGTTTATTTGCGTACGTAATTTTGATGACGCCCCGTTTTCAGTTGTTTGCGATTCAGTTAACTAATAAAAGGTTTTTTATAATCATCATCATCATCATTATCATCGGCCTTGTTTTAAGACCCACTGCTGGGCACAGGCCTCCTCTCAGAATGAGAGGACTAGGGTTGGGCTAATACAGTTCCCACGCGGGCCCAGTGCGGATTGGACATTTCACACACACCGTTGAAGTGATTCTCGGGAGTGTGCTGATTTCCTCGCGATGTTTTCGTTCACCGAAAAGCTCGAAAAATTGCGTTACATTGCGCGGTAGTAAGGCCACGGCCTCCACGGCTTTGAAGAATGCGGTAATGTAAGAGCAAAAGTGTATTTGATCAGCATAGCGCAATACAGCGGGTGGAAGGTCAGGATAGTTCCACCATCTTAAGCAGCAGTGCTTGCACTCTTTACGGTGTAGAGAGTATGATGGCCACATAGATGATGAGTATGATGGGTACATAGGAACTAGAGCCATTTCGTCTAAGGCTTCTATTAGGTTGGCAACGCATGTGCAATCACACTGGTGTTGCAGATGCCTATGGGCAGCGGTGATCACTTAGCATCAGGTGACCTGTTTGACTGCTTTTTCGCATAAACAAGAACATACTTTGAGTCTTTACGAAAAGTGTTAAAGACGTTAGTATCGACAAACAGTATTTTAACCCCCGACGAAAAAGAGGGGTGTTATAAGTTTGACCTGTGTATCTGTGTATCTGTGTGTCTGTGTATCTGTATATCTGTCTGTGGCATCGTAGCTCGTAAGCGCGGATGGACCGATTTGGATGTGGATTTTATGGTTCGAAAGCTAGTTTAATCGAAATGGTTCTTACGATCGATCCACCCGTTTTTAAAATATTGAACTTTGAAATGACAATGTAGGGGGTTTTTCAACTTTTCTAAGCTGGATAGGTTATTAAAAGTTACAATTACGAAACTTGGTAAATGATACTCGTCAAGAAGAATAAGAGAGCACCATATTTTATCATTGTTTTTTAATTTCAACCCTAAAGGGGTGAATAAGGGGATGGATGCTTATAAAAGAAAAACTTTATTAAACTTACGATTATAGAACTTAGAGTAAGTATAGGGAAAACTTTCGCGAAATACCCACGGGATTTTTCGAAAAAAAAAAACTGACTTGCTGACTGACTCATCAACGAACAGCCGAAACCATTGGAAATAGAAAGCTGAAATTTTGCATAGAAATATATTTTATGATATTACAGGGTACGTCTAGCGTTTTTCGAACGTCAGCGTCGCATTACGACACATTAACGCCGGCGCAGCGTCTCGTGGAGTATGCCATGTTCGACGCTGCGCGTGCGTTAGTGAGACGTAATTATCCGCTGACGTTCGAAAAACGCTTGATATGAAGGGGCTCATAGACGAAGAATAAGGAGGGATATTGCGAAATTCCTACAAGATAGAGGATTCTAGAGCTAGTTTTCAATTAAAAAGAAATAAATACCTAGTCTCTTTCAAGTACAAAGGCATCATATCAAGTCAGGGGCAAATAGATTCGACGTACGATTATATTGCTAGAAGTGCCTTGTCAGCTCCGTCGACAAGGGTTAGCCTCTGTCTCGATTTTCGGGGACATTTTACAATCCAGAAAACGAAACAGACAACATTTATTTATGTTACAAGTCTTTCCTGTGGAAGCTAGGGAAAAAAAACCGGCCAAGTGCGAGTCGGACTCGCGCACAAGGGCTCCGTAGTAAGATTTTAACGCTTTTCCCCAATGTTTTAAGAAGTCCAGTGTTAGCAGAGCCCTGCTCCTAAGCAAAATGTACGCAGTGTGGGGTCAACTTATATCGGTCAGCGAAATCTACAGAAAGACATAAAAATTTAAGATTTTGAGACTTTTTGGAGTGGTTGTGCTATAAGAGCTACCTTCATACCAAATTTTAAGTTTCTAGGACAACTGGAAGTACTCTTTAGGTTTTTGGATTTCGGCAATTGGATATGGAAATAGCTTTTTACCTCACTACCTCGGAAAGCCGTCTTTTATCCTTCAATACAAGCGGGTAAAATCTCGTTTTATCCGCTAGTGGGGAAATTAATTTGACCTTGGAGTGGAGCCTGTTTAAGTAGCTTTTGACAGAAAACAAAACGTGTTCGAGCCGGTGCAGAGTGGTGAGGAGTCAAACAGCGTGCTTTCTGTTATTAATGTATTTTCTGCATCGTGGTGGTGTAAAAGAGGCCGGGGCTGCGGTGTGCCAGAGCTTATATAACCTTAAGCAGCGCCCTCTATATTACTTACAAACTACATAATATTTATTATAACACCCTCTGTGGATCGTGCCTTGCACTATATCGATTGCTTTCTAGCTTAAGTTAAATTAGGGACAATATGTTACTTATTAATTGTGAGAGCGTTCGTTAGATGGCGCTTGAACAAAACGTAAAACGTAAAACAAATAATGGTTCGTTCGATATTAATTATCATTAAATAAATGATAAGTGGTTTGAGAATTTAATAAAAAATACCAAATTTAGCTTAAGTCCTTATAATTCTATAAGAAACATTTGTTTTTTTTTTTATAATCATGTTGAATATAGTTCTGAAGGCACAAGTTGAATCGATGCAATTTCAAAACACATCGTCAGAAATGTCAACAAAAATTTTCTCACCGACTCCGACTCACGTAATAATACACAACTTCCAGAGTTTTCTGTTATCGTAAAAAAAATTGTGATTCCAGTGATGAAGATTAATTTTTATGAGCTGTTTTTTTGCATGTTGCGCTTTCCTCGCTATAGTGAGGTGAAAAGTTTTGTGTTTCACACGGGTGCAGATGTGTTTTACTTCTGGTGTGTTGAAACACTCGCTACGCTCAGGATTCTATTTTAGAACCACTCGCTTCGCTGGTGGTTCAACTATAGATTCCTTTCGCTTGCTTGCGTTTCAATTCCACACTCGTGAGTAAAATACAACTTTACACCCTTGTATAACAAATAACTATTGTAATGACTGTGTCTTTTGGTTGCGTTGACTTAGAAAGTTGATTTTTTCACAGCTTCAAGGGACCGCAGATTTGAGTATTTGGTATTAATTTCAGCATGCTACCTCCACGCGTTCTAGAAAAAAAGGGTCTTGACAGACAGACAGACAGACAGACAGACGGACAGACAGACGGACAGACAGACGAACAACAAAGTGATCTTACAAGGGTTCCGTTTTTTCTTTTTTAGGTACGGAACCCTAAAAATCTAATAACGTTAGATGTAGAACAATGTGGTGTGCGTGTCAGACTCACGACGAGTTGTTTCAGCGTTCCGTAGTCAATAGAAACCCTTTTATCCCTGTCCGTCCGTCCGTCAGCGGCTTAGCTCTTTCTATTAGAAAACTGTGATTTGGCATGGATAGTTTACATTACTTAATTATATTTTATCACACCGATAATGTGTTGGTATTTAAAAGAAAATGAGGAATGTTCAGTTAATAAAATAATCCTCTAAAACAATGATTTCGGACAACAGAAACTAAAGCCTAAAGTTTTATGGCCTAGCACTAAGCAGCAGAAATATGAAGTCGAAGCGATGCGAGCGGAATATTCTTTGAATGAAGCACCGACTTCACATTTCTGCTGCTTAGTGCTAGGCCATAAAACTTTAGGCTTTAGTTTCTGTTGTCCGAAATAAACGCATTTTATTTAATTTTATTTATTTATCATTATTTTACAGGATTATTTTACGTTTTTTTTCTAAGGTTTTTTTTTTTGAAGGCGGTTTTACTTTTTTGTTAAAAGATTTTTATTTCACAATTTTACGTTGATTTAACATTTTCAGAATTATCCTCCAACTTCTAACCGCTAAGGAGTTGTACCTTCCATCATCAGCTCATCGTCATAAAATGATGACTACCAGACGCAAATACTTGAATAACCTTAGAAAACATATGAAACACGTACGTGCCTGTAAAATTTGAGGGTTGCCCTCATTTCCCTGGGATCCTATCATCAGATCACGACTTGGTGACAATGGGACCACCCCAAAAGTATACCCTTTCGAATAATGATTTAACATTTTAAGAATTATCCTCCAACTCCTAACCGCTAAGGATACGTCCTTACGAGGACCTAACGTGCCTGTAAATGAAAATCGGTCTACAATTGACGGAGTAATCGATGAACATACATAAAAAAAAAAAACAGTACATACAGTGGAACGTAGAACCTCCTCCTTTTTTGAAGTCGGTTTAAAATTACACTAGAGTCTATGTGCCTCTGAGCGTTTTCCTGTGTGTTGTGACAAGCAAACCTCTCGATCGCGTTCGCGTTGACGTCTCAATTACTGGCAAATCGGCAGCGCCTCTAGTGGCAGGTATTGGCAACGTGCTATTTTCATACTATTTGGCACTTCCTTCGCAAACGCGTTCGAGACGTATTTTTTGGCCGACGATTACACGCTCTTGGCGATTTTTGGCGCACGATTAGAGGCTCTGCTAGAAGTGCTACTGTTATAATAAGTGCCCTTAGAGTAATTAAAAAGCACGAAATACGAGGGCTGTTTGATAAGTACCCGTTTTCTAAATATATTAATATCACTGGCCGCAAATAAGTATACCACCTTTTTAAGCCATTTTTCAGAGGCGGGAAAATTAAAAAAAAAATAGCATTCTTTTGTTTTTTTTCTCATTTGACAACGATTCAGTGAAGGCGTGAACTTAACATTGTTAAAATGGAGAAGGAACAGTATCGGTCTGTAATTAGATTCTTAGTTTTGGAAGGAAAAACATGTGATGAAATAAAAGTAAGAATGCAAGCGGTTTACCATGAATGCGCTCCTTCTATGACAACCGTCAGATATTGGTATAACGAGTTTAAGCGGGGGAGAACAACCGTTTTCCATGAGGATCGCCCAGGCCGGCCAGTTGAGGTGACTACAGACGATATGGTTAAGAAAATCCAAAATATACGTAAACTAAGTCGCGCCATAGTAATTGAGACGTTAACGCGAACGCGATCGAGAGGTTTTCTCGTGTCAAAAATGACACTAGAGTCTGCACTTCTTTAAATATTCATCCTACTTAGTGTCACAAGATTTTAAATGGTAACCCTACACTTCGATCTCGCGAACGAAGTCCAGGATTTATTGCGTCCCTCCAGCTTGCATCGAAATTGCTTTACTTATTCGAAGAATAAAATCGCGTACTCGTATGCATGTGGAATTTATTTGTATGGGAGATACCCGCTAAAGGGTGCAAGGACCTTGTGCGAGGTCCGTCCGGATCGCTAGCAACATCTTGCTCGCTAATCCTGTCGCTAAGCAACGGTTCCATTGTGTTGTGTTCCAGTGTGGAGAGTAAGACAGTTGGTGTAATTACTGGGCCCAAGAGGCATTTTATCTTAGCTCTCTAGGTTGGCAACGCGTCTACAAAACCCTCGGGGTTACGGGTGTTTAAGGGCAGTGGTGATAACTTACCATCAGGTGACCCACTTGCTCGTCTTCCTCCTTCTTCCAATAAAAAAGGTGGTGCTTTTTAGTGCGATAATCTGCTATGTTTCCCAAAGGACGTGAGATGTTTAGATTTTTTTTTTTACATTTTAGGGCTCACATCCGCGGATACATAAAAGAGAGAAATAAATCATTATTTGTAGTTGTTATTATTACGTAATAAACCAACAAAACAAACGGGTCGGTTCTTGTTACCTACGCTAGAGCGGTCGATAGGCAAATCACAGAAACGAAATGAACATTCCTATTGGTTAATGGTGAAGTACCTATCACGTGCGTTGCACACGCTGCCGCTAAGAAAGAAAGATAGAAAAATATTTAAGCAACAAGTATAAGTAATAAAACAATTAAAAGAAGCCGTTTATTACCCCTCCCACCCCGAACGACATTTCTCGACTGACCTCTGAGATATTCGCGTTTCAATTTTGTATGGCGGCCATCTTATTTTCGCCATTTTGAAAAAACTTTGACCGGCTTACCCATTGGCTGGCTGTTCTGAGCGACTTTAGTTCTGGGCAAACTCGATAGATCGAGCCGTTGCGAAGAGCCACCCCATGTGTCAGGTCAGTTTCCACGTTCAGGTTGATTTCGTATTTTTCCTGGGGTCATGGCGGCCGTTCTGATACGATGGTCTACAGAGTTTAACCCCACCTCTAATGGGTTCTTCAAAAAAGCATGTCAGTGAGTCAGTGGGTATATCGAGCAGCTATATAAAGCTCCGCATTGTTTTGTTGCGGATGCAGATGCGGAAGTTCCGCGGTTGCATATGCGGATGCGAATATCCGCAACACCCCTTACAAGTACAAGTCTACCAACCTTCAAGTCCCTGGAGTGCCTCAGCTCCTGTCTCCGCGGGGGCTGCCCCAACACGTCGGAGTACACCAAGTTTCGGACGGACCCTCGAAACTTGGGCTCGAAGATCACTGATGGCAGCGCCAGGGTCGACAGCTTGGAGTTGTACCTGTAACAAGGGAGAAACACTTTAATCACTAAAGACTTACTGACCGAGCTTACGAAGGACGAAGGGTCTCGGTTTCAGCTTGGACAAAATTGCTTTCGTATGTAACCTGGCCCCTAATTCACCAACTTTACAAATGTCAGATTAGAATGACAATTCGGTGTCAATTGCTGACTTGAGGAGCTTTTATTTTAGCGCGCTTCGTAATGACAGAGAAATGTAGTTCGAATTGTCATTGAAAACTGACATTTTGTAGAGTTAGTGAAATAGGGACCAGCTGTCCTGCTGTCCCGCTGTCCAGGTGTTCTCCTCAGCAGGTAGCATTTCTCAACCGATTCTCGTGAAATTTTGTGATCAGGTTCGATACTCACACAGTCGAACCATTTGATTCGTGACCCACGTAGAACGTTCTCACAGCAAGTGTCACAATGATTTTCCTTGTCAGGCAATACGACGTCACCATGGCGCTTTCTAAGAAAAGGTTCCAGCAGTGGATCACGATTCATTTGGTTTGATAGCACGTAAAGAATTTTTTGTCAATTAGTTTTTTTTAAATACAAAAAAAAAAACGAAAATTAAAAAAAAAAAAAATATGCAGTGGAACGTAGAACCTCCTCCTTTTTTGAAGTCGGTTAATGAGGTCGTCAAGTCTACACCACACAAACCCAATCAAGTTTTTTTTATACGACAAGGAAGGCAAACAGGCAAGTGTGTCACCTGATGGTAAGTGATCACCACTGCCCATAGACACCGGCAACGCCGGGTGCTTGCAGATGCGTGCCGACCTAGAGAGCTAAGATGAAATGCTTCTTGTGCCTGTAATTACACCGGCTGTCTTACTTTCCACACCGGAACACAACAGTGCAAGCACTGCTGCCTAGCGGCAGGAATAGTGAGTAAGATAGTGGTAGCGATCCGGACGGACCTCGCACAAGGTCCTACCACCCGATGAATTTATGTACAAACTCAGTAGCTGAACACCGAGTGAGAGAGGGAGGGGAGGTGTAATGAGATATCACGTGCATGCATAAATATAACCCACAGCTGTCCTTTTATTTTTATGCCAGTCAGAACCAACACACAACCTTTTATCACGGACCCTAATTTTCCAGAATTAAATTAGATTATACCTGTGTTTAGAATAGGTATATTTTTAGTCCTTTCCCGACAGCTGTCGCAGGATTCGAATATTCGTACTCTCCTCAAAAACTCTCTTTTTACAAACTGTCACCTCCTCCAGCGCTCGTTACTGCTGCATAGAAAAAAAAAATGTTTTTCATCATAATGAGTTGTATCTTGTATCCACACTGCACCAGGGCAGAACTAGTACACAAACATGTCAAAAGTTTGAAATTAAATTTGCTCCGGCACCAACTGTGGAGTTGTGTTGTTTGTTTGTGAGTCACCTGCTAGTGTCACGTGCAATGTTGTGTCCGTTTTAAAGTTTTAACCCATTATTTTTTAACCCCCGACGAAAAAGGGGATGTTACAAGTTTGACCAGCGTATCTATCTGTGGCATCGTAGCTCCCAAGCGTATGGACGGATTTTATTGCTGTTGACTTTAAATGAAAACCAGTTTAATCGAGATGGTTCTTAGCTAAGTTTCCTTAAAATCTGAAATATAGAACTTTGAATAAATGACAATGTCGGGGGTTTCTCAACTATTCTAAGTTGGTTAGGTTATTCAGATATCTGAATTCTAAATAAATATTTCTGTCGCGCTGACGTAGACGGGACTAGAATCAGTGCGATGGGGACAGCTGCAGCTCCGACTAAAACTCCTAAGTAAAAACTTAAAAACGTGAAATAATCCTCTTAAATAATGATAAATAAATAAAATAAAATAAAATGCGTTTATTTCGGACAACAGAAACTAAAGCCTAAAGCTTTATGGCCTAGCACTAAGCAGCAGAAATATGAAGTCGGTGCTTCATTCAAAGAATATTCCGCTCGCACCGCACCGACTTCATATTTCTGCTGCTTAGTGCTAGGCCATAAAGCTTTAGGCTTTAGTTTCTGTTGTCCGAAATAAACGCATTTTATTTTATTTATTTGTCATTATTTTAGAGGATTATTTTACGTTTTTTTTCTAAGGTTTTTTTTTGAAGGCGGTTTTTGGTATTCAAAGATAGGTGGCAATACTGACACTATATCTATTATATCTCTTTTTTGTCCAACACAAACTTCATACTGAGTCCTTTGGACATTTCAAAAAAGTTGCTGTTTTGACCAACATCCCCATTACAAAGGTACTTTTACCTTGAAAGCTAAAAACGCATTCTTAAATTAGAATAGCTGTTTATGATACAAGTGCGGAAAGTAGGCAATTCCCAACGAGAGTCGGTGATCTTAAAACAGTAGGTAATTTCCACACGAACGTCATTGAACTTTTTAAAATGCAGTACGCGGGGAAAGTTTCACTTAACATGGGTCAACATATTCATCGAAAGTTAGTGTGGACTAAAAACAATTAATTTGCTCACCCGCGACCACAAGACACAATGAAACAAAACAACTACATCAACAACAATGAAAGTTAGTATATTTTTCCGCTCGCATCCGCAAGTGTGCAGAAAAGTTGTATGAATACATTTTTCCGCACACGTGCGGAAAAGACTAACTTTCAATTAATATGTTGACCTACATAAAGTCGCACTTTCCGAACACGTGCACTGTAAAATTTATATTTCAATAATACTCGAGAGTGCAACGTATCTCGAAGAAATCCTAGAAGAATGAAATTCAACAGTACTCGTAAACCCGGTAAGCGTGGTTTGTCTCTAAGGAATTTTCAATTATTTTCATAACGCAGCCAGCTGGGAAGTGTTAGGGAACTAGTTTCTTCGTTCTTATCGTTATTGTATGAACTTTATTAAGTTTGTATCCCTGCTGGCAATTTGTAGAAAATTTCATAACGATTAACTTTATGAAAAACCGGCCAAGTGCGAGTCGGACTCGTGCAAGAGGGTTATTCTGTAAGTTTGTAGGTATGTACCAGCCGTGATAGCCTAGTGGTTTGACCTATCGCCTCTCAAGCAGAGGGTCGTGGGTTCAAACCCCGGCTCGCACCTCTGAGTTTTTCGGAATTTATGTGTGAAATTACATTTGTAATTTATCATGAGCTTTCCGGTGGAGGAAAACATCGTGAGGAAGCCTGCACACTCCTGCGAAGCGATTCAATGGCGTGTGTGAAGTTCCCAAGCCGCACTGGGCCCGCGTGGGAACTGTATTAGCCCAACCCTAGTCCTCTCATTCTGAGAGGAGGCCTGTGCCCAGCAGTGGGACGTAAATAGGCTGATGATGATGATGATGTAGGTATGTAAATAGGTAGTTCGTCTTTCGGCTCCTATGCAAAATGTACGCAGTGCGGAGTCATTTTACATTGGTCGCTTACATAATTATACTGACAGACATAAAATTTTTAATCAGTTTAATTTTTCCTGTAATCTTTACAGTAAACCTCTATTTCAGATTTTGCTTTTTTTTTGTTTGTTCTGTTGTAATAAACGAAAAGATAGTGATTTATTGTAGTACGAAACTTTGTTCAAAGGTTGACAGTTTGGAACTTCGAAGATAATTATGACTGTTTAACTGAGGAGGAGTTTATCAAAGGACAAAACCTGCTCCATCTTCAAATCAGAACAGCCTTGTTGCCTAACTCGCTCGGAATCACAATCGCGTTCATTTTGTATGGGCTGACAATTGATATCGGAAACAGCTAGCTGTCACAGTCACACAAAATAGTAGTTTTCTCAAACATGCTCGGAAATTCTCGCTTTCCATTTGAAAATAGAACCCGGGAAGCACCTAATTTTTTCATTCAAAATTTTAAACGCAGAATCCGACGAAGGTGAATGGAAATGGCTTTCGACTAGGAGAAAAATAAATGTATGAAATTCCATTTTCTCCCGCTTTCTTAACTTTTTAAAAGTTGTAACATGTAAAATGGGGCCAAAGAATAATTGCATACAGCCAAGCCAGGCCGATTTACCGCAGTGCGTGTGTTAAGTTTTTTTTTTCAATCATAAACTACGAATGACAGTTTGTATTTTTTGTAAATAAAATGATCACAGGGGTGTCGATTTCGTGTAATTTTGCTACGGTGAGCTCGAATTTGACGTTATTTTTTGGATTCAAGATGGCGGATGACAGTTTGACATTTTTTTCACTAAAAATCGTCATGGGTATCGATTTCGAGTAATTTGGCAGCGGTGAGCTTAAATTTGACATTATTTTTGAACCCAAGATGGCGGATGAGAGTTTGTCATTTTTGTCACTAAAAATGGTCATGGGTGTCGATTTCAAGTAATTTGGCAGCGGTGAGTTCGAATTTGATATTATTTTTTTAATCCAAGATGGCGGATGACAGTTTGTAATTTTTTTCACTAAAAATCGTCATAGGTATCGATTTCGAGTAATTTGGCAGCGGTGAGTTCGAATTTGACATTATTTTTTGTATCCAAGATGGCGGATGACAGTTTGTCATTTTTTTCACTAATAATCGTCATGGGTATCGATTACGAGTAATTTTGGAGCGCTGAGCTCAAATTTGACATTATTTTTTGAATCCAAGATGGCGGATGACAGTTTGTCATTTTTGTCACTAAAAATGGTCATGGGTGTCGATTTCATGTAATTTGGCAGCGGTGAGATCGAATTTGACATATTTGTTGAACCCAAGATGGCGGATGACAGTTTGACATTTTTGTCACTAAAAATAGTCATGGGTGTTGCTTTCGTGTAATTTTGCAGCGGTAAGCTAGAATTTGACATAATTTTTAATCACATTTAACATCACGTAATTGGACATTTTGGTTTTTGTTAACGTATTTCGTGATTTATCTATTAAATTACTTTTTTTTTTGTAAATGAGGTTTTTTAATTTCCTCACATTATTTGAGAAATCGGCGGAAACCGGAATTGCCTGACTCGCATTTTTGCAAGCCTCGCGATGCTCGGCTTGCAAACCACGTCGTCAGGCAATTCCCTACTTTCCGGGCCTCAGCAATAATGTACTATTATGCAACTGTTACATAATGAGGGTTGTTAAAACACGAGTGTTGTGTGTATTGGGGTTCTACAAGATGGCAATGAAATAACTCCTGAAATATTTATAGTTTCTGAAAAAAAAAAGCGTTTTGGGAAATGATATCAGTTTGACAAACGTTTTCAGCCAAATGAAAGGATACCGTAATATCATTGTGGGCGATACAAACGACGGGAGCGAATTCCTCTCAGTAGATTAGAAAAGATTAAGAATTATTGCTAGTTGGTAACAAACATGTGTTTTATTTCTCCTGCAGAATCAAGAATCGAGATCTTAGGATATCTGTTTTTCGTCTAAGCAAAGATTTCTTACGTCGATTTACTGGCTCTTTTAGTTGATTTTGGCATCGAGATCAGCAGTTGAGCAAACTTTCTGCTCATATAGACAATCCTTAGTATTTTTGGTCTCACCAAGAGTACATTAATCAGACATGTATGTCACAAAATATAGCAGCAAGAGGGATTTACTATTATGACAAGATGTATAAAACAGACAGACGGGAGCTTTGGCTTTGGCTTATCTATGCACAATAATTTTTCTGCCTCTTTTCGAGGGCGACGAGGCACACACGTACAGCACACGTTAACACTCATGCCAAAATTTGATACCTTCCTACAAACTCACACTAAATCAAAACTGTCACACAAATGCCAAAAACACGCACACAATCAACAGGACCTGTGCATTTTTCACAGACATTAATGTAAAAACTTTGGAACAGGGGAAATCGCGCGGTAAGTAGGTAACTTTTCCATTCCTTTCCTGCTCTAAGCAAGAGCGATATGAACTGTTATAAGATACAACCGTAGCCTAAAGGTTGCTAAGACGACATCTGGCTGAAATATTAAAGTATATCCTCGTACAAACCCCAGGACAGAAAGTGCAGGTTTTAATACGGTTAGTGTAAAGCGGAGTTATTGCTCCGACGCTCTGAGGGAAGCCGAGAGGATTTTAATGGGAGCCGGTCGCCATAGAAATCTGAAATGTTCAAGGGAATTTATGCATGGAAGCTCTTCAGGTCTGTGAATGGTTGTCTTTTCATTGCCTAGCTCGCAGGCAACACAGGAATAGAAATTCAGAAAATGTACACCTTGCCCGTATTATTTATTTTAGAAATAAAAATATCTTCACTAATACGAACTGGCGAGGAACGGAATTAGCTACCGTTGTCTGTGTTTCCGGACAGATACAGTCTAGGTCTCTTTAAGGCTAATAGTAGTACGTAGTTGAGTTAGAGTGAATAGGCTGTTATGAACCCTACAATCTCGGGAAACACCCTATGTCACTCCCACAACTAAGACGAATCCAATGACACATCATACGTTGAAAACCGTCAAATGGTTTAGCGTGGAGAGCGTGCCAAAGAATTAGACATACATACATACGCTCGAAAAACATAACCTTCCTTCGACAGTCGGGTAAAAAGGGAGGCCAACGGCAGCAATAAGATGACCATGTCAGGGATGTTTTTCTCCAAGGCTAGAGTGGGTCGTAGTGACAAGTGTTGCCATGCATGTTCCCTATAAGTATTTGTAACTTTGTACACTGTTTCCCGCTGGCGTTCGTGGCATCAAAATGTGTGTATTTTTCTGTGTAAGGTTAAGTGACTGAAAGAGTGAGAAGAACGAACGAAGCGTCTGTTTCAGCTTGAACAAAAAACATTTGGTAGTTATGTCCAGTTTATCCGGCTATCCCGCTGTTCACTTCTACAGGTCGCATTTCTCAACCGATTCTGGTGAAATTTTGTACGCAGGTTCAATAAATATATGGATTGGTTTTGGCCGATTCGTTATTTGAAAAACAAGCATATTTGTCCAAGCTCAAACGGAGACGTTTCGCTCGGTCAATTAGTAAAAATCGCAAATGTGCAAAATATTATGCCTACTAAGTGCGATTGGCTATTCTACATGCCATCACTTCACTCTGCTTTGCTTCTATGGAAGCGCTCCCTGGGTTCTATATTGTTATGTTTATGTTAGGTTAGGTAGCTGACTTTAAAATTGACTTCTAAAACAGGGATAAAGTCTGTGGTGATTGGATTAGCAAGTTAAATGGTAAACCTTGCGTACACTGCCCGCCCAGGTCGCGTCACCTGCATACCTAAAACTATGCTTATTACTATAGTAATTTATTATGCAACTGTCATGCTTGTTGCCGCCTCCTTGCGCCGTATAGTTTTTAACCCCCGACGAAAAAGAGGGGTGTTATAAGTTTAACATGTGTATCTGTGTATCTGTGTATCTGTGTATCTGACTGTGGCATCGTAGCTCGTAAACGGATGGACGGATTTTGACGCGGCTTTTTTTAATAGAAAGCTAATTTAATCGAGATGGTTCTTAGCTGCTTTTTATGCTTTTAGTCTGCTTTTTTTGTCGGGGGTTTTTTAAATTTTAAATTTATTATAATTGTCTATTGTTACTATTGTCAGAGTTAGAAACAAAAGCTCTCAAATATATGTCAAATGTATTAGCAAAGGAAAATTAAACTATTGATCTTAATATCCATCAAGTGTGTTTCAAACGACCCTAGTGGACAATTCGAGTTTCATCAAAAGATCACATGAGTGTTTTAAGACCGAGTAGAATTCAAGGTGTTAGCTTATAGGAGAGATGATTGGAAGACATTCCACCGACCAGAGTATAACTCTTAAGTTTGATGATGTTTTTCGGTGCCGCGTCCAACGCTACACCGCCAGAGATTTATTAATTTATTTATTAAAAAAAATTACACGGCATGACAGTAACAAAACCAAAGCGCTAGAAATTTCAAAATATACAGAAAAATACACATAAAACACAACAATACAAAAGAAAGTATTAACACATCTATTTAGGGGATCATAAACCTCGTAAAGAGCCCTTTCTTTTTTATCTACGAATTCGAATCCTAATGTTGAAGTCACTGTTAAAATTCTCTATTCTATATTATAGCCTCATGGCTATATATCTCATCATGGCACTAGATGCTGGTAAAACTATTACAAAATAATTGAATAATCTAAAACTTTGTGAGCTTAATTGCTATCATTACGGAAGCGCACCTTTACACTTTATGTTAATTTCCAAACTAGCTCCAACAACAGGCAGTATATTTTAATTTGCAACTAAAAAGCTTTCAGTTGTCTAGCCGTTCATTAAATCACACTCGCAAACAACACAGCGCATAATTAATAAGTCTGCTAAGTTCAACACGATTAAATACGATACGATAGTGCAAGGTTCGTCCGGATCGTTACCGCCATCTTACTCGCTAATCCTGCCGCTAAGCAGCAGTGCTTGCACTGTTGTGTTCCGGTGTGGAGAGTAAGACAACCGGTGTAATTACGGGCACAAGAGACATTTCATCTTAGCTCTCTAGGTTGGCAACGCATCTGCAAACCCTCCGGGGTTGCGGGTGTCTATGGGCAGTGGTGATGACGTACCATCAGGTGACCCACTTGCTCGTTTGCCTTCCTCGTCGTATAAAAAAAAATTTGAAAAGTTGAAAAACCCCCGACATTGTCATTTCAAAGTCTAATATTTCGAAAACCGGTTAACCGATTTTAATGAACCTTATCTAAGGACCATCTCGATTAAACCAGCTTTCGATTGAAAAAAAACCGCATCGAAATCGGTCCATCGGTTGGGAGCTACAATGCCACAGACAGGTACACAGGTCAAACTTATAACACCCGTCTTTTTCGTCGGGGGTTAAAAATTATGGTTTCCCATAGATGCGTGGACCTGAAGTGTGCCTGAAGTTTCCCAAAGCTTTGCAATTATATTGAGCTCTTATCTCCTGACCGGGGCGTTGTCACTGAAATCCGTGATAGATGGGCTCGCATTCCCGCCCAGGTACAGGTAATCGGACATGACGAATAGGGTGATATAGGCTGCTCTACATCCGATTAGAGTTCCGGTGGAAACAAAATAAAATGTTTAATATCGTATGGCATTTAGAGCTCTGGGGTTCTTGAGGTTTTCAATCCCTCCCTGTGACTAAATTCACTGAAAAATTGTCATGGCTATGACATCAACATCAAATACAATGTCCCCACCCACTCGTAAACGAGATCACTGAGTGACTTCTTGACCACTGGCAGTGACAGCTAACCTCAATCTTGACAACTTGTCTACGACAGAAACTCAAATTAGCTGCATATTAGTAAACGGGTATAACATTAAAAAATAAGGCTTTTGGCAAATAGTGATCAATGTCACGGATGAGAATTTAGTCACCAAGTGCGATTCCAAAATCGACCCACTCCTCATCATTGTAGCGAAATCTTTTTTATTGAGTTAATACAAGTACTTTATATATAACGCGACATGGTATAGACATGCGTCCGTGATAATATAAAAAATAAAAAAGACAGTAAAAATTAAGCTCTAAAAGTTCACAATAAAATTTATTTCACTAAGTAAGTTGCTTATTATATTATTATATTCCCTACGACCTAGATTCTAAGATGGATTGAGGCGGGCTGTCTGCTTGCCTTGAACGAGATAGTTCTTGCACGACGTAAAATATTGGGTGAACTGTGCGAGACAAGACATTCTGAGATGGTTTTTTTTTTGTAAAAAAATAGTTTTTAACACAAGCTTTTTTAAATAATTTATTGAATCAGGCGTTACTTTGCGGAGGTCCGCATTTATTTATAAACAATTACTTTGCTCACCCGCGACCACTAGTGAAAAATAGTTAGGTATATCTTTGCGGCAAATGTATGTTGCCATGCAACTCTTCCGCCTCTGCTACACAAATCAACACATGCCACACAGACCCAACTATCACCACCACCACTGCAATAAACGCTGACGCGTTTCGGCACTCTCTCTCTCTAGTGGTCGCGGGTGAGCAAAGTAATTGTTTTTTTAGTTCATAAGTTTTTTGCTAACTTAAAAAAATTAAGTTTCAGGACAATCTTTACCTGACTGACAGAACAGACAACTGACAACACAGCCTTTTTACTTTATTTTCAATATTCCGGGTCGCGATGGAGCAAATTAATAAAATTGTTTTTAATTAATAAATATACATCTTGTCTATATGCAAGTTGCTACTGGCTAGCTAAATACAAACCTAAAACGCAAACGACCCACATTCGATTTGTAAATCGACATTCTATTCGAGTCGACATCGACACAGCGGGAACGAAATAGGTCGAGGGAGTGACCTCTTTCAAAAGGGGGTTATTATACCCCTTCCCGCGATTTAGCAAGATAAATAATAGCCCCGCTTATCGCGAGCCGTTTTTGTGAGATGAGTTTTTAGCATACGTGTAGCGGTGGTGCGTTTGAGTTGAGACAGTACTTGTGCGAGTAACTTAATTACTGCTCAGTGTGTAGTGCTAGTAGTAAGTAAACACTTCATTGTACAGAACAAACAGAAAATTAAAACAGCTTTTAACATAGCGAAATCAAACGGATCACTCACGCACATAAGTCTAGTTTAACTCGACTTGTTTCGGACTAATTCGTAGTCGTTCCTCTGGGTGCGCACGACTCAGCGGCAGTGAGACACACACTACGCGCCGCGGCTCACGCGAATACTAGTCGCAGCTGACAGCGGCACCCATTCCGTTTATTTCACTACGATTGAGTCTCACGGTAGTTTAATGTTAATAACTTTTGACATTCATTCATTCATTCATTCATTTATTTAAGCATCAAATTGCAAGATATACAAATTTACCCGTATATGTTACAAACAATGAGATATAGGTGCAAAGGAGGACCCATCCTTTTAAGGAATCTCTACCAATGAACCATTGAGTGGTAAAGAGAAGTAGTTAATTAAAATAATCCTAACCCTAACTAATATTATAAATGCGAAAGTAACTCTGTCTCTCTGTCTATCTGTTTGTTACCTCTTCACGGGAAAACCGCTGCACCAATCTAGATGAAATAGGTACAAGATAGTTTGAATATTCAGGAATAACATAGGCTACTTTTTATTCGGGAAAATTACATGGTTCCCGAGGGATAGCGATAACCGAAATCTACGCGGACGAAGTGGAGGGCAACAGCTAGTTAAGTAATAAATAAGTTAAGTAAGTAGTATTTCGCACTATGATTCTATTAGATAAACTAATAAACTTAACTAAAATGACCAAGTATCAGCCTTTCAACTTAGAGCTTAGAGTTACAGTATCTCAGGTAGCTCCATTGTTCTAAAACTGTCAAGCTTCACGGTGACAGTTTAACCTAAATTGAACTTCTGACACGGATTGGTTTACTTTAGATAATGTTTGCTGAACATAATGATATTCACGAAATCAGAGATAGTTTTGAAAGGGAAGGGAAGGGAATTAGTCGATGGTAATTTGAGTACGTGGGGAAGATAAGATACTGTCTGTAACATTTGAAGTCATTAGCATAGCAGCAATTGGACGATATGAATTTTTTGATAATATGGTTAATGTGAAATCGTCTTAAGTATATCTATTTTGGTGAATGATTGGTTGACGATAAAAAAAATGATCCTCGAAATCTAGACACAGACATAAAAATATAAATGATTTTGAGACTCTTCTGAGTGGTTGTACTATAAGAGCTACCTTCATACCAAATTTCAAGTTTCTAGGACAACTGGAAGTACACTTTAGGTTTTCTAAAAACGGCAATTTGTATGGAAACGACTTTTTTAATGACTGTATCTTTTTAACCGACTTCAAAAAAGGAGGAGGTTCTAAGTTCCACTGTATGTATTTTTTTTTATGTATGTTCATCGATTACTCCGTCAATTGTAGACCGATTTTCAAAATTCTTTTTTTATTCGAAAGGGTATACTCCTGAGGTTTTCCCACTGTCACCAAGTCATGTTCTGACTATGGGATCCTAGGGAAATCGAGGGCAACCCTCAAATTTTATAGGCACCTATTATGTGTTTCATATATTTTCTAAGCCTATTCAAGTATTTGCGTCTGGTAGTCATCATCTCATAACACAAAGATAGTAAGTCACATAGAGGACAACATACTATGTGAATGTGATATATCCAGTGGCTTTCGCACTAGACTAGGTCTGTATCGCTAGTGTCAGGTGAAATACTAAAATACTCGTCCTAAATTAAGTTATTAAAGTTAAGAAAAACACCTTAGAAAAAAAACGTAAAATAATCCTCCCTAAAGTCTTATGGCCTAGCACTAAGTAGCAGAAATATGAAATCGGTGCCTCATTCAAAGAATATTCCGCTCGCACCGCACCGACTTCATATTTCTGCTACTTAGTGCTAGGCCATAAGACTTTAGGCTTTAGTTTCTGTTGTCCGGAATGAAAGCATTTTATTTTATTTCATTTATTTATCATTATTTTAGAGGATTATTTTACGTTTTTTTTATGAAACCATAATCTTAAAATTAAACAGTATTGTGTGTGTGTGTGTGTGTGTGTGTGTGTAAGTGTGTATGTGTTCAATGACAGGCTTTAAGGAGATCTTCAGTATGTTGATAATAATTCATGTTAGCAAGGCGTACTTCGACGCTCTTTAGCTTTCTATGTAAACACGTTTTGTTTTCTTACTGGCTAGCTTAGTGACTCCTGCTCAGGACTCGCCGGTGGCTTAGTACAGTTATTGTCCAAGCCAGTGAGCTACAAACGAGGCACGAAACGTGGAATGTTAATGAATATTTACTTTAATGTTACATTAGAGCACACTCGTTAATAATTTCGTTTTACGTTTTTAACAAAGAACGTACGCTTAATTTGTAAAATTTCCCCGTTTAAGAATACGCTCGTAATTTTAAACGTAAGTGGACAGCGGGAACGAGAATAGCAAATAACGAAAACATCGTTTTCAATCAAATAAACATGTGTTCACGTTTGTAATTTTCATCACAGATATACGAGTAAAAATCGTGTTTCATAGCACAGTCTAGACCAGGGTTTCCCAACCTTTTTTTGTTGAGGCTCCCCGGACTATTAATAATACTTATTTTCATACCCCCCCCCCCTCCTTTCAATAAATACAAAAAAAAAGTGAAACGGCCTTAAAAAAAACTTGAAAAAAAAAAACACAAAATAATTCTATTTTTTTCTAAAGTTTTTTTTGAAGGCGGTTTTACTTTTTTGTTAAAGATTTTTATTTCACACTTTTATGCTGATTTAACAATTTCAGAATTATCCTTCCACTCCTAACCGATACGTGCCTATAAAATTTGAGGGTTGCCCTTGATTTCCCTGGTATCCCATCATCAGATGATTACTTGGTGGCAATGGGACCACCTCAGGAGTATACCCTTTAGAATACTGATTTAACATTTTCAGAATTATCCTCCAACTCCTAACCATTAAAGCACCGCCGCCGCTGTACCTTCCATCATCAACTCATCAACATGAGATGATGACTACCAGACCCCTTACCCTTATAGCCTTAGAAAATTATACGAAACACATAATACGTGCCTATAAAATTTGACGGTTGCCCTCGATTTCCTAGGGATCCCAGCATCAGATCATAACTTGGTGACAATGGGACCACATCAGGAGTATAGCCTTTCGAATAAAAAAAGAATTTTGAAAATCGGTCTATAATTGACGGAATAATCGATGTACATTTAAAAAAAAAACCCTCCGTTTTCCCGTCCGTGGTCTCTATTCGAGAACTCGTAGAGTTATTCAACAAAAGGTTATAACCTCATATCGAACTACTTAATGGCGTTTCCTTTATCGCCGTCTTCGCGTGGTAATTCATTTATTTCGAATATTTCGTGGTCGCGGCTACCTTTCACGTTAACGTAGAGGTGAAAAGAACGCGAAGTAATTTCGAAAATGTTAAGCTTGTCATCTAGGCTCAACTCAAATAGGGTAATCCTAATCCTAACTTCCTAATCCTAATTCTAACTACATCCTAACTTATATTATAAATGCGAAAGTAACTCTGTCTTTCTGTCTCTCTGTCTCTCTGTCTGTCTGTTTGTTACCTCTTCACGGGAAAACCACTGCACCAATCTAAATGAAATTCGGTAAGAAGATAGTTTGAATATTGAGGAATATCATAGGCTACTTTTTATTCGGGAAAATTATACAGTTTCCGCGGTATAGCGATAACCGAAATCTACGCGGACGAAGTCGCGGGCAACAGCTAGTAATATAAATTACCAACATGAAAAACCTAATTTTATTTTAGACAATTACTTAGGTACTATGAATGTAATCAAATATCGTCATTTAAATCAATCTGTTTTAAACGATTCTCGGGTAATAACATTCGACATTATTACTCAGAACGGGATATTCAGCCAGTCCACCCGTGTTCATGATGTATGTAACTGTGTCGACATTTATCGGGAGCTCATCAATTCTAGGATGATAATCGCGGTCAATATCCCGTTCTGAATGTGCTTAATACATCATGGATTTTTTTTTAGTTCTGAATATATGTGAAATATGTTTTCATCATAACCATTTAGTACATTATTATAATAACCTCACGGCTGTAGGGGCTCTGAGGCAAAACTTTTTTTCAAGATTTGGGGCGTCGTTTTCGCGAGAGAGGTCTTGACCCTCGCTCTGATGCAGAGGTTGTCCATCGCGATTCAGCGTGGTAATGCAGCAAGTGTGCTGGGCACTTGATGACGCGGGGGGGATTATTTGACTGATTGGGTATTATTTGAATTGCATTGTATGTTTGTGTTTTAAATTTTGGTAGTAGCTATTATAAGCATTTTTTTGTAAAAATAATATTGCATAATTAGGTCTTATAGTCTCGTAGCAAATTAGGCCGCAGGCAATGCTACTCCACTTTAAGAACCCCCATTATGCAACAATTGTATGAATAACAAAAAAGTAAAACCGCCTTCAAAAAAAAATCTTAGAAAAAAACGTAAAATAATCCTCTAAAATAATGATAAATAAATAAAATAAAATTGAATGCGTTTATTTCGGACAACAGAAACTAAAGCCTAAAGTTTTATGGCCTAGCATGAAGTCGGTGCGGTGCGAGCGGAATATTCTTTGAATGAAGCACCTACTTCATAATTCTGCTGCTTAATGCTAGGCCATAAAACTTTAGGCTTTAGTTTCTGTTGTCCGAAATAAACGCATTCAATTTTATTTTATTTATTTATCATTATTTTAGAGGATTATTTTACGTTTTTTTTTAAGGTTTTTTTTTTGAAGGCGGTTTTACTTTTTTGTTAAAAGATTTTTATTTCACAATTTTACGTTGATTTAACATTTTCAGAATTATCCTCCAACTCCTAACCGTTAAGGAGTTGTACCTTCCATCATCAGCTCATCAACATAAGATGATGACTACCCGACGCAAATACTTAAATATGGGATCCCATCATCAGATCATGACTTGGTGACAATGGGACCACCTCAGGAGTATACCCTTTCAAATAAAAATAATAATTTGAAAATCGGTCTACAATTGACGGAGTAATCGATGAACATACATAAAAAAAAAAAAATAATACATACAGTGGAACGTAGAACCTCCTCCTTTTTTTGAAGTCGGCTAATAAATAAAACACATTAGCTTCACAAAGCGAACGCGATAGCAGCACGGAAGGCTGGATTAATTTACAAACACTCAAAAGAGTGACCGACTTCATTATATTATTGTTACGATAATCCAGATAAGTCGCGACCTTCTTATGGGCTTTTACTTCACACAATAGAGAAAAGGGAGCTTTTTAGTGTATATGAATACTTTTCTGTTTCGTTTTACTTTTGTTTAATTCCTTGACTCACCAACACCATGGACTTAGGGTTAGAGCTTGAAAATGTCCCTAAAAGACCACTAATTTGCAAAAAACATTAAACGAGCGTCAGTCAGTCTTAGTTTTGTCGAACGACAGCGCTATGACGTATTGATATGAAATCGAATAATATGAAATACTTATGACACAAAATGAAATTATTCGAAATATGAAATAAAATTATACGAGTATAATTTGAAATACGAAATTAAATGAAAATTAAACAAGACGTCCAAACTATAGCCACTTTAATTTTTTACAGGTTTCCCGTTAAAAGCTATTATTATTTATTTTAAATACTGACTGAAACAAGACTACAAATTAACCAGAAAAATATCACTAACCCCGGGAATCGAACCCAGATCCTTGACAAACATAGTGTCATGTGTCCTATCATTACACCAAAGTTAGCACTAAATAATAAGAAATAGTACAATTTAATACAAAATTACAAGCGAAAGTTACTGAAAAAAAATCTGCATTAAATCCTAATATTATTTTTCAGTGCCAACCTCCGTAACTGGCTACAGAATAAATAGAAGCAGTTAGATTGATTACGATCAATAACACAAGCCCGGCCTAGGTTCTGAGTGTCAATAAAAATACCGGCTGCTCACGCGACTCAGCAGACATGCAAACCAGGAGGCGCAGGCTAGTGTGTAGTAGGAAAACTGCGCGGTTTGGTGCACTCGCGGACTTTAATTGTTGAGCCACGACAGAACCTTGTCGGAAATTGTCAATGTCAAAACATTCATCATCATCATCATCAGCCTATTTATGTCCCGCTGCTGGGCACAGGCCTCCTCCCACAATGAGAGGGCTTGGGATACAGTTCCCACGCGGGCCCAGTGCGGATTGGGAACTTAACACATACCATTGAATTGCTTCACAGGAGTGTGCAGGTTTCCTCACGATATTTTCCTTCGCCGAAAAGCTCATGATAAATTACGAGTGTAATTTCGCATACAAATTCCGAAAAAACTCAGAGTTGCGAGCCGGGGCTCGAACCCACGACCCTCTGCTTGAGAGGCCGTAGGTCAAACCACTAGGCCATCACGACTAAAAAATATTATTGATATTTATCTGTTGACATGGCGTTACTTTACTATGACAGGGTTGTATACGATGGCTCAACAATTTAAGTCCGTGATGATTAGTGATGTCTATGTATGTGTAAATTCGTGTGCTAGTCGAGGTGGAAACCCTATAGTTTTCGCATAAACGTAGCTGTCTTAGGCATGGTCGTGGGTGAGCAAATTGTTTTCACTTGATAGATTTTTATTTTATATTTATCCACACTTGACTTGATATGGGTGAGTTGACAGTAAGGGCAAAAATCTAAACAAAAAAATATGGCACATAATATAGCGCAATAGAGTCAATAATCCTTTGGCACTACGGTAAATGACCATATTTGTCCCTCAACAGTATTTATACTGTATCACCTTGTTCGCGGCGCTGAACGGGCTTAGATGAAACTCGTGGCTGTTGAATGAATTTCTATCTTAGATCCGACGGTCGGGGAACTCTTTTTTGTGTAAATTAATGGTGTTTTTGGCAAACTATTAACAAGCCAGGCGTTTTCGTTTCTTAACTTTGAGTCTAACGTTGCAATTGTATTAAAATAAATAAATATAGATTTTGTGCAGTATAATTATGTAAAAGTTTCGAGGCGAGGGTCCCGATATTCTTTAGACTTCGTGTTTCTTAACCGAAAGAAAAAAGGAGGTTTTATAATCGCCGCCGTATACTTTTCTACAACTTCACATATAGGTAGGTAACAAACAATAAATAATTAAGTAGCTACTTAAATAAAAGAAATTAAATCAATTATTAAGGTTAATGAAAAAACGCGTCGTTTTAAACAGAAAGTGATTATACTGCCCGCTCTGCGCCACCTGTCTACGATAAAACAGTCACGCGATGTATTTTCGTACGGAATATTTGACAATGTGTTTTTAGTGCTTAATATTTGAATATTTAGGATCCGACTTAGGAACAACATCAATAAGTTATGATCGAGTGAATGTTGGCTTTGTTCTGAGCCCCGAGCACGAATATTCGAGTCCTGCGTAACGTAATCGTTATCGTATCGCCATTGTGAAACTTCATATTAAATTTGAATACCAAATACGCTCACGGGCGGCGTTGCTCCAAACGTCATACAATTTTTGTCGATAACGCTCCACTCGATTACGTTACTAGCATTCGAATACTCGTGCTCGGGGCCCTGAAGGTTAAAGGGCCGAATCGATGTTAGGGTTCGGTGTTTGACGTCGATTTGTGTATTTTTTAAGAATGTTGGTAAACATGGACGTAACAAGGGGAGCAGGGGGGCAGCTGCCCCCTCCCCCTCTGGACCCCTGGATCGTACAATCAAACTTAAAAAAAAATTATGAGAATAGTGTACCTTATTTTTCACCTCAGTTTTTCGAAATCTTAGCGCAAAAGCACTTTTCCACGGAAAAAACTTTTGAAATTCGAACGTAAAGATAATCGTCAGTCAAGTAGGTAGGTTACTATCCCGGCTTAAGAAACTTTTGATTATGTACCTAAATAATAATCACAGAATCATTGGAAAATAAAAAGTAAATTATTATGGTATCATAGGAACAAGTCATTACGTCAAAACTCGTTGCAAGTTGGCTTTAGTGTGTTGATCAAATGTCCGTCTTGTATCGACCTTCCGATTGACAGCTCAGCACAAGATGGCGACTCGCACAAAATGGCGGTATTCTTAATAACGCTATTAACGTTCGGAAATTGGGTTCCGCTGGCCGGAGATGATGTTGCTATAGAATAGAACGATGGTGTTTACCTATAGTTTTGCTTCGGTATATGATTTGAGGTTGATGTTGTCAGTATAGTTACTAGTCAAATAATTCTAGGAATAATCCGATAAATGCTAAAAACTTTGCACCAACGTGGCGCATAAAACCATGCTGTCCAAATTTTTAGATCATAACCAGTAGGTGTACATCTAAAGAATAGACAAAAAGTTTGGAGTAAAAGTGAACGCAGTTGAAACATTTGCTGCGACGTGAAATTGACAGTAAGACCTCTGGCCCCATTTCACCAACTTTAATAATTAAATACAATTGTCAGTTGTCAATGAAAATTCGAACTACACTTCTTTGCTAATATGAAGCGCGCTAAAACAAAAGCTCTTCAAGTTAGCAATTGATACCGAATTGTCATTGAAAACTGACTACAGTTGGTGAAATAAGGGTCATATTAAAAGTGAAATACGGGGCTGTTGTTAAGCTTGTCGTAACGAATCTCGCTTTTGTTGTCTTTTGCCTGTTTCTATCTTTATGTGCCAATAAAAATGTTCCAAATAATCCGGATCATAGAGCCCCTTAAATGTTATGATTCAGCCTGGAAGCGTGCCCAGTGGCCCAGTAGGCTGAGTCTAATATTAAGATCTAGGATTTAGGACAACTGAATTAGAGCATGGCAAAAAAACATAACGTCAAATAAATATTGTCCAACACTGTTCCCATATAAAATGGCGACTACAATGATGCGCGTAGATTTCGGTTATCGCTATCCCGCGGGAACTGTATACCTAATTTTCCCGAATAAAAAGTAGGCTCAATATTCAAACTATCTTCTTACCAAATTTCATCTAGATTGGTGCAGCAGTTTTCCCGTGAAGAGGTGACAAACAGACAAAGAGACAGAGTTATTTTCGCTTTTATAATATTAGTTAGGAAGTTAGGATAAAACAATTAATTGAAAAAAATATACGAAATATAACAATAAGTTCAAGGCCTTGCATATTTTACATGCGACCGGGCTCATGTGTGTTTGCATGTGTGCGTGAGTGTACATGAATGTAAGTACCTACATTATACATATATTTACTACGAACTTAACATATCTTTATACTGCAATGTCATTGTACGTAGCAGAGTTTACGCACAAAAGCAACGCGCAAACAAAACACGCAGACGCGAAATCCGCGTCTCGAATCTCTCCGCCTCCCAGGACGTATGTAAAACGTCATTTATCTCCCGAAAGTTCACAATATAAATATTAATACGCATACATAATTTATGAACTGGACGGGGCCTGTTTAATTCAATTTTGTCCCTCGCGCTCTTCTCAAATGTTTTTCCGGATTTTCTTTTCGCTGAGTCAGCATTGGCCATTTCGGGATTAGTGTACACGCAACAGAGGGTCGTATCACGTAAACACAATAAAAGTTAACCATCGGTTCGAAAAAAGCATGACACGACGGGTGAAATTTTCTTACGGGTAGGTAGATAAGTACCTAATATTTTATCAAACTTGAATGTGAAGCAAGAATAAAAAAAATAGTAAATATGTATCATGGGACATTTGACACCAATTGATCTAGTCCCAAACTAGGCAAAGCCTGTACTATGGGTACTAGACAACGGATAAACATACTTATTATACAAATTAAGTATCCAAGACCCGAAAACGAACATTCGTATTCATCATACAAACATCTGTTTCGACCGGGGATCGAACCTGGGACCTCAAGCTTCATAGTCATGGTCTCTAACCACTTGGCTATCCAGTTGTTTTATATTCCGATATAACGATGATAATAAGGTTTCCATTATCTTTCATATAGCAAGCAGTCTAGACAATAGCACATATCTTAAAAAAGCATTAGCAGCAAGACTATACCACTAACCACTAGACTATTCGGCTATGCGGTCTCTAACCACAAATAATATAACGAAGTTAAGATGTAACTATCACTTCTGTTCAATTTAAACCTGTAAAATTATACGCAACCGCATATTAAACACTCTGACTCTGTGAGCTGTAGACCTGAATAAATGGTCACCCGATGGTAAGTGACCACCACTGCCCATGAACACCCACAATCCCGGGGGGTTTCCAGATGTGTTGCCAACCTTTACGAATTCTTTTGTTACTTTTGACATGAAACTACCGTGAGACTCAACTATAGCGAAATAAAACGGATCACACACGTATGTAATTCGAGTTTAGCCTGACATGTTTCGGACTAATTCGTAGTCTTTCCTCCAGGAGCGCCTGAGCGGTAGCGAACTACGCACACTACGCGCCGCGGCTTTCAGTGGAAGCACTACGAATTACTCCGAAACATTCGGGCTAAACTCGACTTATGTAAGTGAGTGATCAGTTTTATTTCACATGTTTCCTTCGTTGTTTATAAAATACCTTTGACTTTCTAACTTGTAGACTCAAACGCTTCAAACGCTCTAAAATTAAAACCGAATTCAATCCGTCACTCCGGCCTACTGAGCGCGCATTAAAAAAGTATTTTAACAATCGAACAGTTAAAACGCCTATAAATCATGACGGGGCACTAATCACAAATCAACATCTTTAAAAGTCCCGCGGGACAAGTTCCCGCTTTACGGGATTACTGCAATAAAAGTGGTATAGAAACGCTCAGGGAATTTTAATTGAGTCTACAATTTTAGGCGGCGGCGCAAGGCAAAGGAGTCAAGTCGATATTGGAGTAACGAACGCAGTATTGTGAGATCCCTTGTAGGGATAAGTCTGCCTTTGTACTTCTATCTCACTTTTTTTCTATACGACGAGGAAGGCAAACGAGCAAGTGTGTCGCCTGATGATAAGTGATCATTACTGTCCATAGCCACCCACAACCCGGGGAGGTTTCGCAGATGCGTTGCCAACCTAGAGAGCTAAGATGAAATGCCTCTTGGGCCCGTAATTACACCGGCTGTCTTATTCTCCGTTTGTCATCATCATCATCATCATCATGTCAGCCGAAAGGCGTCCACTGCTGGCCGGCGGCCTCCCCCGCGGCTCTCCACTCTGACCGTTCGTGTGCTTTCCGCATCCACCGCGGTCCCGCGATCTTTACCAGGTCGTCGCTCCATCTTGTTGGAGGCCTACCGACAGCTCGTCTCCCGGTCCGTGGACGCCATTCGAGAACCTTCTGACCCCATCTCCGTTTGTAACTTGTATTTATTTCTGTGTTTTCTGTACAATAAGGCGTTTACTTACTTACAAGTTGCTATTCCCCTCCACCACTCAAAGGTTGACGACTGATAGAGATATGTCTAATTCTTTGGAGTTTCATTAAAATCTGTTCACCCTTTTTTGAAATATTGAACTTTGAAATGACAATGTCGGGGTTTTTTCAAATTTTCCAAGTTGGTTAGGTTATTAATGTTAAGTTGGTGAGGTTATTTTCGTTCTTAGATGTTGCAAACCACTTAAAGAAGTGGGGCGCCGTTTGCGTGAACGGGCCTTTGACTCTAGCTCCGAATCATTCTTTGGGGACTACTACGAAATTCGCAAATCGATGTTCGTATCGTATCGTCACACTCACTCTCGTATTAAATAACATTAGCGTGAGCGGGACGGCCCGATACGAAGTTCGAATTTTGCACTTCGTAGCATTAGGCCCGTTCGTGGCTGTCCATCGCCGTTCAGCGCGGCAACGCGGCAAGGGTGTTCGGCACTTTTGAGCCAGGAATGTTGCGGGGTGGATTATTTAGTTAAAATTCTTGTTTATGTTTAAATATTTACTACTATTTAAGTTTAGGATATTTGTTTTTGTTGTGTTTTAGTACTTTGTTGGTTCATAATACCTACCTACTTAAAGCTTATTTATGAGACTACTAGCTGTTTCCCGCGACGTCGTCCGCGTAGAATTCGGTTATCGCAATCCCGCGGGAACTATATAATTTTCCCGAATAAAAAGTAGCCTATGTTATTCCTCAATATTCAAACTATCTTCTTACCAAATTTCATCTAGATTGGTTCAGCAGTTTTCCCGTGAAGAGGTAACGAACAGAGAGACAGAGTTACTTTCGCATTTATAATATTAGTTAGGATTAGGATACCAATATTGTATTGTGTTGTGCGAGAGCGAGACTCGCTCGTCGCTCATTTCCTGAAGCATAGACAAACACTTCGATTCAAGATGGCGTCGAAATATGGCGTCATTAATACAAAAATTCCGCTTTCATTGTCGCCGATATAGAAAGACTTGTTTGGAAATTTAATTTTATGCCTCAGACATTTAAATTGGAAACACTTTTTTATCTTAATTGGGTACTTGGATAAATGTAGCTAATTAATCAAGTTAGAGTTTCACGTTGGCATTCCTGTAAATTGTAACAGTGATTTTGATTATTCGCTCGCAAAATCATTGTTTTATTTTCAGTACCGACAGCTTGGTACGCAGTACGTAGTCAATAAATGAATATAATGTCATGGGGTAAGTGACACCAATTGACCTAGTCCCAAACTAGACAAAGCCTGTATTATGGGTAGAAACAAGTCAACGGATAATCATACTTTTGAATATATGTACATATATTTATGGATAAATATTCGTATTCAGCATACAAACATCTGCCCCGACCGGGGATCGAACCCTTAAGCTTCATAGTCATGGTCTCTAACCACTTGGCTATCCAGTTGTTTTATATTCCGATATAACGATGATAATAAGGTTTCCATTATCTTTCATATATCAAGCTGTCTAGACAATAGCACATATCTTAAAAAAGCATTAGCAGCAAGTCTCACCGAATTAACATACTTCAAAAATTTCCATTCCAAACTGTCACTCAGCGAGACTGTAAGCGACACTTTTTAATAAAACTTCGGCGGGAGATGGTGCGCCAACATAGAAATATTACAGCTATTTCATAAAGCTGGCAGCTTGGTATTGTTGTGTTGGCTCGCCTGACTTGCATCGGGAATGGCCGCAAATGGAAATAGCGAAGCACTACTGGCAGCGCATTGTGATTCTTCTATCAACTATTTTTGGGGCTATACATATATGACTCTATCAGACTTTTAAAAATGTTTATTGTTGTGCTAAAGGCGTTCTCTCTTAGCCCTGCGCGTTGCCAACGCATCTGCAATAACTCCGATAGTACAGGGTGTCGATGGTCTGCTGACTAGGTTATAGTCTCAGAATACAGAATAAACTAGAAGCCGCGTTCAGTCATAGTCGCACGCCGCGGAGCGAGTCCATTTGTTATTGATTTCGCTACCCGTTTATACCTGAAATTTAATCATGATCTGTTTTCTATAAGCGCAACAGTATTCTGTATACTGTAAGAACGACACGAGAAGGGATTAATTAGGTATTGTCATTCGTACAACACGTCACGACACGCCGCGTGCTACTACGCCACCTAACTCTTTAAATCCCACCTTTTTTTTCTTTAAATTTTGGGCCTCACTCTTAGGCGCGCTCGCGGCTTCTGGTTTGTTCTGTATTCTGAGGTTTTAATCATGAGACATATTCGAAACGGGATATTGACCACGATTACCTTACTATAGTTTTGTATATGTATATAATAATGCCTAATGTAATTAGCTACGAATCATTTAAAACTGTTAGGTAGTAACTTCAACATGCTTTCTCGAATGCCTCATTTTTTCGGCTTAATTAGGTAATTCATCGTTAATTTCTCATTTGTTTTAGAAAACATGGCATCACTGTAATTTCCGTGAGGTTTTAAACAGCCATTAACGTATTTTTCCTCAATCCAATTGCCCCAATTAGAGACAGCAATTAGTATTAAAGTCGGTCATCACTCATCAGTAACGAGTTTCCATTGGTACATTTGAATCTGGGATTGATTAAAGAGACATAAAAGTACCGGCGACCTTTGAGGTAAAATTTGAGAGTAAATAAATAGGTATATAAATTACTTTTTTGTTGAAAGATTTTTATTTCACAATTCGTTGATTTAACATTTTCAGAATTATCCTCCAACTCCTCACCGTTAAGGAGTTGTACCTTCCATCATCAGCTCATCAACATAAGATGATGACTACCGGACGCAAATACTTGAATAGCCTTAGAAAATATATGAAACACATGATACGTGCCTATAAAATTTGAGGGTTGCCCTCAATTTCCCTAAAATCCCATCATCAGATCATGACTTGGTGACAGTGGGACCACCTCAGGAGTACCCTTTCGAATAACGATTTAACATTTTCAGAATTATCCTCTAACTCCTAACCGCTAAGGAATCGTACCTTCCATCATCAGCTCATCATCATGAGTTGATGACTACTAGACGCAAATACTTGAATAACCTTAGAAAATATATGAAACACATAGTATGTGCCTGTAAAATTTGAGGGTTGCCCTCGATTTCCCTGGGATCCCATCATCAGATCATGACTTGGTGACAATGGGACCACCTCAGGAGTATACCCTTTCAAATAAAAAAAGTCTACAATTACTTACTCAAGAGTTACGGTTGTGAAAATATAGTGAACTTTCCAACACGAATTACACTTGACAGTTCATCATCAATCGACTGCGGCGTAGTGCGGTGTGATAGCGGGCCGGTCGCCGCGTCGAATGTCGACACGGTTATTAGTGACCACAACGCTCAGCGATACGTAATAGCTGTGGAACAAAAACAAGACTACCCCCCAATATCATTTATTGAACGGAGAATGTATTCTACCGACTCGATTTATTTATTTTATTGCGACTTAGAAAGATATAATTGGAATTTTATTTATAATAAAAACATTGACATTAATGATAAATTTAGTAGATTGATTAGAATTATTACATATTATATTGACATTCATTTCCCAATTAAAAAACTAAAACTCAAGAAGAAAATCCCTGCTCCATGGCTCACGGATGAGATTAGTCAATATATGCTTAAATTTAATGATTTAAATGAGATTCTTCGCCAATATCCTGGTGAAGAGATTATTTCTGAATGCAGGGCACACTACGCGGACCTCATCAAATCAGCAACATTAACTGCACGTAAACAGTATAACCAACAACGATTGACTGCTACTAAAAATCCATCTAAAGAAATCTGGGCATCGTAAATGATGAAATATCGGCAAATCAAAGAAATAAGGCTATACGTATTACAGATGACAGTAACACAATTGTACCCGACACTGACATACCGGACGTATTCAACGCTCACTTTTTAACGGCTGCCTCAAGTTTTGCATTAAAGTGCAACTACGAGGAAAGCATTGGTTACGTGCGACGCTACTTAAGTGACTTTGACATTCCTGACATGATCTTACCTGAAGTGACGCGGACAGACCTCGACTTGGTGTTAAGGAAGATGCTAAAGACACGGACCACTCTTGACATCTACGACATCTCCGTGAATACTCTCTGTCAGTCTGGCCAGTACTGGCTGACAGATTAGTTACACTAATAAATGACATGTTCAGAGCCGGCGTCTATCATGATGACCTAAAGAATACGAGGGTTTGCCCCGTGTACAAGGGGAAGGGTGACATACAAAAAACTGACACACACAGACCAATTACGATAGTTCCAAATTTTTCCAAAGTTACTGAGAATATTATATCATCACACTTAATGACACATTTAGAGACAAATGACTTACTGACTGACAGACAGTTCGCCTACAGACGCAATATGTCAACAACGCACGCTGCACACCAGATAATTGACTCCATCGTCATGAGTCTGGACAGTAAATTCAAAGTTGCTGGCATATTCTGTGACCTTTGATGAAGGCGTTTGATGTTATAAATAATGACCTTTTACTGACGAAACTGAAAATGTACGGTGTTCGACATAACGTATTTGAGTTGCTTAAGTCATTTCTGGAAAACCGTAAGCAGACAGTTGAGGTGGTGACGGCAAACGGAAAAAAGATGCGATCTGAGCCGGGTGACGTCACTATAGGGATACCTCAGGGTTCATCACTTGGAAATACACTTTTCCTGACGTTTATTAACGATCTGCCATCCGTCATCACTGACGGTCTCACTGTCCTCTTCGCTGATGACACTACAGTCGTAGTATGTGCGACCACTTATGACCAACTGAATGAAAGGATAAATAAAGTGTGCGGGCAGTTGCAACATTGGTTCTCAACAAATGGACTTATCATGAACCTTATAAAATCAAGCGTTGTGTTGTTCTCTGGTAGGGCTGTCGTCACACCACTATTAATGACATGCCCCATATCACTGTGCCAGCAATGCAAATTCTTGGGCTTCACACTAGACTCAAACATGAATTGGAAGAGTCACGTGGAGTCTCTTTGTAGTAAGTTAAGCAGTGCAGCTTTTGCTCTACGCAAATTAAAGCCATTAATAGCGGACAGTGCACTAAAGCAGGTATATTTTGCATATTTCCACTCACTGCTTTCTTATGGTACTTTGCTGTGGGGAAACTCCACGGACTCTGGCCGTCTCTTGGTTTTGCAAAAACGTGCAGTACGGATACTTGCTGGCGTTAAACAAAGGCATTCATGCCGAAACCTGTTCACAGAGTTCAATATTATGACCTTATTTTCACTGTATTTGTTCCAAGTTATTATGTATACGCGGACCAACATTTCCAGTTTCAGTCAAATGGGCATAGAGGGTAAAATCACACGTAACACAGGTCGCTTACGGGCAGTTCCCCATAGAATGGTGCTAGCAGAGAAAAACCCGCGCGTTATTGGTCCCAGATATTATGAACACCTACCCTCTGATATTAAAAATGAACAACATGACGGAACGTTTGGTCGTCGATTGAAAGACCTTTTGTTAAAAAACCCATTTTATTCTGTAAACGAATTTTTAAATATGACATTTTAATTTTAATTAGTATTTATTGACATTATTTTTCACCTTGACATGCATGATATTGTTAAATTATAGATTGATAATGTTAATGTATATTGATTATATTTATTTTGACGATCCCTAGTGGAGAACATTCTTTGTAATTCTATTTTATTTTGTATAATTTTGTTTGACATTTAATTCTTTGTTTATTTAATATTATTTCTTAATAATTTTTTTTTTATATTGAAATAAATAATCTAATCTAATCTAATCTAATTGACGGAGTAAAAAAAAAAAACAAAAAAAAAACAGTGGAACGTAGAACCTCCTCCTTTTTTTGAAGTCGGTTAATAAAAATGCGTTTATTTCGGACAACAGAAACTAAAGCCTAAAGTTTTATCGCCTAGCACTAAGCAAGAGAAATATGAAGTCGGTGCTTCATTCAAAGAATATTCCGCTCGCACCGCACCGACTTCATATTTCTGCTGCTTAGTGCTAGGCCATAAAACTTTAGGCTTTAGTTTCTGTTGTCCGAAATAAACGCATTTTATTTTATTTTATTTATTTATCATTATTTTAGAGGATTATGTTTTGAAATTTACAACAATTACTCTTACCCGAGACCTCAAGACAGTGGAAAATGGTTATATCTGTGCGGCAAATGTATGCTTTCGTGCAACACCTTACGTTATAAACGGGTACGGGTTACGAACCCAAAGTTTCGCACCTCCCTTCCACTTTACTTGGTTTGATACTTATTTATGTCATGTTGTTGCAGAGGTGCCCCCCCCCCCCAAGCCCCCCCCCCATTTGTTTGCTGCAAAATAGTGTTTCGCTACTTTTCAACGGCTTAGAGGAGACAGTAGTATTTGTATTCTTTTTGTGGCGGGGAGCTGTGCCCCCCGAACCCCCCTCTCTTTCCATCCGGCGGCGTAGTGGTTTGCTACTTTTAAATAGCTTGGAGCAAAGAGTACTGTTTGTGTCCATTTATGGCGGGGGGCTGCGCCCCCCGAGCTCCCTCCCCCCCTTTCCTTCCGGTGGCGTAGTGGTTCGCTACTTATCAATAGCTTGGTGAAAGGAGTAGTGTTTGTGTACTTTTTATGATGGGGGGCTGCGCCCCCCGAGCCAACTCTATTCTTCCGGCGGCGTAGTGGTTAGTGTTTTTATTCCTTTTATGGCGTCCCTGAAGTTGAATTCACTTATTTCTATTCCGCGGGAATTTTGCATTTTAACTCTTTAGATCGATTTTATAAAAAAAAACTTTCACTAATGGAAAGCTACATACAGTTCTTGACTGACATCTGAATATCTTAACTTTGCTTCTTTGTTTGTAGGAGGTAATCTCTGAAACTTTCAGCAACATAAAGCTACACTGTCCCTGATTGACATAGGCTACTTTTTCTCCGGGGAAATGCAAAATTCCCGTTGGATAGAAATAAGTAAATTTTGAATTTAGACCAATTAAAAAAATATTTTCATTAATAGAAAGCTACTCTGTTCCTGATTGATATAGGCTACTTTTATACCGTAGTTGAATTCACTTGTTTCTATCCCGCGGGAATTTTGCATTTTCCCGGAGAAAAAGTAGCCTATGTCAATCAGGGATAGTCTAGCGTTATGTTGGTGAATGTTTCAGAGATTACCTGATACAAACAAAGAAACAAAGTTAAGATATTTCTCTATCCCACGGGAATTTCAAAAAATCCTTCCTTAGTCAGTTATCATGAAAATAAATGCTATTTGGTTTTTATCCCGTGGGAATTTCGGAAAATCGTGAAAACTGTTTATAGCTGTTATTGTTACCTACTTGCATGCCAAATTTGAAATGTCTAATAATTATAGTTACGGAGATAGAGCCACTTTGATCCGAAAATATAAATCCCATTTATTCCCTATCCCGTGGGAATTTCGAAAAATCCCTTCTTAGTGCACCTCTAGGATACTCAAGGTACGAGGGCTGTTTGACAAGTACCCGTTTATGGAAAAAAAAAACATATTTTTTATGTATATATGCATTTATTTTTCTACGTAGTCACCTTTTAACTCTATACATTTGTTCCACCTATACTCAAGCTTCAATAAACCATCGAAAAAGTATGATTTTGGAAAGTCATTAAAATAGGTCTCTGTGGCGGCAATGACTTCGTCATTTGATCCAAATCGCTTGCCACCGAGCCATTTTTTTAGGTTGGGAAACAAAAAGAAATCGCATGGGGCCAAATCTGGAGAATACGGGGGGTGAGACAATAGTTCGCTAACTGTGCTAATTTAGCCGTCACAACTCTGGACGAATGAGCCGGGGCGTTGTCGTGATGTAACAGTACTTTTTTCTTTTTTAAATGGGGTCGTTTGTCCTTCAACACGGCGTCAAATTCATCCAATAAATTGGCATAGTACTGCCCTGTTATTGTTTTTCCCTTTTCTAAATAGTCAATATGTATAATACCCCGCGAGTCCCAAAAAACGGTCGCCATGACCTTTCCAGCCGATGGGACGGTTTTTGCTTTCTTTGGAGCAGGTTCACCCGGTAAAATCCACTGCTTCGACTGCTCTTTCATTTCCGGGGTGTAGTGGTGGACCCACGTTTCGTCCACGGTCACGAAACGACGCAGAAACTCCTTCGGGTTACGTTTGAACAAGGCCAAACACTGCTCCGAAGTAGTCAGTCGGTTCCGTTTTTGCTCCTCCGTGAGTAAACGCGGCACCCACCTCGCCGATACTTTCTTCATACCCAATTTTTCTTCTAATATGTGTTGTACCCTCTCGATTGAAACGTTTACAGCATCAACGATTTCTCGAAGTTTAATTCGGCGGTCGGCTAAAACGATATTCTTAATTTTCTTAACCATATCGTCTGTAGTCACCTCAACTGGCCGGCCTGGGCGATCCTCATCAAAGACGGTTGTTCTCCCCCGCTTAAACTGGTTATACCAATATCTGACGGTTGTCATAGAAGGAGCACATTCATGGTAAACCGCTTGCATTCTTACTTTTATTTCATCACATATTTTTCCTTCCAAAAATAAGAATCTAATTACAGACCGATATTGTTCTTCCTCCATTTTAACAATTTTAAGTTCACGCCTTCACTGAATCGTTGTCAAATGAGAAAAAAAACAAAAGAATGCCGTTTTTTTTTTAATTTTCCCGCCTCTGAAAAATGGCTTAAAAAGGTACTTATTTGCGGCAAGTGATATTAATATATTTAGAAAACGGGTACTTATCAAACAGCCCTCGTATATGTTTGCCAAATTTCAAGCCTCTCCGTCCAGTGGTTTAGGCTGTGCGTTGTCTGTCAGTCAGACAGTCAGTCAGTCAGTCAGTCAGTCAGTCACGGTACTGTTTTATAGGTATAGATAAAACGGATCACTCACGTTATAAGTCGAGTTTAACCCGACATGTTAATGAAAATGACGATAGTAGTCGCGCGAGCAGAGCCGCGGCTCGTAGTGTGCGTCTCGCTGCCGGATGGAAGGACTACGAATTGGTCCGAAACATGTCGGGCTAAACTCGACTTATATACGTGAGTGATCCGTTTTTTTTCACTATGATTGAGTCTCGCGGTAGTTTCATGTTAAAAGTAAAAAGAAAGTTGCCGAAGTGTAAACCGTACTCTTGCGTGACCCAGTTTCATCCAGTTCCCCTTGGTTTCGACTAGTTTACGCTGGTTCCAACCGGTTTGCGCCGGCTCGGACCGCTCTTAACCGGTTTGGCGTGCAAAATTTTAATAGTGCTGTTTGTCACGTACTTGCTAAGTTCACTTTTTGCCTCATTACAATTGAAGTGTTATCCTTAATTGGTATTGTGACCTTGAACGTTTTATTAAACGAATAAGGAGCTAGGCACAGGGAATGTCTTCAAAATATTACTCTACTGACAGTTCTAGTAAAATCTAGTAAAGACTGTCTATGTCCCATAAATAATATGGCTAATGTGTTTATAGCTAAAGTGGGTAAAGCTTTCCCCTGTCAAAATGTTTATGACATTGTCAGTATATGGATTTTTGCCTGGCCCGTGGGGAAGGTTTATCTACTACGTCTGTAATTACTCCACTAGCTCTGCTGTTGCCAGTCCGTGTAGAATTCGATTATTAATTGGTTATCAATTGTCCAATGACATCTATTATTATCAGTTTACTAATGTTTGCCTTAAAACTTTTGCCTAACTCATCAATTTCCCAAATGTTTCACTTCCCAAAATGCTTTTTTTTTTCGAAACTGTAAATATTTCAGGATTTTTATAATACAACCTATATAGGGTTCCACAAAATGGCTCTGAAATAAATATTGCATTATTTACAGTTTCTGAAAAAAGAGTATTTTGTGAAAATAATCATTTCGGCAAACGTGTTTTTGGCTAAACGAAAGGTGCTATTATTTATCGTTATCCCACAGGAACAATGCATTTGCCGGGATAAAGAAGGAAACACTATACAATCATTCAAGCAATTTAAAGCGATAAAGCTCAATGCTATATTTAAAAGGTTGAATTGTGTGCAATTTTCTTTACACTGCTACCCCGAGATCTGTAGCAACCCATCAATTTTATCGGTAGACTAGCGTTCCACATTGTTACGTAATTCTTGCCATACGATAATGATGTATTACTTCACACACGTGCAGACGAAAATTAAAGGTTTTTTAAACCCCGACGAAAAAGACGAGTGTTATAAGTTGAATGCTATGTGTGTCTCTGTGTGTTTGTGTGTCTGTCTGTGGCACCAAGCTCTTAAACGGATGGACTGATATCGGTGCAATTTTTTTAATCGAAAGCTAGTTAGTTTAATCAAGATGGTTGTACCAGACCTACTATAATATTGCCTTAATTGGCTATATTTTATAAGAATAGATATGAGAATAAAATTTTCGATTCTAAATAATATTAATTGACTTTAATAAAAGCATACATTCTATTCCAAATCACATCTTTCGTCAATTTAATAAATAATCCCAAGATTAAACTAATCAATCATTTTATGCATAGAAACTAGTGACATCTCTGGACGAGTAGTGAAGTTAGTCCCTTAATTAGAAAGAGTTTTCAGTTTATCATACAGCTGTGTTGATTGGGTAAAGAGTTTCCCTACTCAACAATAGATGTCACCATGTAGGAGGTAATTGGATACTTAAGCGACACCTAGAGTGAGTTGACGAACTAAAAGCTTCAGGTTATTGGTTTAAAATTAGGAAATTAGCTACTCGATAATAGATGGCGTTGTAATAGAAAAATCAATAAAACAGGGTATAATATATGAGGTTTATTTATTCTCCTTTTGTTGTTTTATAAGCATAAGCAATTAATTCTACAACAGGCGATACTATTACTGTGAACTTCTAGCAAAAGCAGGTCTAACTAATGTAAAATAGTTATAAAAATATTCAATTTATAGAATTCTTCTTATGATGTCCTCCATCAGCTGAAAGGTGTCATTGAATCCGTGTCCAATAAAGCATTTCTTTTATTTTCTGTTCATTTCAGCGGCACAGGCAATTTTGATACCAAATAGTTCAACATCCATGGCGTAGTTTAAAAGTTTCTCTGTAATAGGAATTTTTACCGAGTTAATCCAACATCATTTTGAATGTTTCATTCTCATTTTAAATACAAGCTAGATCTAAGCGCTTATGCTTACATCTGTTCCTAATATCGGTTCTAAAATAGAATTAGTTAGTTCATTTCGGATCTATTAGTTAAATGATTCAATATAAGTAATTTATTGTATGGGATATTTTGCTCCGGAGACTGAAATTGTTATGTCATCTAATATTATACAGTATTGTGTGTTTATAGTCAAAATCTTTATAAGCCTTATCCCTACACCCCAATACACTATATTTATACAATAATTAGTCTTCTAGATCCTATGGATTTTAACCAAGTCATCGAGGTGAATTCTCCATATTAGACCAATTTAGCGGTCTTAATAACTTGTATAATAAAACCTGGATTAGTACTGTTATTATAAATCTGTTCTTTGTGCACTACAAATACTATAATTTAGTATACCTTATCTCATTTGGTTATATGAATTAGCTGTAGTTAAAGTTATAAGAATGGCTAATATGAACACAAAAATATTATTAAAATAACAGTATGAGGTTTAAGTTAAGATATGAAATTTCTATTATACTCTTACCTGGGATTTAGGTGGACATGACTAAGAGTAAAAATTTGGCGTTTCATGATATATTTTCAGCGTTTTCAGTAATAGCATGAAACCCAACATAGGATTAAAAATGCTTTTGGTTCATAAATTCTTGAGTTTTACCTGAAACATAAATTAGGTTTAACACGTCATTAAAGATCATCGTTTTGTAACATCAAGTGTAGTTCGTTAAAAGATACACTTTTATTTTATGAAATAATCATACGAAATCATTCAACTTAGAGTGAGGTTTACCTGTATTTTGAGGCATGGTTGCTGAAGCATTGAGGAGGTCACATGCTGAAGTAGCACTTGTGATTGTTAATTGTGTTATCTAATATAATACACACATTTATGGTAAATCAATATTTAATAGCAAATACCGATCAGACGTCAAGTAAGATTTCACTCATTAAAGTCAAGTTAGACTGTTTGAGTCAATGATTTCTGTGAGCCTAAAAAATGACAGAATCGATTTGATTAATAATTTTCATCTCAAATTATAATAAAATTCTCTATTTGAATTCCATTGTGGAAAATTTAAATTCAAATAATGTGCATTTGATTTACTTCTAATAAATTTCGGACCTGATAATTGATGTCCTGCTAACTACCAATCAGACCCTTATATATTTGGCTTGGTTTTAGAGCATTAGCCAATCATGTTTCAGCTGTTGTAATTCCCCAATTAGGAGACGGTTTTGCAAGAAAGTTGGGATGCTAGGGTTGGAAAAATGTTCGCTATTTTCGAAGATCTAGAAGATATTCTAATTGCTGTTTTATGCTTTATTTGAAATTATGACTAAAATACTACACAGTTGTAGTTCAAATTTTGACAAAGTATTTATTTTGACAAAAGGATTGAGAAGGCAATTGTGTAACCTGTTGGAGGTGTTTAATATATTTAAACTACACTTCTTGAAAATATTTCAGAATTGATATCGTAACATCACTAAAGTGGTGGGGCGAAGGGTCCAAGCGAAGAGTGCCTTATATGTTACCATATTAGGTAATCTCGCGATCTCGCGTTCGAACGATTCCTTATGGAGGACCAAATATGGGCATGGAGGCTTTTTCGGTTGTAACGCTTCCCTGGACATGACCATATAAGGTAATGTTTGCGATCCTTCGGGAAAGCTATAAATATGAGGCTCCAGGTGAGCTTCGGGACAGTTTTACTCAGTCTTCAGTCGGGTTCGGATCAGCTTTGGAAGAGTCGAGTCTTCGGAACGCCCTTCCTTGTGAGTGCCTTCAGGTAAAGCCAGAAACTTCTTTTAGTGAGCAATCCTGTGTTTCCTTGGTTTATTGCAGTTAATTATACAATAATACTGTGCTACTGAAGTGTTGCTGATTTTCAGCAGGATTTCATTGTTATTTTAGCATATTAGTAGTAATATATTGGGCATTCTAGATCACTTTCATGAATTACTCAAAATATGATGGGCATTCTAGATCACTTTCATGAATTTCCCTCAAAACACATTGGGCATTCTAGATCACTCCGGCTCGCTTCGCCTGTCCGGCTCGCTCGCTGATCTCCGTGATCTAGAATGCCCAATGTGTTTTGAGGGAAATTCATGAAAGTGATCTAGAATGCCCATCATATTTTGAGTAATTCATGAAAGTGATCTAGAATGCCCATCATATTTTGAGTAATTCATGAAAGTGATCTAGAAATGCCCAATATATTTTAAGGAAATTGCGTGAGGGAAAAGAAAGCCAAAATGCTCTACTTATATCTTTTCGATCTTGATAACTCGGACTGATTGAGACACTGACACATTTCTAGTTAATTGATTTAATGTGAATATATAGCTCTAGAATAGTATAGAAATATCATTACATCTTAAACAGTCTTACCGTATACTTACCTGAATATGCCACTGCAAAAGTAATTCAGATGAAATTTATAAAACAACCGCATTCACTAAAATTAAAAACTTTTAATCCCATCAGTAACAATACACAAATACGACATGGAAAATTACTTCCAAATACAGTAAGAGCTCTTGTTTGTGGACCATCTAACTGTGGTAAAACTAATTTGGTTATTGGTTTGCTTTTGCATGCAAATGGTTTACGTTTTCAAAATGTTTATTTATATTCTAAGACATTATTTCAACCAAAATATGTTTTTCTGGAAAATGTCTTCAAATTGGTTCCAAATGTATTTTTTGCTAAGTTCCATGACAATGAAGAAGTATTGATGCCATCTGATTCCAAACCAAATTCGGTAATGATATTTGATGATGTAGCATGCGAAAATCAAAATAGCATAAGAAACTATTTTGCAATGGGAAGGCATAATAATATAGACTGCCTATATTTAAGCCAGACATATAGTAAAATACCAAAACAACTTATTAGAGATAATGCAAACCTGATTGTGTTGTTTAAACAAGACGATATTAATTTACGACATGTATACGATGAACATGTCAATACAGACATGCCATGGACTCAATTTAGAGAATTGTGCTCTAAAATATGGAATGTTCCGTATAATTACCTGGTCATAAACAAGGATTGTGAAAAGAATAAGGGATGTTACAGAATGAACTTTGATACTTTTGTATTAATATAAACCGTCATATAAGATCATCCGTTTAAGGTAATTAATCATTTTTAACTCTAACATCAACAAGCAAACATACATAGTATTTAATATGGATACAGAAGCGAAGTTAAAACAAGAAATAGTAAAATCGGCTGAAGCTGTCAAAAGGAAAGTGGGACTGATGCGTGGTATGAAAATAGATAGTGAAAATGCAATTAAAAGTGTTTTCAAACCGATAACAGATCCACTTAACCAATTAGCAGCGCAAAATAAAAATGAGAGTGACAATCTATCTAATTGGGAAAACACAATAAAAAAGTTTAAGTATGAGAATGACAATACCAACGACGAGCAAGATGATAATTTTACATTTAATTCTTATTTTCAAAATGACATCGATGATAAGAAAGAAAACAAACAGTACAACCAATCACATTCTGAAGAATTCGAAGAAAATGCTAACTGCGTAAATGATACGTTATCAAACAAAGACGGAGATTTGAGTGAAGCGATGATAAGTGACTCCGCATCACAGAACAAATTCAGTACTCCTGTTTCTCATTCTCCAAAATCTTTTGATGATGTACCATTTGGCGTAAGGATGGAACGAGGTAAACTTATGATGGGATCAGCACGAATATCTATTTCAGACGATGAAATAAACGTTTGTCAGCGTAAATATAAAAGAACTCCTGGGTTAAATGAATTGCTGTACAAAAAAATGCCTAAATTTGATTCGATAACAATAGAAGACAAAATCAACTATAAACAAATTTTACAAGACACCAATGCGCATAGGAGAGACTTTGATGCGAGTAAACCAATAAAAAGTAATAAAGGGTTAAAGTACTTACGCATAATAAAACCCCTCTTTCAAATAGCTCTTAAGAGTCAAAGTATGGAAAACCTTCATTCGGGTAAAGGGTTACCCATATTACCTTTGCCCCGAATGAAAAAAGTTAAGTCTAGTGTTGACTATGTCTACTGGGATGATCCGAATGAGTTGGTTGAGAGATTAAAACTTTTAATAGCTTCCAGAGATGCTGGTAATACAGGGTTGGAAAATGAAATTATATCTATAATAGAAGAGTTACGTGAAACCGGAATAATTAAATAAATATATAAAATCAGGTTTTTTGATTTGCGCTGTCAGTATGCACCCATATTTTGATTAAGGCGAACAGTAACATGAATATCGACAAATTTGGTCATCACGTGCATAAACGTTTAAGATTGTCCAGTAAAACGTTTTTATTTGATGAAGCTTTAACTAAATCCGCAGACGGTGAATATAATTTACAATCATCAAGGTTAAAAGGAGTGGAAACTCCCTTGGCTCCTGATCACGCTGTTAACAAAGCTTACGTCGATCAAATCAATAAGGTTATACAAACTAACATAGCGAATATTATATTGCAACAACAACGTTTAAATTTACACTTGAAACAAGTTGAGGAGAAATTGAGTAAACAAATAAAAGTGGATAAAAGTGATAAAACGAAATGAGCAAACAACAAGTCGTAGATGAAATACATAAAACGGCACGTAAAAATTTTCAACGTCGGTCAGTGGTACTAAAGGGAATCGATGATTTGTGGCAAGCCGATTTAATTGACATAAAGAATATCAAAAATGAAAATAAACAACACAAATTTATTTTAGTTATTATTGATGCTTTTTCTAAGTTTTCTTGGGCTGTACCAGTTAAAACAAAATGCAAATCTGAAATAACGAACGCTTTTAAAAAAGTTCTTTTTCTAGGCCGCATTCCAAACAACTTACAAACAGATTTAGGTAAAGAATTTTACAATGAAGAATTTAGTAAACTGATGAAAACATTTAAAATAAATCATTATTCTACATACTCAACGAAAAAGGCATCAATCGTAGAAAGATTTATTAGGACAATAAAAAATAAACTGTACAAATATTTCAGTCTTGTGGGAAATTACGTTTGGATTGGAGAACCTCTTAAAACTTTAGTTAATAATTATAACAATACAGTACACAGAACTATTAAACAAAAACCAAGTCAAGTTAGCAAGTTGAACGAAAAGCGCGTTATGAAAAACATAGAGAGTTCAAGGAAATTACCTACATTCAATAAAAGTAATTTAAAAATAGGAGACTTCGTTCGCATAAGCAAATACAAAGGAACTTTTTACAAAGGGTATACTCCAAACTGGTCCACTGAATTGTTTAACATTATAAAAATAAATAATACTAACCCGATTACATACAGTCTTGAAGACAGTCGGAACCAAATTATTCTGGGATCATTTTATAAGCAGGAACTTCAAAAAACAAAATGTCCTCATATTTACTTAGTTGAAAAGGTTATCAAGAAAAGAGGAAACAAACTTTTTGTCAAATGGCTCGGTTTAAGTGACTCAGAAAATAGTTGGATCAATAAATCATCAATAGTTTAATTATAAAGTTTGCTGGTTTGTATAACAATCAGCATTATATTTTAGGCAATGAGAGGAGGAGGACTGGTAAATAACTTGATAAATAACTTACCATTTGAGTTACATTTACCAGGGTATAACTACTGCGGACCAGGTACAAAGATAAGAGAACGCTTATTGCGTGGAGATAGAGGAATAAATAAACTTGACGAAGCCTGTATGCAACACGATATTGCATATTTAAAGTTTGATAGTTTGGAGCAACGTCATAAAGCCGACTTAGATTTACTTCAAATGGCAAAACAAAGGACTCGATCAAAAGACTCTAGTAGAGGAGAAAAAGTAGCATCTTGGTTAGTTAACAAAGTAATGAAAACTAAATTGAGAACAGGAGCAGGAGTGAAAACATTTAAATCAGTAGTGAATAAAATTCGCACTAAATTAAAAAAGGTAAAATCAAAAAATCATCACTGTGCTATAAATTCTGCTTATTCAGCAGCAAAAAAGCTGCTATCGAAACAGAAAGTACGTTTACCTCGAATAATCCCCGTGCCGAAGACTGGAGGCATACTACCCCTTATACCCATATTTGCCGGTCTATCAGCATTAGGATCACTAGCAGGCGGAGCGGCGGGCATTGCAAAAGCTGTTCAAGATTACAAATCCGCTCAGAAAAATCTTCAAGAGTCAGAACGTCATAACAAAATGATGGAATCTATAGCTTTAGGTAAGGGTTTATATATTAAACCTTATAAGAAAGGTCACGGTATATTTTTTAAAAATAAAAAAAACTGAATAGTAGGCTGCCTAAACGTGCTCTAACAAATTTAGATTTACTGAAGCATGCAAGGAATATACCATACTTTCGTGGTGTTTACATGCGAGATAATTTGCCAAGACACCCTAGGCAATTAGAATGTGGTATAGTGAATTTAGACAGTTCTAAAAGTGAAGGAACTCATTGGGTAGCCTACGTAAAATTCAATAATTATTGCGAGTATTTTAACAGTTATGGTAATTTAAAACCACCGCTAGAATTAGTTGAATATTTAAAAGCAAAAGACATCTGGTACAATTGTCAAAGATATCAAAGGCTTAATACAGTTAATTGTGGTCACTTGTGTCTAAAATATTTAATGAACTTTTGGGAAAAGGCATTAATTAAATAAAGACATTTAAAAAGGGTAAAATAGTCCACTCAAACATTAACATCATGCCTGTCACATTGTCTGTATCTGGCTTTTCCACGTGCTTGTCAACCAATTATTCACCGCCTCTGCAACTCGAGGGGCAATACGACTGTGGACTTTTGTATTTTGCTTCATATAACTCTATTCCTAACGTGGATCATAGGAACAATAAATTTCATTACGGTAATGGTGAGGTTATTGAAATACCAGAAGGATCCTACGAACTCCAGGATATCAATGATTATTTGAAGGAAAACTTAAAAGATTGTACTTTTAACTTAACGTGTAATAATAATACTTTAAAAACCTCAATATTTTGCTCTAAAGACGTACATTTTGGAGAAGTTAATTCAATAGGCAGTACATTAGGTTTCGGTGAGAGAACAATTAAGGCCAATATATTAAGCCAATCTCAATATCCTGTCAACATATTATCTACAACCATTCTACGGGTCGAATGTGACATAGTAAGCGGTTCCTTTGTGAATGGACGATCTAGTCATATAATTCATGAATTTGTTCCTAATGTGCCTCCAGGATACAGAATAATAGAAGTGCCTAAAAACATAATTTATTTTCCTGTTAATCAAAATACAATTAGTTCGATTAATATTCGAATATTAGACGCAAATAACAATTTAGTCAATCTACGTGGTGAAGAAGTTCAACTGTACCTGCATCTGAAGAGCAAACAATGATAGATTTTAATAAAAAGACAGTACAACATCATGAGAGCACCAGTGCTACTCGTATCATCAAACGACAATCACCACCAATTAAACCCAAGTTAACAAAAGAAAATCGAAGATTTTTAAAACTTATCGGATTATTAAAATGTCCTCTTCTTCATGATAATTCCATTGAAAGCTATGAGATTCATTCTTATAAACCATACGTAACTACGTTTAACAGAAATGATGAAATTCGTATACCTATCAACCAGCAAGATTTGTACGTATTACCTTCAGCAAGCACTTTGTATTTAGAAGGTACTGTTAGTGTGTATAAAAAAGACACAAAGCAACAAGTTACCAGTTTTGAGTTTACTAATAACCCTTTCCTGTATCTCTTTCAAGATATCCGTTATGAGTTAAATGGAATAGAAATAGACAAGATTAAAAATGCAGGTATAACGACTACTATCAAGTCACTGATATCTATGAACGACAATGAATCAAAAATGTCTAAAGCGTGGGGATGGGATATTGATGGAACAAAAGAATTGGGAAACTTTGCTGTTTCGATACCTCTTAACAAAATTCTAGGGTTCGCGGAAGATTTCAACAAAATAATAATTAACTGCAAGCATGAATTAATTCTTCTTCGAAGCAATACTAATTTAAATGCTGTTAAGCTTAACTCCGACGAGATTTTAGATGAAATTAATATCAACAAAATAGTTTGGCGTGTACCACACATTAAAGTATCAGATCGACAAAGAATTAATATGTTAAAAACGTTAGAAAGGGATCGGTCATTATACGTAGCTTTTAGAAATTGGGATATGTATGAATATCCACTACTACCTAAGAGTACAAAACATACATGGTCAATTAAAACTTCGTCACAAATTGAACGTCCTCGATACGTTATAATAGCTTTCCAAACAAATCGAAAGAATAACGCAGTTAAAAATGGTTCACACTTTGACCACTGTAATATACGTGAGATCAAAGTATTCTTAAATTCTAATTATTATCCGTATGAAGGTTTTAATGCGAGGTTTAGTGATAATAAGTTTGCTTTATTATACGAGGAATATGCTCGATTCCAACAGTCTTTTTACGGTCGCAAGGCAGAACCGATGTTAGATGTTACAAATTTTAAAACAAAAGCTCCATTATTTGTTATCGATTGCTCTCGCCAAAACGAAACGCTAAAAACTGGACCCATAGATGTTAGAGTTGAAATAGAAAGCGAACAAGACATACCTGATCAAACGTCTGCTTACTGCCTCATTCTTAATGATTGCGTTATAGAGTACAAACCGCTCACTAATATTGTAAAGAAAATATCATGAGTAAAGAGTATATCTTTCTTGATGTACAAGGATTCAAAGACTTCAAAAATGGTTTTATAATTAAGGAGTTGGCATTATCTACGCGAGAATATACTCAAGTATTTTTAATTAAACCGCCGTATCCATTCTCTCGTCTCACATTTGAGGAAAAGAGACAGGTTTTGTGGTTAGAACGAAATCGGCGAATTCGATGGAGCGAAGGTTTTATCGACTATCGCGAATTCAGACGCGTTATAAAGGCTTTTCTACAGAACAAGACCATTTTATTAAAAGGTTTAGAAAAAAATAAATGGGTAGCAGAATTATGTGAAAATTGTGAAATTATTGATATTGGAGAAAAAGGATGTCCTAATTTTTCAATATTGTCCGACACTTACTGCAAAAATGTATCAAAATTTAATTGTATATATCATACCAAAAGCTGTGCTTTAAAAAATGTTATTTGCATAAAAAAATGGTATGATGATAATGATAAGTTTGTCATTTAAATTTTAATTTTGTAAATGTATACGTACTATTTTAGTTGAGAGAAATAAATAAAGTTGATTTATTATTTATGCATATTTTATTTACGAAAACACTTACATGCTAAATACCAATTAAAGAAAAATTACATATCATAAATACTATCACTAAGAGATTTAGAAATTTTTTTAATAATATTTTCAGTCTGATCTAATATTTCGTCTATAGGGTCACAACACACATACTGAGCACTCACTAACACATTGTCACTGTCACTATCATACTCCTTGCTGCCGCTCGTTGAAGAGTCTAAAGAGCCATCTAAAATCTGTATTTTTATTATGCGATGCACTCTGTTAAATATTTTGTTTTTCACAAAAGAGATATTTTTGAGTGTATCTTTTTTCTTTGTAGTCTTAGTTTTCTTCTTTTTTTCTGGGGCTGTCTTATTCTTCAACTCGGGAAACATCTCATCGAAACCAGCTAATGGATCTTGAGCTAATTGATCATTTATGTCTATGTTATCTTGAAGTTCCTGAAATAAAAAATCTGATTAAAATCAAAGTACTTAACGTGTTAAACCTAGCCTAGACACACATCTGTTTTTTCTTTAGAAATGAACTTACTTGGCTTGTAGGTATTCTGCAGCTCATCATGAAATTAGCGTCGCGAATTCAGGTAAAGAAACGTATTGTTTGGGCAACGATGTGCGCACAAATAAACAAGCTTAAACTTGAATTATAAAATGACAAGTGATTATTTATCATAATGTCTATAGCTTACTTTGCAACCAGAGCATTCACTTCATACAAAGAATATGAGGCAATACTAGTCACTGCATTATCTGAATATCACATTATACATAGAAATGTAAAACAATGCACTCTCTATTAGTATACTTACGCTGTGAAACGCCGCCGATGCAAGCGTCAGCAGTTTTATACTTGCAACATGCTTGTTCGTGTAGGAACTTACCTACGTACCTACTAAATATTTAAAATAGTGTGTAAGAAAGTAACAAGCAGCTTTTAATAATTATCCCTATTATTCATATTACTTAATTAAAATTCCGTTAAAGATCGTTTATCCTTTTTTGTCACATTGACATTTCCGTTAGTAAGAAGAAGACAAAACCTATTATCTGAGTCTTTTACCAAATAAAATAAATACTACTTCTCATTAATAAATATTCAACACCGAAATACCTACTTAATTTTGGCATTTGTCAAAACTAATGTTTTTAAAGGAGACCCTTAAATAAAATAGGTACAATCTTGTTACGTATTTTAATTAAATATCAGTTTGCCATAGAAACTTTACCCTAACCCTATTTAATTACTACATTAGTGATATAGGAAAGGGTGATAGGAACAACAGTAAGATTTAGAAAAAAAAAAATTGAATAAAGCAATTAGATATTATGGTAAATAGTTTTATTAAAATTATTCACAATCATTTTCCTTAACGTAACGTTATTTTAATGCTACTAAATCTATACCTACTGGTTACATAGTGTGAAGCTACATGTTTATTTTCTTATGCCCCCAAGCCAGAGTTGAAACTTTATCACGTTCAATGTATCTTTTATCATCCTTATTACACAATGCTACTTTATTAACGACCTGCGTAAATATTTCGTGCTTAATTGATTTGAACAACACTTGTTTTCGACGTATTGTCCGCTCACCCAGAAGCACGTCAGTGTAATCTGAAACGGTGAGGTCGCGAACTACAGGCCTTTTGATTCCCTTTGCTTTTTTTATAGTAAATTCATCATTCGTTGTAATACAGTACAATTTAGATCGTAATCCAACAAAGCTTGAAATTATTTTGCCACTAAGCTCGTCTTTGAATAAACCAGGAACCTTTTTGTTAATTAATGGAATATTGAATTCATTATCTGATTTGAAATTGCTGGTGTCAAAGTGATCTAAAAATGATGATCGCAAGTCTTTATAAAAGTCTTTTGTTGTAATAGTGTAAACGAAAGAATCTGTGTCCGTATACTGGAGAGTGACACATTCACCATATTTGGGTTTAATTATAGAATAGTGAAACTCATACATATGGCTCTTAGACAGCTCCAGCACTGTAAAGCCGATGTAAATCGGTTTGTTCAGTACAACACTTTCCGGTTTCATTTGAATGGCTACCAAGCTATCAGATAAAATTGATAAACGATGAAAATTTGGTTTGTTTATCAAATCACTAGCACCACTTTTCTTTTTTGTCATATTATTTACATCATTCCAAGTGTTGATTAATTTTACTTCAACCCTTTTTTCTGTATCTTCCAATGTTTTTCCAAAAACGCTATTGTTTAGCAATTTAAAGAAGTCTTGTTCAAACTGGGATGATGCTTTTTTCCTCAGTTCCGTATTTAAGTCAATATACTGTTTCAAAAATTGAGTCTGTTTGAATTTTATGACTCGATGAATTTTTTTTAATTTAAGTCCATGTTTTAGACATGTTTTAAGGTGTACATAGTGTATAACGTAATGATATTTATCGTATAAATTTGGTACCAATTTATACGTCATTCCCCCTGGTGGAATCATTTTTTCTGCACAAAAGGGTAAATCGTTATGTTCGCAATGAAGATGATCAGGATATTCTAAGTCCACTTCAAGAATGTAGCCATAAAGTGCATCGTTTGCAATTTTCATAACGTCTAATGAGTCTATTTGACTGACGTTCATCCACTCGAAGCCTGAACAGGGAAGGGCTTGACACATACTATATCCATATAAGTTATTACAGTCTATGTAAACAACATATGAATCAGGCTTGCATGAATCGTATTGGGTCATATATTTGTTATTCGCTTTAGCATACCTGTTCGAACACAAACATATACCTCCGCGTATTCCACTTTGAATCATTCTCAACATTTCAAAATCATGCATAAGTTCTAACGTAACTCCAGTCTTAAATAGCATCGCATCATAAGATAAACTAGGGGCTGTTAAATAGAACGCGGGATCTAATTTATAATGTTGTTTACTCGTTTTTCTAAATTTTTCAAAGATGTCTGTAAGTAGTAGTACGTCAGACTTTAAATATAAATCAGTGTATTCTCCCATATTGTTTATCTTAAAGACTTTCCATACCAATTTTGCATGATTGTATTGTTCATTTGTAATACTTTCATTACTCAAAGAACTGAAAAAATCATTTTGCAAAGGTAATTGTTTTTCTTCATACGATTGCCATGATTTCATGTGTTCATATGGATAAATTCCTTTGCGAATCAATAATTCCAACTGGTTTGGTTTTGGAAAACTTTTTTTTAAATGATAGAATTCAGACCGGTTCATGCTTTTTGAGAGGTTGTCTAAGCTTGAACCTAAAAATTTGAAAGAATCCACAAAGCGTAGTGCGAAAGACCCTTGATCGTCAGCTAAATGGACATATTTAGTAAACGATATATATTTCTCCATAGTTTTAGGAATTAACTTAACTTGACCAGGAGTCTTACACAATTCTTTTACAAATAAGTGGCAGTCATATCCGGACAGATTATGAAAAAATACTGGAATAAAGTTGGGAAGTTTCAGTTTTAAGTTACAATAATTGTGTGCAGCCCCGCGATATTTACCAGTTAAGTGACAATGATCCCGAACCTTATCCTCCTTCCATAATAAATTCTCACAGATATAACAAAAATGAGCATTACCAAACGCTTCACGATCTGCTTCATTAAATATCATGGACTTAGGTGTGTGCAAAATGCTATATATTTGTTCTACTTTTTGGTAAAGCGATCGTACAAATATTTCAACACAGTCGGGTCCTCGATATGAGACGTATTCGCTTAAATTATCACTGAAAGAACATACCACTTGAAAAGCAAACGCGACTGGTATATGTTTTTGAAACACGAAAGTGTTCGATTTTAATGGATCGTTGTCACATCCCTGATAAGTCTCTAATAATGTTTCAAAATCCGCGTACACAACGAATGGCACTATTTGTGTTCGCTCATAGTTCTCAAATTGAATTGTGCTACCCGGTTTAGGCAACACTGTTGCAATGCCTATACATAGATGCTTGTTAAGTTGATCTGTGCTTTTAAAAAATAATAAACAGTCATCGCAGAAATGTATGGAACCGTGGTGTTTAGTAATCTGGCTTCGAACAAGGCGAGGCAAGTTGTTAATTAGACAGTAGTGTTTCTTGTCATCTTTTTCGATTAGAAGTAAATTAACTTTGTGCATTCTTTTGCACTGTGACTTATATAAGGGTCCAATTACTCGGCTTCCTTTTAAACCATAAACATTGATACTTATGTTGGTATTATTGTGTTCAAATGAGGATATATCTAAGAAACTCACTGGAAAAGATAGACCCTCTATGTTTAAAACATTTTTGAAGTGTGGGTAAGAAGTAACGCGGCTTATGTTACGTTTGGCAGGGAACAGACCTGCGACGACGCTCCATAAGAAACAAAAATTATCTTTATTTTTTATGTTTACACACGCCTTTTTATTTTTCACAGCTGCAGGTAGATCTATAAAACTCGATCCTTTTAACGGCATATATTTATTAATATTAATTTCAAAGTGTGAATTGCTCAAAAACGACCATCCGCTATCTCGGTGTTCGAATTCATCAATTTTATTCATCAAGTCTGCGATCACTGTTGAATATATTTTGTCAAACTCATAATATGTATGTAAGACAATATTTTTCGTTGAAAATGATTTTATTTCTTGAGAATTATTTTTGGTTAAGTAATATAGTGAATAAAGTTCAAAATTTACTTTAATTGAGGTATGAGAGTGAATCGACTCATCTATTAAACGGTGCACTTTATTGGCGATCTGTTTTAAAAAGTCAATCGGTAATAAATTGTCTGTCTTGTTATTTGTGACTATCTTATAAGAAGCTATCCTGGACCGGAATGCGGATGCAACCTTATATACATCGTCAATATATTCTTGCGAACAGTTGATTTTATGAAGGGTGCTACGCAAATGACCTACCCATTTCTGTTTTTCAATAGTTATTGAACAGTTTGAACAGAATGGCATTTTTTAATACAACCTAATTTAATGAACAGCATTCACACTATGCAATAATTAAAACATGGCAGTATAATTCCCATGCCCGAAATTATAAGTAAAAAATAAAAACTTCAAATGAATCAGTGAAAGTTACGCTTACGATTTATGCAAAACAGTGAAATCAAATAGCCTTGTTAGCAAAAAATATTGACTTAGTGTCCTTCATCAATTCGCGAGTGGTATTAAAGAAAGCTTGCAATTGTTTCCACTCCGTACTATCCGGATTCACTTGAAGTTTCAAAGAAGTAAGAGCCTTCTTCCAACGTTCTTCTGGACAAGTGGAGACAGCATCGATAGTTTTATATACCTTAATATCTACGTAAAACTCTCCATCACGTTTCTTCCGTCGGCATATGGTTCCGCTGGCAACTCTTGATATCAGTACCGCCGGCAACTGGTTGTCTTGTTTGTGTTCTTCTGCAGCATTCTCTTCTTCCTTCGACACCAACCCGAACAGATCGTATGCAAAATCAGATTTGAACCTGGCGTCCACGGCGTCCACGGCGTCCACTTTCTTCTCGCAAGGTCTGAAAAACAAGAAAGTTTTTATTAGTTTTAAAATATTAACACGTCGAAAACTCTGTTACTATTTAGTGTACATATTCTGCAAAGCTATAATGATATATCATTATTCAGATTAATAAAACATTAAAAATACCTAGTTATCGGTTCCATTCAAATTAGAAAGGAAGGTAACAAGTAATACGTACTTTTTGGAACTCTGTGGTTTCCGCTTAATAATAATTGGTTGCTCTTTTACTGTAAAATTTTCCCCGGAGTCTGTCCTGAAAATATAAAATGCTTTTTGAATACTTTCAGAATTTACTTTTAAATACCTACATACATTTCATAAAAAGATAATACTTTACCTTTTGAAAATCCAATTCTACGTTATGCAGTATACAAATTAATGTATTAGCTAAATACAGCTAAATAATACTAACCTTTTAGTGTACGCCCGCTTTTTCGGTTTTTGCACTTCAAGGGCGTCCAAAGTTTCCACAGAGTCTGACCTGAAAATTTTTTTTTTTTTTTTAATAATTCCATAATTTTACTTATATAAACCACCTGAACTAAAAACGTAACCTTCTAAATTGCAATATACAAATAAGAGTATTATACGAACCTCTTAGAGTACGCCCGCTTTTTCGGTTTTTGCACTTCAAGGGCGTACAAAGTTTCCTCAGAGTCTGACCTGAAAATAAAAAATATTTTTTATTACTTCCATAAATCACTTACATAAACCACCTAAATTAAAAATGTAACCTTCTAAATTGTAATATACAAATAAAAGTATTATACGAACCTCTTAGAGTACGCCCGCTTTTTCGGTTTTTGCACATCAAGAGCGACTGGAATTTCATTGCAGTCTTCGTTGTAATATTCAGAGTCAGACCTTAAAAGTTTTATATAATATTAGCATCATGCTTCATGAATCAATGGAGTAAAATAAGAAAATGTGTATTTTTACATTCTAAAGAATAGAGCACTTACTTACATGATTTTTTTTTACGCGAGGTCAATCAATTGAAATCTGGAGTTTGCACAATTGGTCACTTGAAAGCACCCCGCGGTAATAACAAAAATGTTGAATTTAACTTAAAAGGTAACCTTTGAATGCAGTAAAACATCTGAATAAGCTTAAATAGTTAGGGTTGGCGCATATGTCATCTTAAAAGTAATTAATCTATTGAATCAGGCATTGCTTTGCGGAGGCCCATATTTATGAACTAAAAACAATTACTTTGCTCACCAGCAAAAAAAAAAGCTAAGCTTTAAAAGTAATTGTTGATACTGTCTACACTAATACAAAGTATGAGTACCTACCTAAGGTACCAAAATAATAATTATGACTTGGATGAATTGGAGGCTCTCCAAGTAATTATTTATTTCCATTCGTATTACGTTAATTTGAGGTTTGTCTTTATTCATTTAGTAGGCACTAATTATACATCCAAGTATATTATACAAGTACCTATAATACACAGTAGTATTTGCAGAAGTTTAATTAATTTTTAAGTACCAGTATGGTAATAAAACAGAAAAAATACCTTTTTGAAATAAATGATTTATATCCATACCTACAATAACATATTGTCATAACTTTATGACAACCCTATTGAACGATGTCGCAACCGAATTGTATCACAATAAAGTTATCGCGTTACAATTGACGTCAGTAAGTACTTTGATGCGCCGCTTGCGCTGCACGGTGGTAACTAAAGCAGAATAATGTTTTTAACCGACTTCAAAAAGGGAGGTTGTTTTATAATTATGTACGTATTTATGACATGTTTGATATAGGTACAAAATAACAAACATTACTGAACAACAAGAGTACCTTAATGTACGAAGGCGGAAGTATAATATTTACACACGCAATATTTATGAGGAATTCTACATACAAAAACGAAAATCATATTCTGGTATAATGTCGAAATTGACTGCTGTCTCTTAATACCAAAGTTGCATTTTACTAAATAAATCTTATTATTTTAGGTGGTCATCAGAGTTTAAAGATTTGAATTGGAATAATTGAAAACATAATTGAAACTGACAGGGTAAATGTTAAATGTAAAAGGTGAAAATCAGATACATGTTTTCTTCAGTCTAAACTGTTATAAAAATTACTATGATTTTGACCCAGTATTAAAATTCGAACATAATAATATCATAACTGATAATCAAATTTTTCAAGTCCCTAATCCTAATAGCTACTCTCCACTGGGCACTTAACGCGGTGTCGGATCACGGCAATGCTTATTGCGAAACATGCTTGCGTCAGCACATTCGAACTGCACTTCTATGTTCTATAGGAATTAATGGAATCGTCTAATGCCTAAAATAATTAAAATTATGTATCTTACATTATATTTTAAAGCTAAAATATAATTAAGTAGGCAAGTAATCGGCAGTGTAGTTACCAATGAAAATTAACCTTCTACATTTATTTAAGCAATAAGTTTAACCTTTGAGTTTATTTAAGCTGAACTGTACGTTAACGTTGTGATTCGAAATACATAATAATTTCTTTCTAAAGCATACATTTTATTGTACTGTGATAAAATGAGGTGTAAAATAAATAATTAAAATACTTTAGCTGTAATAGCTACTCCACTGACTTAGAACGTAATCGGAGGAAAATACAGCCATGTACGTCACTGCTCGTCATACGAACGAACCAATCAGAGGCTCTGGTCTACATCACACTAACGAAATTTTTAAAATCGTTGATATAAATACAATTTTACCAATATGACTGTCGGAGAATCCGGTACTATGCTATGCACGACCGGTAGTACTGGAGGATTTTAGTATGAAGGCTTACGCCGGGGCTTAAGCGCCCTGGGGCCTGCTCACATCAAAGAGATTGGCCACCTTTGCGATGTGACATACTAAAAGCTGAAATATTGAAACTGAAATCGAACGAAACGGGGAATTCATTGCTATACCGGTCGATAGTAAATGAAGGCCCCAACCCAAGCACGTCAAATGCAACTTTACGCCGGGGCTTAAGCGCCCTGGGAGTTGTTCCTCATCAAAGAGACTGGCCACCTTTGCGATGAGTTGTGCGGAAACACCATAAGACTAAGTCTTGAGGACGAAGTGTTATGAGACCTTACGCCGGAGCTTAAGCGCTCTGGGGGTCTAGCATGGAAGCTGAACTTGATCACCTCAGTAACCATGTAGTGTTTAAGCTTTTGTTTTATAAAGTATTGGTGATGAAGTCTGGTAGCGTTACCGTTTAATGAACGCCAACGCAACGCTTCAGTGCCCTTAGTAAATCAAAAAAGCACAAAATACGTCTCGATCGCGTTTGCGTTAAAGTGTCAAATAGTATGAGAATTGTTAAACGCTAACGTGATCGAGACGTATTTCTTGGCCTGATCGGCGATTACACTCTGTTTAACACAACGGTCTCGTATCAACGCAAACGATAACGTTAACGATTGAAAAGAGACACATGTGGAAGGGGTCCTTTGAATTGCGATTGGGTTTGTGTGCGATCCGATCATGACGAAGAAACTATTATTAAAATACAATCTTGGGCATATATTTTAATATGCACATTAACCTAAAAAAATGTGTCAGAGTTATCATGATCTAAAATATATAATACAATAAAATACAAATATTCTTTATTGAACACCACAAAACTGATTGGCTGAAAAGATATAGAGCATTTTAGCTTTCTTTTCCCTCACGCAAATTTCAAATCATTTAATTTCATTGCAAAATCATGAATTAGTAATATATTGGGCATTTCTAGATCACTTTCATGAATTACTCAAAATATGATGGGCATTCTAGATCACTTTCATGAATTTCCCTCAAAACACATTGGGCATTCTAGATCACGGAGATCAGCGAGCGAGCCGGACAGGCGAAGCGAGCCGGAGTGATCTAGAATGCCCAATGTGTTTTGAGGGAAATTCATGAAAGTGATCTAGAATGCCCATCATATTTTGAGTAATTCATGAAAGTGATCTAGAATGCCCAATATATTACTACTCATATTTATCCTGGATTTAGTTGTTACTGAATAAATCTAGTATTTAACTAGAATTCCTGGATTTGCTCACTGCATGAAGGTTTTCATTTGTTTTTAATACAAATGGAAGTGCTGGGTTTTATCTATGGCGATTCAAACTCCGTAGTCAGATCCGTGACGGTTTGAATTACGCGTATTAGAAGTTTAGCTAGGTAGGTAATATTTTAGAGGGTAGTCTAGTTTATGGGTTTTAGACTAAATTTCAGTTCGCAATAGGGAGTGATTCTAGCTAGGGGTGTTTTTTTTTAGTGAAATTATGGGCAATTTGTGTTGTGTCTTAGTGTGGTAGTGTGTTCTTGTATGCAGGTTGGATTTTTATATATATTTACCTAATCTTGGTAAATAAAAGGTATGTAAGCATGCTTTTCTGTGGTTAGGGTGTATGTCGGACTTCAATTGAGTCTTTGCCTCATTTTTCATTGTGTTGTAGTAAAATATGTAATGAGTAGTGTATAGTAAGCATAACGTAGTATGGAGGCTAAGGTTCTTTCTAATTCTGACTATACAATGCTAGGGAGTAGGACAATTTGTAGGGAAAAGTTAGGGAATTTATATTTTTCTTTGTGTGATTTGCACTGCGAATGTTTTATTTTCTGTTGAGATATTAATTTGTGTTATTGTATGAATGGATTGGTGTTTTTTCTCAGAAAATGAATCTATATAATTTTGTAAGCAAAATTAGATCTATTTTAACAGAATAGATTCCATTATGAGAATGACATCACCCGTTCGAACAATACATTTGTGTTATTTATACAAAATATGCCTGCAACATGCAACTAAACTATTAGCTATAATAAACTATAATAAGCTATAAACTATTCATACACACTATTCAAACAATATACTATCAGTACACAAACTCCATACTATATTTGTTGTGTAGTTCTGAAGGGATTAGCTGTATAGCGTTCCATGGAAATTCAGAGCGAGGTATTTGTGAGAAGTAGTTTCTATAAAGTAATGTCTAAAGGTCTAATGAGACTATGGACGGCATTATGTTGTAGAAATGAGGTGTAATGCAGAGCTGCCTTAATCTTATAATAATACATTTATGATTAGAAGTGTCTGGATGTATGGTCCAGGAATGATCATAATCGAACTGTGTTTTACTATAGGTTTTCCCCTGAGTGAAGGCCTAGCCAGCAACGTGTTATCTATTCTTCATGGCTAAGTGAGTGAAGTTCTTACTATAGTTATGTTGAATTTATAACATATCATTCATTATGTCTGTTGAACGACAATCTTTTGATTGCCTGTCAAGAGCTATCTTGCTTGTATGTAATTCGGTTATTAATGACTGGTTACGTATGAAACATGGATCTTACACTTAAACTGGGTTAGGCGGACCTGCCACCAGTAAGTCTGTGTAAAAGACATATTCATATGCTACTTCAAGTCAGTGTTAACTGAAGGTCTAGACTTTGATATTTCCTCTGGATTATCTTAGTGTCGCAATCACTCAAATCTAAAATTCTGTTTTGGTATACCATTGATCCAGGATTATTGGTAGAACAAAATAGAGTCCAATGTCCTCTTGTGTTACTAAACATATTATGACCATTTATTGGACCAATATATCTGAGACTATTGCATTGTAGGATTTGGGAAGCTCCTGCGATGGTGTTGATTATCTGAATAAATGAATTCTACTTAAGGTGTTTCATTTAACTCAAGACAAATATTTGTCTATCATAATCCTACCATTCCTTGTGAGTGCCTGATTTACAATGTTACTATAATTATTGAATTGTTCAAGTTATTGCAACTCGAACCTTTCATCCGGTTTTACCAGATGCTTTTCGTGTGCTGTTAACCTGTGTTTAATACTCAGTGCCTACACCACACTCTACAATTCGGTAGTATGTTTACATGCTACCTTTATCTAATTATTTCTTGTTATGAACCTTTGGATACCTGCCGAATCGCCTTTCGATGTAGTTATGTCTTTTCCATGAGGCCCACTCAGTGGGAAGAGAAAGCATAATGAAAAGACTGGTGGATTCCGCTCTCCTTACGTTCTAATGAGACCCCACACTACCTTGTCTGCTTGCAGCTTGGTTATACCGAATATTTTGTAATCCATTGGTTATGCTTAGGCATTCCAACTGATTACCCAACTTTACCTGTGTTTTATGCACGGTGACGCAGCAGAATGAACGAGCATTGGTTGGATTGGATGTATTTCCATCTAATTACTAAATCTATCTTGGAATTGGGTTTACTCATTCCTCCTAGCCAGTCTCTTTATTTGAGTTGACTTAGCGCCGTGGTTAGCGCTCTAAATTTAACCTAAACTATTATTATTTTTCTGCTGGTGTGTGAAGGTAGCAAGGAGGGGGTAATGTTGGTGACTGGTGTCACCTCCATTAGTGGTTGGAGCCTTGCCCGGGGCCAATGATGGCCCCGGTATCATCATTCCCATTCCCAGACCCTACCTACTATTCTACTCACTTACTATAGAAATCAGTACACTTACATTATTTATTTTTATTATACTGTGTGACATTAGTTGTGTTTAATTATAAGTCTTTAGTTTGAATACATGAATACCTCTAAAACTTACACCTTGTTTTAATCCAGACATACCACATCTTAAAGAATTTTGGGATTACTAAAACAAAAAATTACACAACGTAGGGAGTCCTAATCTTTCTAGACGATCACAATCTAATTTGGTCAATTCAATTTATACTCTTCTTATTATGAGTATTTATTTCAATCCATAGTTATTGAAGGATATTCACTTAAGTTGAGCGAAGTATGGAAACCTCCATTGACCAGTAATGAGTAATAACCTGGTTAAAATTTATTAAGATATACCACTGGGTTAGGTACATGGTTCTTAGCTAGATTCACCCGTTTTTGAAAAAATTTAACTTTGAAATGACAATGTATCAATATATCAATTTTAAAACATAGCAGTAGAAAATTGTCGTGGAAATTCAATTTAAAAATTTATTTTTTAACCTGTACTTCAACTTTTCTAAGTTGGTTAGGTTATTACGAGTAAGTAAATAACTAACTTAGAAAAGTTGAAGTACAGGTTAAAAAACAAATTTTTAATTTGAATTTCCACGACAATTTTCTACTGCTATGTTTTAAAATTGATATATTTAGGTTCGCTAGATGCAAATACTATAATTAGGTTTTTTTTATTTTTTTGACTTTGACGAGCAAGTGGGTTACCTGATGGTAAGTGATTACCACTGCCCATAGACACTCGCAACCCAGGGGGGCTTTACAGATGCGTTGCCAACCTAGGTTCTAGATAGCTAAGATGAAATGCCTCTGGCTGTCCACACCGGAACACAACAAGGCAGCGAAATGAGTTTAGCGTATCAGCTAATACTTACTTTAATATGGTAGCCATCCGGACGAAACTTACCCTACTTCCCTTCATGTTGAGTTAAAAATCAGTTCTCCTTCGAAGTTATCTTTCTCGGCTTTATTTTATGAAGTCAAGCGTAAATTAGGTTTCATTTTACCTCAAAGGATCTTACCGAGACTCCTTGTATCGTAACGTCGCGTTACGTAACTGACCTGGTTTGGGGCAGTCTAGACCTTTAGACCGCCGATACGCATGGCAAGGAATTATATCAAGGATCCTTTAAGATAATGTGACGACGATATAGCGGGAAAAAACTGGAACATCTTCGTCATTTATTGAATCAGGCGTTAATTTGCGGAAGTCCATATTTATGAACTAATAACCTAACCAACTTAGTAAAGTTGTAAAACCCCCGACATTGTCATTTCAAAGTTCAATATTTCAAAAACGGGTGAACCGGTTTTAATGAAACTTAACTAAAAACCATCTCGATTAAGCTAACTTACGATAAAAAAAAACCGCATTGAAATCGGTAAATTCGTTTGGGAGCTATGATGCTACAGACAGATACACAGATACACAGACACACAGATACACAGACACACAGATACACAGATACACAGGTCAAACTTATAACACCCCTCTTTTTCGTCGGGGGTTAAAAACAATTACTTCGCTCACCACCGACCACCAAATTAATAACCTAACCAACTTAGTAAAGTTGTAAAACCCCCGACATCGTCATTTCAAAGTTCAATGTTTCTAAAACGGATTGACCGATTTTAATGAAACTTAGCTGAAAACCCTTTCGATTAAACTAGCTTTAGATTAAAAAAAACCGCATCGAAATCGGAGCTTCCGTTTGGGATGCCACAGACAGATAAAAAAATCAAAATTATATCACCCCTCTTTTTTGTTGGGGGTTAAAAATCCTAGTGTTTGACCTATGGCTAGAGGGTCGGTGGTTCGAGCCCAGGCTCAAAACCTTTGGATTTATCATGGAACCATCTCGAGGTTCTTAGCTAAGTTTCATTAAATTCGGTTCACCCGTTTTTGAAATATTAAACTTTGAAATGACGATGTCGGTGGTTTTTCAACTTTTCCAAGTTCAACATACAATAACAATGCAAAGAAAAATCTGTTAGGCAGCTGGACTTGAACCAGCAACCTCGGTAATCCGTACCACGCTCCACCAATTAAGCCATACTTAACATTGGTGCACCTAACGAATTTTTCAGTGCATTGTGTCATAATTTTATTTGGAAGATCTCTTCTCAGCGCCATCTATGAGTAGCTTAACCAAGCGGCTCACCCACGAAGGAACTTCTACAGTTACGTATTAGTGGCAAGAGATGGAGCTATTTTCAATCAATGAAAATAATCGATTTGTTGATTAATTTTGTTTTTGTTTTTATGAACCATTCATAGCATGAAATTCAAGTTTTCTAAGTTGCCTATATTCGTAAGTAACTTTAAATAAAATTCATGCCACAAGCACGCCCGCCGCACGTGTGTCTGTTTACGGAAACAAATGCGTCACACGTGGCCCGACTAGCAAAAGAGTGTTGCCAGTAACGTCTTAAACGATTTGACGTAAGGCCTTTTTAACCTCCAACGAAAAAGAGGGGTGTTATAAGTTTGACATGTGTATCTGTGTGTCTGTGTGTCTGTGTATCTGTCTGTGGCATCATAGCTCCCAAACGGGTGGACCGATTTCGATGCGGTTTTTTTAATTGAAAGCTAGTGTAATTGAGATGGTTCTTAGCCAAGTTTCATTAAAATCGGTTCACCCGTTTTTGAAATATGGAACTTTGAAATGACAATTTCGGGGGTTTTTGAACTTTTCTAAGCTGGTTAGGTTATTTCTGTTAATTACGAGTATTTGCGGATTTGCGGGTGGTGGGACCTTATGCGAGGTCCATCCGGATCGCCATCACTATCTTACTCGCTAACCCAACCGTTAAGCAAAAGTGCTTGCATTGTTGTGTACACAGACACACAGTCACACAGATACACAGGTCAAACTTATAACACCCCTCTTTTTCGTCGGGGGTTAAAAAAGATTAAAAAACCATCGACATTTTCGTCTGAAAGTTCACTCAAAAACAGTTGAACAGATTTTTATGAAACTTAGCCAAGAACCATGTCTATTAAAAACCGGCCAAGTGGGAGTCGGACTCGCGCACAAGGGTTCCGTAGAAAGATTTTAACGCTTTTCCCTAGTGTTTTAAAAAGTCCAGTGTTAGCAGAGCCCTGCTCCTAAGTAAAATGTGCGCAGTGTAGGGTCAACTTATATTGGTCTGCTAAATCTACAGACCTACAGACAGAATCTACCTTCATACCAAATTTCAAGTTTCTAGGACAACTGGAAGTACCCTTCAGGTTTTTGTATTTCGGCAATTTTATGGAAATAGCATTTTTAATTACTGTATCTTTTGATTGCGTTGACTTAGAAGGTTGATTTTTTTACAGCTTCAAGGGACCACAGGCTTGAGTAATTAATATTTATTTCATCATGCTACCTAAACGCGTTGCAAAAAAAAGGGTCAAGATACAAACAGACAGACAGACAGGCAAGAAAGCAATCCTATAAGGGTTCCGCTTTTTCCTTTTGAGGTACGGAACCCTAAAAACATACATGCAGTGAAACGTAGAACCTCCTCCTTTTTTAAAGTCGGTTAAAAATACAATTCAAAGCTTAAAGGTCGCCAGTGCTTGCGACAACACCGTACGCAGGTCAAACTTATAATACCCCTCTTTTCGTGTCGGTTGTTAAAATAAGGCTCAAAATACTAACAAGATTTCTAACAAGAACTAAAGAAACAGACAAGTCAGCAGACTATACAAATGGCTCGCAATACCGCGGTGAGATGGGATAAGAAACAACAGACAATCGCTGCTCTCGTTAGGGTAATGACGACGGGTCATTACCGTGAATCATGGTGAATCATTGCCGCAGCGGAAGCTTAAATTCAGTACCTGCTACAATCACAGAACTAATAAAAAGAAGATAGAAGCATAAGAATAAATAAAAACAGAGTAGAAAGGAATCTCTTTTGACCGAGTCCAAAACGCCGCCATTTATATACCTACTTCCCCCTTCACGTCGTTACACCCCTCTGTCGTCCAGGCGTGTTGCTAGGGTTGCTTGCTGATAAATATTACTTACGTCTAAAGATAATATCGCTAAAGTATAAGTTTTTCTTTACTTTGAAATCATTATTTTATTCTAGTTTTACAAAATATATGAGATTTATTGGTAGATTGTACACCAAGGGGATAAAGCACTGTTTCATGTCACGGGGGCGATACTGAATACTGAGCGTAACGAAGGACTGGAAATTTAACCCCCGAGCGCAGCGAGGGTGTTATGAGTTAATTCCTGAGCGAAGCGAGGGAATTAAGATTCAGTCTTGAGTGCAGCGAAGGATCTAATCGCGCCCAAGACAAAACATATTTATCCCTGAGGAGTATACTCTACTTTTCTCACCTACTGCGAGACAATAAAAAGAAAGGGCTCTCCGTAAAAATTTGCCGCTTTTAACAAGAAACTACCTTGAGACTCAATCATAGTGAAATAAAACGGATCACTCACGTCGGTCGTGCGCTCCCAGAGGAAGGACTACGAATTAGTCCGAAACATGTCGAGCTAAACTCCACTTATATACATGAGTGATCCGTTTTATTTCAATAAAAAGAAAGGCCACTAGAAACAGCATTTTACTAAAAATATTTCACTACGAAATTATATTCAGTTGTTACCTACAGTAAATTACGAATAAAATTACAAATTACTGTAACCTAGCAACAAAAAATCTGTTTGTATGTAGGTATATTAGAGGTGCTTAAAGCTTATAAGTACTTTTCGACAATTCTTGCATACATATAGCTATAACAATAATCTCAGCTATATTTTTAGCTGTTAGTATTAATAAAAAAGCTTGCGGCGAAATATTTAGGTACTTACTAATATTTTTAATGTATGCCTTAAAATTTGCCTTTTATTTATATTGTGTATACTTAGCTACAATAGCTACAAGAAATACATTCAATAAAGCAGGTAGTAGGTACTCTACTCACTGCTTCATTCACAATAGATTATTTAAAATTCATTAAAAAATCCACATTTTGCGCAGTAAATACTTACTTTTGATTTCTTTGTACAATGAAATGACCATCCGATTTTTCTCCTTTGACTCCTCTGGGAGTAGATTACGATATTACTAACAATGCCTAAGTCATCTAATTTAATGGACTCCGACGTCAAATCACTTCCATCATTTGACATTTTATTATAATTAGTCTTTGCTGTTTTATTTACTACGTATAGTGTAGCGGCGTCTTGCAAGGCTTGCGGCTTTTGTTCTATTTGGCCGTGGCCAACTCGATTTTCAGAGAAGTTCGATCTTTAACGAAATTGAACTTTAAGTCCTTAACAATAAGAATTATTAGAAGTACAAATCACATTATTGCCCGGCGGGTTACAATGAAATTCAGTATAATATTACTGCCCGGCTAAAGTCAAGGGGTATTAATGACTTGCTTTGAATGAAGTTTGCATGATATTTAATTAGGCATTGTCGAGCAGGTGGTGTGAAAAAATCATTACGTACCTACATATTATAGACACTTCTAAATAAGAAGTTATTGTAGGTGCCATACCAAATAAAGCCATTTAAGTTGATTTAATTATGTATTACTTACCTACAAATATAAAACAAAATATATACAGGCTCACGTAAAACTATTACAACCAAATGAAGTCGGTGCGGTGCGAGCGGAATATTCTTTGAATGAAGCACCGACTTCATATTTCTGCTGCTTAGTGCTAGGCCATAAAACTTTAGGCTTTAGTTTCTGTTGTCCGAAATAAACGCATTTTATTTTATTTATTTATCATTATTTTAGAGGATTATTTTACGTTTTTTTTCTAAGGTTTTTTTTAAGGCGGTTTTACTTTTTTGTTAAAAGATTTTTATTTCACAATTTTACGTTGATTTAACATTTTTAGAATTATCCTCCAACTCCTAACCGCTAAGGAGTTGTACCTTCCATCATCAGCTCATCATCGTGAGATGATGACTAACAGACGCAAATACTTGAATAACCTTAGAAAATATATGAAACACATAGTACGTACCTGTAAAATTTGAGGGTTGCCCTCGATTTCCCTGGGATCCCATCATCAGATCATGACTTGGTGACAATGGGACCACCTCAGGAGTATACCCTTTCAAATAAAAAAAAAATTAAAAATCGGTCTACAATTGACGGAGTAATCGATATACATACACAAAAAAAAAATACGTACAGTGGAACGTACGAGTAGAACTTCCTCCTTTTTTTGAAGTCGGTTAATTACAAACAACCAAACGCGCTTGCGGCGAAGCCGGCCGTGACAGCCCGACTGAGTAGCTCGTTTAACGAGTACTCTAATATCGTGACCCCGTCCGGAGCGGGAGTTTCCGTTCTACTATGTTATTAATATTTTATTCTTATGGTCAAGCAGCGATTTTCTATGTACGGGTGTCATAGTGTACGACTGTACGTGCGTCGTAGTGTGCCTGTTATAGGGTCATATTTTTATAGTGGCGTTAACGCTTTCAGTCTCATCTCTCACAGGCTGCCTTACTGTTTCACTACGGCTACAAACCAGCACACCTCACAATGTCATAACAAGGCGTGAGCTGGCACATTTGTCCTTCGTTTGTCGAACGCTGGAGCAAATGTTTGCCCAAATTCCTGAGCAAGGCACCATCCTAATGGTTATTACGGATTTATGATCATAAAACGCGGAGGAAATATGCACAGCTTGTAAATGCTGGCTTTGTTAGAAAACTCGTTGGTTTTCCGACCGTTACTATGCAATTTTTGGGACTAAAGGTGTCTGTGAGAATAATGTGGATTTTAATTTGGGTGAGAAAGGTGGTGATTTTTACCATGAAACTACAGTGGAGTCAATCTTAGTGAAATAAACGGACCTCTCACGTATACTTGGCATGTTTCAGATTATTGTTTTTGCAATGTACGTTTCGCTGCCTCCGAATTGTGTGCTCCCAGAGGAAGGACTACGAATTAGTCCCATACATTATGAGCTAAACTCTGCCTTTATACGCGAGTGATGCGCTTATTTAATTAAAGCATTGTATCAATCATCATTACAACAATCACTGCTGGGCAAAGGCCTCCTCTCACAACGAGAGAGAGCTTGGGCTATAGTTCCCATGCGGGCCCAGTATAAAATGGGAACTTCGCACACACCATTGAATTGCAGAAGAAAAGGAGAAACGGAGTATATTTTTGTATTTTTTCCCCCATTTTTTTTTTTTGTTTTGAATATAAATTGATTGCTTATTATATAGTGCCATCTCTTAGTCCGGGTAAACTGATAAGTTCGAAGAAGTGTGCGGTTTTCGGTTTACGAAGTAATCGCATAGACGGCGCTAGTCACTGCAAAAAGTAATAATTATAAACGAGCTGAGATTTAAATACATGGAGAAAATTCAGCGTGTTTCCCTATGCTACTCATGGTGCAGGGATATGGCACGCGACACGGAATATCGAGGATCCGGGTTCGATTCGCGAGCATTTTCTCTTTTTTAACCGACTTCAAAAAACAGGAGGAGATTCTCAATCCGCCGATTTTTTTTAATGTATATTCCCCGATTACTCGAAGACGGCTGTACCGATTTCAAAAACTCTTCTTTTGTTTGAAAGGGCATACTTTCTAGTTCATTCCATTGTCACCAAGTCAGGATCTGATGATGGGATCCCGGGGAAATCGAGGGCAATCCTCAAATTTTATAGGCATGTATCATGTGTTTCATATGTTTTCTAAGGTTATTCAAGTATTTGCGTCTGGTAGTCATCATCTTATGTTGATGAGCTGATGATGGAAGATACAACTCCTTAACGGGTAGGAGTTGGAGGATAAAATTTTTAAATATTAACGTAACTAAAAATTGTGAAATAAAAAACCTTTTAACAAAAAGTAAAACCGCCTTCAAAAAAACCTCACAAAAAAAACATAAAATAATCCCCAAAAAGCCATGAGTTTTATGGCCTAGCAGAAATATGAAGTCGGTGCTTCATTCCAAGAATATTCCGCTAGCACCGCACCAACTTCATATTTCTGCTAGGCCATAAAACTCATGGCTTTTTGGGGATTATTTTATGTTTTTTTTCTGAGGTTCTCATGTTTCAGTGAGTATTAAATGATATATGTATGATATTTATTCAACGTACACAAGTGAAAAGTATAATAAAAAATACAATATACAGTATATATCATTAACTGGACATGTTTAAAACAAATAGAGATTTCACGATTATTGTGTTGTAAAGCCCGAAGCTAAAAGGTCAGGCCTAGACCGGCGGCAGTAAATATTAAGAGATAATCCGTCGGCCGGCCAAATCCGTAATAACAGACGGGACATGGAAATGGGCCAACAAAGCCCTGTACAGTCAGCAGCTAACGCCGGAATGATCAGCAGTACAGTGAGCACTGAACAGTTATGTGAAACCATAAAGCAGACAGACGGGAGGCGCGTTTGGCTTATCTATGCACTGCAATTTTTCTGCCACTTTTCGAGGGGACACACGTCTAAGCTCATGACAAAATTTGTGACGTTCCTACAAACTTATGCCAAAGCAAAACTGTCACACAAATGCCGAAACCACGCACACATTCAACTGACCCTGTGTATTTTGCAAATCAACTTAATCAAAAGATGTAGTCATTAAAAACATTGTTTCACTTGTTTTGCTTCCAGTTATCCTAGAAGCTTGAGATTTGGTATGAAGATAGCTCTTATAGCACAACCATTGAGATAAATCTGAAAATCTTAATTTTTTTTATGTCCGTCTGTGTATGTCAGTGTTCAATATAAAATAACCCCACACAGCGTTACATTTTGCTCTAGCAGGGCTCTGCTAACACTGGACAACTTAAAACATTCGGGAAAACCGGAAAAAACCTTTTCCCCATACTACCTCGGAAAGCCGTCTTTTCTCCCTTAATACAAGCGGGTAAAATCGCATTTTATCCACTAGTGGGGAAAGTAATTTGACCTTAGAGTGGAGCGTATTTAAGTAGCTTTTGACAGATAACAAAACGTAAAACACAACGTCGCTACAGTGAGGTGAAAAGTTTTGTGTTACACACGGGTGCAAATGTATTTTACTTCTCGTGTGTTGAAACACTGCTCAGGATTCTATTTTAGAACCACTCGCTTCGCTCGTGGTTCAACTATAGACTCCTTTCGCTTGCTTGTGTTTCAATTCCACACTCGCGGGTAAAATACAACTTTGTACCCTTGTATAACAAATAACTATTTTCTCGAGAAAGACGAACTATTTCACATACCTACAAATTTGAGCGGAGTCCTCGGTGCGCGATTGCGGCTCGCTCTTGGCCGATTTTTAGGGTTCCTTAGCTCAAAAGGAAAAAACGGAACCCATATAGGATCACTTTGTTGTCTGTCTGTCTGTCTGTCTGTCTGTCTGTCAAGACTCTTTTTCTCTGGAACGCGTGGAGATAGCATGCTGAAATTAATATCAAATACTCAAGCCTGCGGTCCCTTAAAGCCGTGAAAAAATCAACCTTCTAAGTCAACGCAATCAAAAGATACAGTCATTAAAAAAATCGTTTCCATACAAATTGCCGTTTTTTGAAAACCTAAAGGGTACTTCCAGTTGTCCTAGAAACTTGAAATTTGGTATGAAGGTAGCTATTATAGCACAATCACTCACAAAAGTCTCAAACACTTCAATTTTTATGTCTATCTACAGATTTCGCAGACCAGTATAAGTTGACCCCACACTTCGTACATTTTGCTTAGGAACAGGGCTCTGCTAACACTGGACTTTTTAAAACACTAGGGGAAAGCGTTAGTATCTTTCTACGGAACCCTCGTGCGCGAGTCCGACTCGCACTTGGCCGGTTTTTTTTTTCACAAAAAAGCCCAGTCATCAATATTTAAACTGAGCATTCCCAAAGTCAGTATAGGGTAAGTAATTTCCAAAGAAACCCGTAATCGTCGTTCTAATGTCCCTGTTTGAAACTTATCGAGGTCGGCTCTCGAGTTGTTATCCGTTTCTCCAATATTCATCGCAACTGTTTGTTGGGAGGAAAAACTTGGTGTACTAGTTTAAGATAGATCGAAACGGCAGTTTTAATTAAAGGCAAAATACAATTTAAAAGTACATAGAGGGCTGGTAAATACTACGCTCACCGAATCAGCATTTTGCTTGTTGATAGGGTTCCGCACCTCAAAAGGAAAAACGGAACCCTTATAGGATTATAGGACTTTGATGTCCGTCTGTCTGTCTGTCTGTTTGCCTTGCTTGAATGATAAATTAACAAAATAATTAGATTTATCATTGTACACTAAATACAGACGAAAATAGCCAACAATGAATGCAATGCAACAAGCAATGGCTTTGTAACAATTTGCTCTTATGAAATCAACATATAAAATTATGTCATACACAAAACTTACTTATCAGACGCAGCTATTACAATTTCAGATAAAAAAAAGAATTTGAGTCGCACTCCTCTCCCCATGCTTCCCCGGAGGCCGACTCGCCCCGCCCTCCCCCCGTTAGGGCTTATTTATGTCCGCGGGGAGGCCGGGGCCACATGTAATAGATGTCAATACGAGTCTAACTTAGATCAAGGAATTGGGTTAAAGTTGTGGGGCGAAGTGCGATTTTTATACGTCAAGTGTTTTGAAGTGTACTTTTTTGAAATGGCTCTCATGCCTGTTTCATAGAAAAATATTTAGACAGTTTTGCGGGTTTCGTTACTTTATCTTGAAATACTGTTATAACTTATGGTCACTGAATTGTAGTTTTATGTTTTAATATAAGATTTTTTTTGCTGACATCCAATTGGCATACCCATACCAAATTGCGGGTGGTAGGACCTATCCTACTCGACTATCTTACTCGGTAATCCTGCCGCTAAGCAGCAGTGCTTGCACTGTTGTGTTCCGATGTATAGAGTAAGACAACTGGTGTAATTACGGGCACAAGAGGCATTTCATGTTAGCTCTCTAGGTTGGCAACGCATCTGCAAACCCTCCGGGGTCGCGGGTGTCTATGGGCAGTGGTGATCATTTACCAGCAGGTGACCTACTTGCTCGTTTGCCTTCCTCGTCGTGTAAAAAAAATTCAAGTCGATCCGATTACTGGAAGCTGGTTAAATTAAACTTGCAAGACTCTTGACCAAAACTAACATAGGTACAGGTTAATTAAATACTTGTAAAACTACAATAAGGCACAGAAAAGAAGCCATTTGTGAAGTTAGTGGGCAACCAGCAACTAGTATTGTACAGAGCGAAATAGCATGACAAACCACTAAATGGCAAACCCATTACTACTACAAGTCTAATAACACTTCTAGGACAATTGCAAACTAAAAACAATCTTCCTTGGTTCGAAATAATAGTCGATACTACAGCCGTTAATAGATACCCATTAAATTCCCACCTTACAAAGTAATTTAACGCCAACACAATACAACAACATAACACCCAATACAACAACATATCATCCAACATAATCACATAACATGTTGGTACCACTTAGCCTGCACTCCGTTTACAACGTCGGAAGCAATATTAACACTACTACAGCTACGGGCTACGTCGTAGACCTTCCACGAGCGTGCTACGAAATGTGTGCCAAATTTAGTTTTGTTTATGTATTTAAATGAGATAAGAAGCTATTGTTGGATAAGAAAATGCACTTGTAGTGAATGAAAACGTAAGTAAAGTTCACCTTTATGTAGGTACTTACGTAACAATAAAAGGTCTTACATAGTTTTCTCTTGAACAAACTGAGACGTCAGATAACCTCATAAGTCCTCGCGTACTTGTACAAGTACAAATTAATAGTAGGAAGAACTACCGAATGTACTATGTGAAGTACAAATTGCTCAATGAAAAAGTAACTTGAAACATGTTGAAATAATTTCCAAAGTCAAAAGGCTGGGAACTCGCGTCTCGATCTGGAGCACTATTTCAGTCGTAAAAAAAAAACGTAAAATAATCCTCTAAAATAATGATAAATAAATACAATAAAATAAAATGCGTTTATTTCGGACAACAGAAACTAAAGTCTAAAGTTTTATGGCCTAGCACTAAGCAGAAGAAATATGAAGTCGGTGCGGTGCGAGCGGAATATTCTTTGAATGAAGCACCGACTTCATATTTCTGCTGCTTAGTGCTAGGCTTACTAACTTTAGGCTTTAGTGTCTGTTGTCTGAAATAAACGCATTTTATTTTATTTTATTTATTTATCATTATTTTAGAGGATTATTTTATGTTTTTTTTCTAAGGTTTTTTTTTGAAGGCGGTTTTACTTTTTTGTTAAAAGATTTTTATTTCACAATTTTACGTAGATTTAACATTTTCAGAATTATCCTCCAACTCCTAACCGTTAAGGAGTCGTACCTTCCATCATCAGCTCATCAACATGAGATGATAACTACCGGACGCAAATACTTGAATAGCCTTAAAAAATATATGAAACACATGATACGTGCCTATAAAATTTGAGGGTTGCCCTCGATTTCCCTGAGATCCCATCATCAGATCATGATTTGGTGACAGTGGGACCACCTCAGGAGTATACCCTTTCGAATAATGATTTAATATTTTCAGAATTATCCTCCAACTTCTAACCGCTAAGGAGTTGTACCTTAAATCATCAGCTCATCATCATGAGATGATGACTACCAGACGCAAATACTTGCATAACCTTAGAAAACATATGAAACAAATAGTACGTGCCTGTAAAATTTGAGGGTTGCCCTCGATTTCCCTAGGATCCCATCATCACATCATGACTTGGTGACAATGGGACCACCTCAGGAGTATACCCTTTCGAATAAAAAAAGAACTTTGAAAATCGGTTTACAATTGACGGAGTAATCGATAAACATACATAAAAAAAAATACATACAGTGGAACGTAGAACCTCCTCCTTTTTTGAAGTCGGTTAAAAATACTAGAATGCAATATCGTAATCAGCATAAGGCGGGTAGAGGTAATGATCGCTTTCATAGAATTTTAGTGTGAAAGCAGGAAAGCAACTATTAATTCTACACAAAACGACCAACTACCAACTTTGTTTTTAAAAAACACATGATTCGTGCCTATGAAATTTGAGGGTTGCCCTCGATTTCCCTGAGATCCCATCATCAGATCATGACTTGGTGACAGTGGGACCACCTCAGGAGTGTACCCTTTCGAATAGTGATTTAACATTTTCAGAATTATCCTCCAACTCTTAACCGCTAAGGAGTTGTACCTTCCATCATCAGCTCATCATCATGAGATGATGACTACCAGACGCAAATACTTGAATAACCTTAGAAAATATATGAAACACATAGTACGTGCCTGTTTTGGACATGAGTCGAGGGAAAGAGGAAGAAATAATTTCTAGAATTGTAACATGTGATGAGACTTGGATTCGACAATGGGACCCGGAAAGTAAGCAAGAGTCGTTACAGTGGAAATTTAAGGATGAGGAGCCGCCTCGGAAATTCGAGGTCTGTCCATCGGCAGGTAAACTTATGGCTACAATCTTTTGGGACACAGAAGGGATTTTGCTCATAGATTATTTACCGAAAAAAACTACAATGAATGCTGATTATTACTCAAACTTACTATATCAACTAAGAGAGACAATAATAGAAAAACGGCGAGGTAAACTAAGCAAAGGAATTCCGATTTTGCACGATAACGCACCAGTGCATACCGCCCGCACAACGAAGGTAGCAATTAAAGACAATGGCTTCGAAACCATTGACCACGCCCCTTATAGTCCAGATTTAGCCCCCTGTGACTATTTTCTGTTTAGTCTTCTCAAGAAAGACCTCAGGGGACGAAGGTTTATGACCGATGACGAAATGAAGGCTGCGGTTACTGACTTTTTTGACGACAAACCGAAAGTTTTTTTTTTTTTAATGGTTTAAATTCAATATTTGAAAAAAATAATAAGTGCATTTTACTAGCAGGGGACTATATAGAAAAATAAAAAAAAATTTGCCACGACAGTCTTCTGTTTCATTGTTAGGTAGATTACTTTTCAGCCGCCCCTCGTATGTTAGGCTAAGGATGACCTTCCACCATACGGTAGAAATGGACTTAGCCTCCTCTGTTTTGAACATACAAATCAAGCAATGTTCCACAGTCCGTATCATGACTTTCGTCAAGCCTCGATTGACAGCATCTGATACATGCACCATGATCCGAGTGTCAAGAGCAGATGAAACAACCCTTTTTCGTTTGAGTTGTCAAAATAAATTGGCCCAACATTTCTTTATTACCGATGGCGAATATGTTTTAGCAGCATAACCCGTGAAACGCTGAATTAGCTCCATGCAATCATGAAAAAGCTGATACTCGGATCATGGTGCGTGTATCAGTGCCCTAAGCACGACTTGTCGAATCCTGCGTCACGTAAAATCGAATAGTAAACTATAACGAGTTTGTATGACGTTTGGAACAGCGCCCGCCCGTGAGCGTATTTGGAACAAAAATTTAGTATGAGATTTCTCGATCTCGATACGATAACCGTAACGTAACGCAGGATTCGACAAGTCGTGCTTAGGACACAGATGCTGACAATCGAGGCTTGACGAAAGTCATGATACGGACTGTGGGTACTGATGTACTGGCAGTTGCACATGTGCAAACTTTGCCTCAGCCTCAGAAACTGCGGGTGTATGTCTTTATATATATTTTTATTTACAGGACCACAGAGAGCAGTCCAAGGCCAAGCCAGCTTAGCCAAGTATAACTCATTTAAAACTTATTAAATCTTATACTTTGTCAAATGCCTAAACAAATAGAGTACTCGTAAGTAATGTAGAAAAAAAGAAAAAATAACGATAGGATTAATTTAACATATTAAAAATAATTGTACGGATAGTAAATACCTATGTGATGTGACTTATCATCTATTATAATATAAAGTCGAACGGCCAGAACGGGATAAAAGAAATGAGACAGAGCGAGACGGCGCTCTACAACACCATTTTGACACGTTTTTTTTCAAATAACGCATTGTTTCTCTGGATTTTTAAAGCAATTCGGTTCTTTGATCTTGGGAATCGCGAAAAACTTGAGAAAATATGATATTGGGTGTGTAAGTTTTGTATATTAAGCAAAATAAAATCGCAAGTTCGTATTTCGAGCCAAAAGCGAGCGATGTATTGTCTATGCCAGTGTTGCCGTTCAGGGATAAAGAAATCCATTCATTATCCTGCAGTGCAGTCTGTAAAGCTCTTTAAGCACTGACTGACCTGCATATTAAGTACCTGGACAGTTGTATCTGTGCCTAATAGATAATCGCTATTTTTTTCTTTCCTTCACTTCTTTGAATCGTTGGGTACGAAATACTTAGTACGAACGGCTTACTATTTAGTAGTCCTGACCTTTATTATGTCACGAATATATTCCACCTCTTTCTTTAGTTAGTGTAAGAAAGAGATGGAACCCATTCGTAACACGTGAAAGAAAGAGATGAAATAATTATATAAAAACGTAATAAAGGTTAAACTTTTTGTAGTGTTCTCTTTATTGTCTAATATTCCGACTGAAGGACTTTGTATCCATGGTCATGAAAAAAAAATGGTTTTGTTTGTCGGCAAATTGTCGGCGCCATTACTTCCTTTCTTCTTCTGCCTATTTCGTGGTTCGTGTGGGGTGCGGGTACCGTACCCTGCATAATATAATATTCCACGCGGGCGGAGCCGCGGGCGCTCTCTAGTTAGAAAATACCGTTAGATTTCATCATAATCAAATAAGCCGATCGTAATCAGACATGTTTCGGACCTCTGTCAGACTAGTGTGTTCGATTCTCTGCCGTAATAAAGACTAATTTTGCTTCTAATTAAACAAAAACTAATTTAATGTAGACAATTTGACAGTCGAGTAGTTCAATATAAACTTCAAATATGCTGGCTTGACCAAGTTACTTATCATCCCCAGTACAGTAACAATGTTGTAGTGTACCTACACGCGGCTTTACAGCTGTGAAACATTACCCGAGATATACAGACAGACAGCCGTATTTCTGCAGATAGCATCGCAGCATCAACCAGCTACAAGGGCAAAACGGCTTTATTACCCTAGTGTAAGGTTCAAATTGCGCCGCGTTTCGTTGTTTGAAGAGCAGTAAAAAACCTAAAGTGGTTTTGCTGTTTTGTTTAATTGGAATGAGATGGAAATTCGTATTATTGCTGCCATTAATTTGATTAAAATTGTGATAACGTTCAGCTAGAAACACGCAAGTGACCATTTCAGAAAGGAATCGTTTCTGTTACCAAAAAATGTTGCATGACAAATATGAAGTATTTATACCACAAAAACCACAAAATTCTCATCCTACGAACGTTTGGAAATAAATAATGAGGTTATAGGTACTTCACCAACGCATATGCAGACTTTTAACTAAAAACTATTGAGAATAATAAAAATAAAAGTAAATAACGTGGAATCATTCTTAGTCCCAAACTAGGCAAAGCCTGTGCTAGGAGCCCTAGACGACGGATAAATAAGCTTATGATAAATACAACATAATTTATATACATTTTCGGGATAGGCCAGAGAGCAAACATTGGTGTTCACCATACATTATTTCAGGATCGAAGATCACAAAAGGTTTAATACCACTGTCACCGTTCCATTGTGACCTTCTTAAATTGACTTACTAACACCACGTACTTCGGGTTAGCGCTTGAAAACATCCGAACCAAAAGACCACTAATTTGCGAAAAATGCCACTAATCGAGCGTCAGTCAGTCTTAGTTTGGTCGAACGACAGCGCTATGGCTGTCATCAAAAATGCCGTGTGGTACTGGGACACGTTTTCGTGAATTTTTCGTGAACTAGACCCAAAGTCCATGGTGTTAGTAAATTGCCTTATCTTATTTTTGATTAAATTAGTAAAAAGTTAAGGTACTCACGAAGGTGGTATTCCTCCCACGAAGACGTCGGAGTTAGTATTAAACTTGCCGAACGCAAACTCCTTGCCGCGGGATGTGGTGCTGCGAGACACGCCGTCCACCGCCAGGGAGGTGTGCTCGTCGCGACGCGCCACCTGCCGGGGGAATCGGATGTCAGAGTGCTTTTGATTGTTTTTCGGTGCGAGCCGCGACTCAAACCCAGATCCTCTGCTTGAGAGGCCATAGGTCAAACCACTAGGCTATCACGGCATTGGATAAATACACCTTTGATTCAATTTCCGACCCTGAACCTACATAGCGAAACACCTGAATCTTTTAATAATTACGGTCAATATTACTTTTTCAAGGATCCCATCGCCAGGAGTTAATGAAATTTGATTTCAAAAAGTTTAGACCGAAAACTCTTGTGGGAATACTTCTATTAACAATGTATACCGGATTTTAAAAGAACATTAAAGCTTAATTAGCCTCTTCATCTTGGTTTCTGCGTTTGTTTGTCTGGAAGAGATCGCTTATAAGCGATAAGACATCCTATTGTCTACTTTGCCTATTTTTAGGGTTCCGTACCTCAAAAGGAAAAAACGGAACCCTTATAGGATCATTTTGTTGTCCGTCTGTCTGTCTGTCTGTCTGTTTGTCTTTTTCTCTGGAACGCGTGGAGGTAGCATGCTGAAATTATTATCAAATACTCAAGCCTGCGGTCCCTTGAAGCTGTGAAAAAATCTACTTTCTAAGTCAACGCAATTAAAAGATACAGTAATTAGCAAAAAGTAAAACCGCCTTCAAAAAAAAACCTTGAAAAAAAAACATATAATAATCCCCAAAAAGCCATGAGTTTTATGGCCTAGCACTAAGCAGCAGAAATATGAAGTCGGTGCGGTGCGAGTGGAATATTCTTTGAATGAAGCACCGACTTCATATTTCGGCTGCTTAGTGCTAGGCCATAAACGGTTAGGAGCTAGAGGATAATTCTGAAATGTTTTAACATTTTCAGAAATATCCTCCAATTCTGAAATGTTTTAACATTTTCAGAAATAACCTCCAACTCCTAACCGCTAAGGAGTTGTACCTTCCATCATCAGCTCATCAACATAAGATGATGACTACCGGACGCAAATACTTGAATAGCCTTAGAAAATATATGAAACACATGATACGTGCCTATAAAATTTGAGGGTTGCCCTCGATTTCCCTGAGATACCATCATCTGATCATGACTTGGTGACAGTGGGAAAACCTCAGGGGTATACCCTTTCGAATAATTATTTAACATTTTTAGAATTATCCTCCTACTCCTAACCGCTAAGGAGTTGTACCTTCCATCATCAGCTCATCATCATGAGATGATGACTACCAGACGCAAATACTTGAATAACCTTAGAAAATATATGAAACACATAGTACGTGCCTGTAAAATTTGAGGGTTGCCATCATGACTTGGTGACAATGGGACTACCTCAGGAGTATACCCTTTCAAATAAAAAAAAATTGAAAATCTTTTACAATTGACGGAGTAATCGATGAACATACATAAAAAATATACATACAGTGGAACGTAGAACCTCCTCCTTTTTTTGAAGTCGGTTAAAAAAAAATACGTACAGTGGAACGTAGAACCTCCTCCTTTTTTTGAAGTCGGTTAAAAATAGTAGTTTATATAACTGCTACATAATGAGGGTTCTTAAAACACGAGTGTGTTTTTATTAAACGAGGCGAAGCGGAGTTTCATAATAGGATCACACGAGTGTTTTAAGGCCTAATTATGTGGAGTTGCATACATTACTTTATCTACACACATATTATAAGTACTCTAAGATTGGTTCAGAAGCCGAAGGCATATATCATACCCATACCTGTCACGAATTTGACTGTTTTTTTTTTAATCATAGACAAACATACTGAGTTGACGTTTCGAAAACTGTTTTTTTTGTAAAAAAAATAAAAAATATCACATTATTAATTATACATGTCGGACTGAACTCGACTTATATACGTGAGTGATCCGTTTTATTTCATTATGATTGTAAATTATGTTGGTTGTCGAATTCGATATCGAAAAGTCATTACGACATCGATTTCGTTATCGTAAAGACTATTACTTTACTGCTGGTGGTGGAGGAGGTGCTGGGGCTGGCGCTGTCGGCGAGAAGGCGACGGTGTACTGCAATGCTGGTCATTTTCTACGGTTTCTGAACGCATTATAGAGGACTTTTGATATGTGTGTAGATAAAAAGAATTTTTGAAATCGGTCCAGCCGTCTTCGAGTAATCGGGGAACATACATAAAAAAAAAAATATTCCGACGAATTGAGAACCTCCTCCTTTTTTTGAAGTCGGTTAAAAAGGCTATTTCCATACAAATTTCCGATTTCCAAAAACCTAAAGTGTAATTTCAGATGTCCTAGAAACTTGAAATTTGGTATGAAGGTAGCTCTTATAGCACAACCACTTCGAAACGTCTCAAAATCTTAAATTTTTATGTGTCTGTAGATTTAGCTGACCAATATAAGTTGACCCCACACTGCGTACATTTTGCTTATCATCAGGGCTCTGCTAACACTGGACTTCTTAAAACACTGGGGAAAAGCGTTAAAATCTTTCTACGGAACCCTCGTGCGCGAGTCCGACTCTTGGTAACTCTCTCTGCACTATTTTGTGGTGCTCAATAATAGTATTTTATGCAACTGTAACATAACCAAGGTCATTATACATGAGTGTGTATGTTTATAAAACGAACCCGAAGGGCGACTTTTCATAATAAATCACACGAGTGTATAATGACCAGTTATGTACCGTTGCATGCATTACTTTTTCTACGACTTCATTGTAGAAATAAGAAATATTTATAAAGAAATAGTTATAACATTTTTTCATTTTCAAATTAAAAGTTATACTGTCGATAAAGCAGTCAGCAGGCTACCTGCGCGGTCGGTAAAGCAGAGTGGTCAGTAAAGCGGAATAGTTTTAGAGGATATAAAAATATTGTAAATAAAAAGATGATAATAATGGCGATGAGTAAACCTTATTTACTTAATTTAATTTGTATAGATTATTGCGCAAAGATCTATATAGGAATTGACAATGTGAGTAAATAACGGTAAATGTCGTTTTTTTGTTTACTTTACTTACACCAGGTAAGTTTTTCTTAAGTTCAGTGTAAAGTTTTCTCATTGAATATAACTCATTCAAATAAAACTTTACAGAGCAACACATCGTCTAATTCATTGACAAAGAGAAAAAAAACGATAAATAATGAAAAAGATGTAACACTTTTTTTAATTCACTATTTCGCGAAGTTGTTTACTTATCTGTTTTTGTTACAAAGTTTTTGGACTTTTCCCGCAGCACGTTTTCCGTCACTGTTTGCGCCATTATTTAAATTTTTTCGGTAGTACACAGTACCTATCTCATTTTCATTGCTCATTTCATCTCTTTTACTAAACCGAAACCAATCCGATAACCCGATAACTAATTAAGTGCAATTTTTGCACCAATCAAAGAGAATATAATAACTACGGTTTGCATTATCAGAAACTCGCCAGCTGACTCTTTTTTTTTTATTTGCATCCGTACCACAGACCACAGCAGAGCTAGGATATTAGCGTGTTCTCAGTTACGGAATTTTGCTTAAAAAAATTTCCTTATCTATGATTGGCTTACAGCTGTTCTTACTCATGTTTAAGCAACCAATCACCAGGCACATGCATGTTTAAAAAAACTCGATATCAGAATCAAACTTAGTATTCTTTTTTCAAATGCTATTATTTTACTCAATAAGTGTAACTTAATGCAATTTGTATGGGTTTATTATGTTACAGTTTTTTTACCACAGAGCATAGAACTTGAAACAGACTTATAACATTAGTTATTATTGTATACTTTTTTACCATTTAATTGACAGATTACAATATAGGAGTAGAAAAAAAATATTAATTGTATTGTAATGTATCAAATAATTACCCGACTGTATTTTTCGAGCGTATGTAAGTGGTATGTATGTACGTCCAATTCTTTGGCACGCTCTACAGCCCAAAACCGTTTGACGAATTTCAACGTATGAGGTGTCATTGGATTCGTCTCACTTGTGGGAGTGACATAGGCTATACTGTTTCCCAGAATTGCAGTGAGGTTTTCTGTTTTTAATTTTAAGTTGGTTAGGTTATATGTTACAACCAGACTCAGTCGAACAAAATTCTACCAAAATGGGGACTAGTGCAAACTAAGCCATGTTCCATTCCAAACGTCACCAAACGTCACTGGAACGTCACCAATTCCATGATTGAAGTAAAGCCTAAGCAAACAACTGCAAGCTACAACCTTACACATTCACCTGTAGCGCGCCACCGTCTCTGAATCTTCTATACATAATAGTGTGGCCAGACGTTGGTTCAAGTATTGGCAACAAGCAAAGACAAGTTGTTTTTTCTACTCCTATATTATAATCTGTCAATTAAATGGTAAAAAAGTATACAATAATAACTAATGTTATAAGTCTGTTTCAAGTTTTATGCTCTGTGGTAAAAAAAACAGTAACATAATGACCCATACAAATTTCATTAAGTTACACTTATTGAGTAAAATAACAACATTTGAAATGAAGTTGGTTAAAAAGAATACTAAGTTCGATTCTGATATCGAATTTTTTTAAACATGCATGTCCATCGTGATTGGTTGCTTAAACATGAATAAGAACAGCTGTAAGCCAATCATAAATAAGGAGTATTTTTTAAGCAAAATTTCGTAACTGAGAACACGCTAATATCCTAGCTCTGCTGTGGTCTGTGATACGGATGCAAATTTAAAAAAAAAAGAGTCAGCTGGGGAGTTTTACTGATAATGCAAAACGTAGTAAATAAATTCTCTTTGATGCAAAAATTGCACTTAATTAGTTATCGGATTGGTTTCGGTTCAGTAAAAGAAATTCTAAATGAGATAGGTACAATGTAATACCGAAGAAATTAAAATTATGGCGCAAACAGTGACGGAAAATATGTTTCGAGAAAAGTCCAAAAACTTTATAACAAAAACAGATAAACAACTTCGTGAAATGGTGAATTGAAAAATGTGTTACATCTTTTTCTTTATTTAACTTTATTTTTCTCATTGTCAATGAATTAAACGATGTGTTGCGCTGTAAAGTTTTATTTGAATGAGTTATATTCAATGAGAAAACTTTACACTGAACTTCAGGAAAACTTACCTGATAACAAACAAAGAAATGACATTTACCGTTTTTTACTCACATTATCAATTCCTATATAGATCTTTTTGCAATAATCTAAACAAATTAAATTAAGTAAATAAGGTTTAGTCATCGCCATTATCATCATCTCTTTATTAACAATCTTTTTATAACCTCTAAAACTATTCCGCCTTAACGGCACTCTGCTTTACCGATCGAGTCGCGGGTTTACTTTGGAACTTTAAATTTGAAAATGAAGAAATGTTTTAACTATTTCTTTACAAATATTTCTTATTTCTTTAATGAAGTCGTAGAAAAAGTAATGTATGCAACGGTACATAACTGGTTATTATACACTCGTGTGATTTATTATGAAAACTCGCCCTTCGGGCTCGTTTTATAAACATACACACTCATGTATAATGGCCTTGGTTATGTTACAGTTGAATAAAATACTATTATCTACACACATATTATAAATCCTCTATAGTGCGTTCAGAAACCGTGGAAAATGACCAGCATTGCAGCACGACGACTTCGCCGCCAGCCCCAGCACCACCACCACCCCAGCAGTAAAGTAATAGTCATTACGACATCGAATTCGATGTCGTAATGACTTTTCGATATTGAATTCGATGTTTTAAATTTAAAACCAACGTAATTTACAATCATAGTGAAATAAAACGGATCACTCACGTATATAAGTCATGTTCGGCCCGACATGTATAAATAATAATGTGACATTTTTTTTTTACAATAAAAAGAAAACAGTTTACGAAACGTCAGCTGTTTTTTTTTAAAAACAGTCAAATTCGTGACAGATATGGGTATGATATATGCCTTCGGCTTCTGATCCCATCTTAGAGTACTAATAATATGTATGTAGATAATAGTAGTTTATGCAACTGCTACATAATGAGGGTCCTTAAAACACGAGATCAATTAAAAAAATATTTTCATTAATAGAAAGCTACTCTGTTTCTGATTGATATAGGCTACTTTTATATCGTAGTTGAATTCACTTGTTTCTATCCCGCGGGAATTTTGCACTTTCCCGGAGAAAAAGTAGCCTATGTCAATCAGGGATAGTGTAGCGTTATGTTGGTGAATGTTTCAGAGATTACCTAATACAAACAAAGAAACAAAGTTAAGATATTTCTCTATCCCACGGGATTTTCAAAAAATCCTTCTTTAGAGCACCTCTATGATAACCTAGGTACATGTTTTACCAATTTCAGGTCTCTAGCACCAGTAGTTTAGGCTGTGCGTGTCCTCTATATTCGCTAGTCAGTTATCATGAAAATAAATGCTATTTGGTTTTTATCCCGTGGGAATTTCAGAAATTCCTGAAAACTGTTTATAGCCGTTATTGTTACCTACTTGCATGCCAAATTTGAAATGTCTAATAATTATAGTTACGGAGATAGAGCCACTTTGATCCGAAAATATAAATCCCATTTATTCCCTATCCCGTGGGAATTTCGAAAAATCCCTTGTTGGTGCACCTCTAGGATACTCAAGGTATATGTTTGCCAAATTTCAAGCCTTTAGGTCCAGTGGTTTAGGCTGTGCGTTGTCTGTCAGTCAGTCAGTCAGTCAGTCACGGTACTGTTTTATAGGTATACGAGGGCTGTTTGATAAGTACCCGTTTATGGAAAAAAAAAACTTTTTTTTTTGTACATATGCATTTATTTTTCTACGTAGTCACCTTTTAACTCTATACATTTGTTCCAACTATACTCAAGTTTCAATAAACCATCCAAAAAGTATGATTTTGGAAAGTCATTAGAATAGGCCTCTGTGGCGGCAATGACTTCGTCATTTGATCCAAATCGCTTGCCACCGAGCCATTTTTTTAGGTTGGGAAACAAAAAGAAATCGCATGGGGCCAAATCTGGAGAATACGGGGGGTGAGACAATAGTTCGTAGCGTAACTGTGCTAATTTAGCCGTCACAACTCTGGACGAATGAGCCGGGGCGTTGTCGTGATTAAACAATACTTTTTTCTTTTTTAAATGGGGTCGTTTGTCCTTCAACACGGCGTCAAATTCATCCAATAAATTGGCACAGTACTGCCCTGTTATTGTTTTTCCCTTTTCTAAATAGTCAATATGTATAATACCCTGCGAATCCCAAAAAACGGTCGCCATGACCTTTCCAGCCGATGGGACGATTTTTGCTTTCTTTGGAGCAGGTTCACCCGGTAAAATCCACTGCTTCGACTGCTCTTTCATTTTCGGGGTGTAGTGGTGGACCCACGTTTCGTCCACGGTCACGAAACGACGCAGAAACTCCTTCGGGTTACGTTTGAACACGGCCAAACACTGCTCCGAAGTAGTCAGTCGGTTCCGTTTTTGCTCCTCCGTGAGTAAACGCGGCACCCACCTCGCCGATACTTTCTTGATAGCCAATTTTTCTTCTAATATGTGTTGTACATACCCTCTCGATTGAAACGTTTACAGCATCAACGATTTCTCGAAGTTTAATTCGGCGGTCGGCTAAAACAATATTTTCAATTTTCTTAACCATATCGTCTGTAGTCACCTCAACTGGCCGGCTTGGGCGATCCTCATCAAAAACGGTTGTTCTCCCCCGCTTAAACTCGTTATACCAATATCTGACGGTTGTCATAGAAGGAGCACATTCATGGTAAACCGCTTGCATTCTTACATTTATTTCATCACATGTTTTTCCTTCCAAAAATAAGAATCTAATTACAGACCGATACTGTTCTTTCTCCATTTTAACAATTTTAAGTTCACGCCTTCACTGAATCGTTGTCAAATGAGAAAAAAAACAAAAGAATGCCATTTTTTTTTTATTATCCCGCTTCTGAAAAATGGCTTAAAAATGTGGTATACTTATTTGCGGCCAGTGATATCAATATATTTAGAAAACGGGTACTTATCAAACAGCCCTCGTAGATAAGTGTGAGTCCTATTCAATAACACGACGCAATTCTGTTTAATAATTACGTCCTCTGGAGTTTAATTATAATTACACGATGTCATTATATCTCGGGTCGTTGAACTCTGTAATTGATCATTTAGTTACCTTTGTACACTTTAATGAAAATTAGTACTAATTAATCTGATACTGAGCACTAAGGAAAGGTCGGTGCCCTGTTACAAATACGTGACTGATGCGCTGAAGTATAGTTTAACTCAGAATATTGGTTTAGCCGACTACAGTAGAGCCAAAATAAGGGTTATGTTTTAGCAGTTTATTTACGTATGTTAAAACTACTTGTCCGTTATTATAGTCCGGGTGACACAGATTATTATTTAATATCAGGAAATAACATTATGCCGGTTTACATCCAAATTACCGCTTTTGAATTAAAATTAAAATTATTTAGCAGTGATCGAATTTTTGCGGCAATATAACAGACTCTCGAAATCATCCGAATGCCTGAAACATTTTTATCGATATCGATAATTATCAAATTAATTAAGTTCGTGCGTGCTGTCGTTTTCGATATTTTATAATGATTTATGTATTTATTTACGTATGATTTGGTAAGTTACAAGATTGCTATACTTATTTATGCTGATGCATCTAAGAATTAGCAAAACTTTGATTTCCAATATTAGTGAACGCTTCAGTAAAATCGCACATCGAGGTCGAGCACGACTTTTCGAATCCTGCGTCACGTAAAATCGAATAGTAAACGTTGTCGAGTTTGTATGACTTTTGGAACAGCGCCCGCCCGTGAGCGTATTTGGAACTAAATTTTAGTATGAGGTTTCTCGATCTCGATACGATAACGGTAAAGTTACGCAGGATTCGACAAGTCGTGCTTGACCCACTGTCTTAAAGATGGCGCCATGGTCGGCGCTTGCCACGTGTTAAACTGGAAATGTTATTGGCGTATCTCGTCGCCTTAAAAGATGCAATTTACTTACTTGTAGCTTATGCCAATGTCCATCATTGAGGTTACTCCCGACCGTGATAATCTGGGCGCCGCCTCCCAAATTGTACCTCAGTCTCACCGCCCCGTTAACAAGCTTCAGCTCAAAGAAATCGTAAGTCCCACCATCGTCTGTGTACAGAAGCAGACCGTTCAGTTGATCAGTCTTGAACTCCAACTCCAGAGTCCCGTTGAGGGCCGCGTTCCACTTGCGGAACTGCGAGTACGGGTTCTGCTTGTCGAGAACGAAGGCGAGGTGCTGATGGAGGAGGGGCAGGAGCCACAGAAGGCAGCGCATCATGTCTGCGGGAGTGCTAGAGGCACCTTCTGCGTTTCATTGCGGGCGTATCTGTGAGCAAAGACAAGAAACCATTATAATCTAACCAATTTTTTTGCATGCTCCTTCACTGTTGATTCAATTGTATCACAACCATAGCGGCCATCTGTTTTTTATCTTAGAAACTAGGTATTTCGTTAAATCGCTCTCACAGACGCCCAAGATACAGGCTCAGCCTAGTTTGGAGTCTGATGGATATTTCGCTTTGTAAAAACGACTTATTTAAATAAACTATTTGTATTTCTAATTCAAAATTACAAAAATTAAAAAACCCGACTGCAATTCCGGGAAACAATATACTGAGACCGCATTATATTGAAATCTGTCAAACGGTTTAAGACGCAGAGCGTGCCAAAGAATTAGACTTACGTATGTACGCTCGAAAAACGAAAAACATAACCCTCCTTCGACAGTACGAGTCGGACTGGATCACCGAGGATTCCATACAAAAGTCTCGGATATTGTTTCCACTTTTCCCTAGATCTTGACAGACACACAGAGACAGACGGACAAGAAAGTGATCCTATAAGGATTCCGTTTATCCTTTTGAGGTACGAAACCCCAAAAATCATTGATTGAATCAGGCGTTACCTTGCGGAGGCCCATATTCATGAACTAAAAACCATTAATTTGCTCATCCGCGACGTGAAAGATAGCCACATGCATGCGACAAACGTATACTATTATGGTGACAGTTGGTTCTATGTGACATGACTGTGTTGATTCGTGTAGCAGTGGAGGTGAAAGTGTTGCACGGAAACATACATTTGTCGCATACACGTCACTATTTTACACGCGGGGTCGCGGGTGAGCAACTTAATTGTTTTTAGTTCATGAAACTTCCACAACGTAAGGACTGAATCAATCAAATAGATACGTAAATGTATGTCTTAACGTAAAACACCTCTCCCTCCACTACAAATTACCATTTTTTTTGTAGTTCATGATTGCAGATGAACTCCTGACTGTATGATGCATTTAAGTGCCGGCACTAATATAAATGTGGATAAAACGGTAAAAACACCAGACTATCGTCGACTCAGCATTTGGCACGCGGGGTGTTGATCTAGATCGCGGGACTCGCGACTCAGACTCATGACTCAGAGACGCCGTCGGCGCTCAGAAAGCGCGAAATCGGCGGGAAATCAGCAGAAACGAAAGCTTTATTTTAAAGTCGTTCTTATTATGATAAGAACGCATTGAACGCAGAACACGTTTCATTGTAATAAGAATAGTACTTTTTGATGCAAGCGCGGAAAGTATGTCATTTTGCACGATTCCCGAGATGTGTTGTGTAGGCACGAGCCGTGAGGCGAGGGTCTGAAAATAACACTTCAATTACTACAATTGCGATTTATTATGTGACTAAACTGTGATCGTGTGAAAAACCCGGCCAAGAGCGAGTCGGACTCGCGCACGAGGGTTCCGTGGAAAGATCTTAACGCTTTTCCCCAGTGTTTTAAGAAGTCCAGTGTTAGCAGAGCCCTGTTCCTAAGCAAAATGTACGCAGTGTGGGGTCAACTTATATTGGACTGTGAAATCTACAGACAGACATAAAAATTTAAGATTTTGAGACTTTTCCGACTGGTTGTGCTATAAGAACTACCTTTTTAATGACTGTATCTTTTGATTGCGTTGTCTTAGACTTTTGATTTTTTCACGGCTTTAAGGGACCGCAGGCTTGAGTATTTGATGTCAATTTCAGCATGCTACCTCCACGCGTTCCAGAGAAAAAGGGTCTTGACAGACAGACAGACAGACAGACAGACAGACAACAAAGTGATCCTATAAGGGTTCCGTTTCTTTCCTTTTGAGGTACGGAACCCTAATAACAAATATTCCGACCAATTGAGAACCTCCTCATTTTTAGGGTTCCGTACCTCAAAAGGAAAAAACGGAACCCTTATAGGATCACTTTGTTGTCCGTCTGTCTGTCTGCCTGTCTGTCTATCTGTCTGTCTGTCTGTCTGTCTGTCTGTCTGTTTGTCTGTCGGTCTGTCTGTCTGTCAAGACCCTTTTTCTCTGGAATGCGTGGAGATAGCATGCTGAAATTAATATCAAATACTCAAGTCTGCGGTCCCTTAAAGCCGTGAAAAAATCAACCTTCTAAGTCAACGCAATCGAGAGATACAGTCATTAAAAAATCCATTTCCATACAAATTGCCGATTTAAAAAGTCTAAAGGGTACTTCCAGATATCCTAGAAACTTGAAATTTGGTATGAAGGTAGCTCTTATAGCACAACCACTCGGAAAAGTCTCAAAATCTTAAAATTTTATGTCTGTCTGTAGATTTCACAGACCAATATAAGTTGACCCCACACTGCGTACATTTTGCTTACGAGCAGGGCTAACAGTGGGCTTCTTAAAACACTAGGGAAAAGCGTTAAAATCTTTCTACGGAACCCTCGAGCGCGAGTCCGACTCGCACTTGGAAGGTTTTTGAAATCGGTTAAAAAGAGGCTTGTAATAATTATATTGAAGAAGAAAGTTCCAAAATTATGTCAGTGTCATATTCAAAATATTATTTCCGTTGTGCATATCGGCGGTTATAACGGCTGATTCTCCTTTTCATGCGAACCGTACAACCACTACAAATGCAATTCCAAGCTCTCGCTAATTCATCTATACCTAGAGGTAGAAAATCTGTCCCAAATCGCTGCCAATGGGAAGGGTGCCCAGAAGGCTGGCAGCATTGCCACGTCCTATGGCAATACTGATTCACTATGCGTTAAATTAGAACAGATATTCGATCTTTTACAGATATTTAAAAAAACGCTAACATTTCAAAATCCGAATCCGGCCGGGTCAGCGATCACCAACCTTTGCCGTCTTCATTAAAACGTTTTTTTACCGCATCCACGTTTACCTCGGCTTTTAACGGCAGTTTGCGGGAGTTGGCACGGGTTTCAGCCGGAATTTTCCGGTGCGAACCGGTTTTGCGAAGACGAGCTTATTTGGAGCACTCTTCAAAGTCGAAGTTGGCGTTTAATCATTTTACTCGGCGTTTACAGATGCGATTTGAAATGTTTTTAAACCCCCGATGCAAAAAGAGGGGTCGGAGTTTGACCTGTGTATCTGTCTGGCATCGTAGCTCCTAAACGGATGAACGGATTTGAACGCAGCTTTTTTTAATCGAAAGCTAGCTTAATCGAAATGGTTTAAGCTAAGTTTCATAAAAATCAGTTCAGCCATTTTTGAGATATTGAAGTTTTAACTGAAAACATCGGGGGGTTTTTAAAGTTTTCTAAGTTGGTTAGGTTATTTAATTTATTAAATTTTGTTATGGCAGACATTACACACAATTAGAAGTAAACCTTATATTATGACATGGACATGCATTTTTTATTATGATTTTGTGAGAAGAAAACCCTTAGAAAAAAAAACCGGCCAAGTGCGAGTCGGACTCGCGCACGAGGGTTCCGAAAAAAGATTTTACCGCTTTTCCCCAGTGTTTTAAAAAGTCCAGTGTAAGCAGAGCCCTGTTCCTAAGCAAAATGTACGCAGTGTGGGGTCAACTTATATTGGTCCTCGAATTCTAGAGACAGACATAAAAAATTAAAATTTTGAGACTTTTCTGAGCGGTTGTACTAAGAGCTACCTTCATACCAAATTTCAAGTTTCTAGGACAACTGGAAGTACCCTTTAAGTTTTTGGATATCGGTAATTTGTATGGAAATAGATTTTTTAATGACTGTATCTTTTGATTGCGTCGACTTAGATGCTTGATTTTTTCACAGCTTCAAGGGCTTTGAGTAATTGATATTAATTTCAGCATGCTACCTCCACGCGTTCCAGAGAAAAAGGGCCTTGACAGACGACAGACCGACAGACAGACAGACAGACAGACAGACAGACGGACGGACAACAAAGTGATCCTATAAGGGTTCCGTTTTTTCCTTTTGAGGTTGAACGGCGCAGGTCTTGTTGCAAAGGAAACGCCGAACATAAAATTGAACAGAACTGTAATCTCCACTTCCAAATAATTTTCATACAAGATGCTTTTGCGTGGGCGGTCGCCGTACAACTGCTTTCTTACCATTTTAATCTACCTACATAGTTTTACATATTTTATGAATGCTTACAATGTATGTACGGTATCGTACAGAGGTACGGAACCCTAAAAAACGTAAAATAATCCTCTAAAGCCTAAAGTTTTATGGCCTAGCACTAAGTAGCAGAAATATGAAGTCGGTGCTGTGCGAGCGGAATATAACGTAGTAACGGATCTTCAAGAAGTAAATGATATCAAATTTCTTGGTCTGATGCTGGACTGTCATGGAAACTGGAAGGCACATACAAATTATCTCTTCAAGAACCTTAGCAAATATGTTTATGCTCTGAGAAAAATATCTTTAATATCATCTCAGGATGCTGCTCTCTGTGCTTATCATGGTCATTTTGCCAGCAATTTGAGGTATGGTTTACTGTATTGGGGGAACTCTACAAATAAAATAGACGTGTTTCGTTTACAGAAGAAGTGTGTTAGGTCCATAGCAAGAGTAAAAAGTTCCGAAAGCTGTAAACCTTTGTTTAAACGTTACAATATTTTAACGCTTCCTTCAATGTTCATATTTGTCACAATACGCAAGCTATTGGACATTAAAAAGTTCCGCCATAATCCGCTAGATGGCGCTTTTCCGCACTTAGGCGAATAATATTAATTTAAATAGAATTAAAATTGCATCGGTTGTAAATTAATTAATTAACAACCGCTACTTGCACTTAGCCAACATAAAACACATAAAAAACTACATTACACACTACACAGAAACAATACGTTGGTATTCAAAATGAGAAGCACGGACACGCCCATGGGCGTCGCCCAATTCAAAATCTTTTGGTTGTCCGTATCCGGTTCCATACAACCATAAAAACCGCCTGTACGGCTGGGAGACCCCACATTTCTCTACAACTCCTGAGTGGAACCAGCCAGCCCAGAACTTGGTAAGAATACTGATCGTTTCTGTACTTTATCATTGTGTTACACTACTTGTGTCTTTTATTGTAATTTATTTAATTCTATTGGGTTTCCACTCTGTTACTCTGTCCGAAGCATTACTGTACCTTAATAGCGCTCCGGACAGTTAATTATAATTTAATCTTTCCCTATTTCACTGCTCTACGGTTATAGCCGTAGCGCTTATTTTAAAACCTAACGTCTTCCTAGAACGGTTAGAATTTAAAGTTCCAACGGTCACTTTGTGTAAATCTGTTATCCACTCTCACTAGAAACCTGTAAAAGCCTTGTTCTTAGACTCTAGCTAAACTGTATTTCCGTATGACTCTCCGTATTGCCATGCACTGCCAATCTGGTTCCCACTCCCTCGGGAATGGTCGGACTGGAAAGCGGAATATGGCAGTGCGAGCATACCATGGACGTTTGGCTCACACCAGGTTATTTACAGGGCAACTACGCTACCCGTGGGAAATCTCTCCACCCACTACTGGTTCCTAATGGACCCCTGCCGACCTCTCGCAGCCTACTCAGAGGCTAGCCGTTGGCACGCTACGGTCCCCTTCACACCATCTCAACACCACGTCATCACACGAGCCCCCTGGTCACTCCTGGTTGCTCTACGACGCCTGCGCCCTATTTCCGCCGTCGCCGGAGGATCCAGACACCCGAGGGAAGTGTAGGCCACATTAGCGTGTAATCGAACCCAGTATCTTCAAAAGTGTCTTCGAACTCAATCCCCTGAGATTCTCTATTCTAATTGTCAATTTAGCCTACCGATTTTGTTGAAATAAATGTATTAAACTTGTAATTTGTTTCCTTCACAAAACCCTAGGTAGGCTACCTTAAAACAGACTGTTTCCCCTCATGAAAACGGCCTGTGACATATTGGAGGCGTGTATGTTTGTGAAAGAGCATATGCATTTATTTAGAATAATTGAGAAAAAGCGCCCAAGAAAAATTCACAATAAGTTTAATGTACTGCCAAGAAACTGTGTTATGACTGCCTACTATAAAAAAGTATATTTGTAACGGCTGTAAAATTATTTAATAAATTGCCAGATAATATAAAAAACCTAAATGGAAAATTATTTAAACAATCACTATTAAGAATATTAAAAAATAATGTATTTTATGATATAAATGAATTTTTAGAACATGATTTAATAGCCCAATGATAATGTTAATCAAATAATAATGATAATGTTACTAAATAAATAATTCTAGATTTTAAGAAAAGTAAATATTGTACGCCTCAAAGGCAAATTATAACGGTTCTTCTCTACTCTATTATAACCAGCTTAATATGTACCTATAATTAGCAATAAATTATTTTGAATTTGAATTTGAATTTGAAGTCGGTTAAAAACTCAAAATCTACTCTCTACTCACAAGCAAAGGCATAAAGCAGGAGAACAAAACCACAACGAAATATTTGGTGTTGTAATTTTTACGTTTTCATTTTTATCGATAAGTGAAACTCTTCTGAGATAAAAAAGACATTTCTTTTGAAGGGAAAACTCTCGATTTTTTTTTTCATTTAAGGAAAAAATCTTAACGAGGGATCCTTTGCGTAGAAAATACGAAAGCCAGTCTTGTCGTACTTCACTAAATAAAATATTTCTTAGCATTTATTCTCAATCGTGTATATCGATCGTGTGTGTGTGTGTGTACATGATACTAGGAGAACTGGGTTCGTTATATTCTACAGTCATATACGAATACATTCTTTCTCCCGCGGCTTCGCTCCCGCGGCAAAACTCCCTATCCCATTTGTATGTCTAAGTTTTATGACCGTAACTTTGAACATTTTTTTTTGTCTTACAAACTTCCACCCCCTTAGGGCTAAAATTTTCAAAAACGGTGAAACACGTATTCATTTATTTCTCTTGAAAAATATGTAAACTAAGTTTCATCAGTCAGTCAGTTAGGACTTTTCTTTTTAAAGTACAGGTAATACGTATACCTATAATATATATAGAAGACTATTCATTTGGTAAGGTTTGTTGTCTGAGTAAGTTTTATGGAGCGAAGATTGAGACATCCCTAATTTGGGCTTTTGAGTGTAATACTGGTTTAAGTCGCCAAACAAAATCCCATGTACGTAGCTGTCGGTTTTATGTCAGAAATACTAGGTTACGGTTTCCATAAAACATTATTTAGAACTTAAATAACCAACATAGATAAGTTGAAAAACCCCCCGACATTGTCATTTAAAATTTCAATATTTAAAAAATGGGTGAACCTATTTTAATACCACTTAGCAAAAATCTGTCTCGATTAAACTAGCTTTTAAATTTACCTATTGTTTAAACCTTGATTGTGTGTATTGCAGTGCCAAATTAACGTTTCTATCTATCCATCTAATTCTTGAAAATATCTCACGCCTACGATTCAAGTCAACTTGTAAAAATACTCGTAAATACGCCACAGACACTAAAAGTTCTAACAGGGCAATAAAAACCAGACGTACCCAACTCTTGGCATAATAATATTATATATTGTATAGAACGAGGGACGTAGCTCTGTTTTTAAGCCATAATTCCTTAGCAAATGTACCTTGTTGCCTGACCAAGATTTACTTTTATTAATCACCTACGAGATTACGCAAATGTAGCACAGAAAATAAAAACATCAAAAATTCAAAACTTTTATTAGCAACATTTGGCTAGTCTAGATACTAATGGAAAATCGAAAGTATAAATTGAAAAAACCGCCTTCAAAAAAAACCCTAGAAAAAAATACGTAAAACAGTCCTCTAAAATAATGATAAATAAATAAAATAAAATAAAACGCGTTTATTTGGGACAACAGAAACTAAAGCCTAAAGTTTTATGGCCTAGCACTAAGCAGCAGAAATATAAAGTCGGTGCGGTGCGAGCGGAATATTCTTTGAATGAAGCACCGACTTCATATTTCTGCTGCTTAGTGCTAGGCCATAAAACTTTAGGCTTTAGCTTCTGTTGTCCGAAATAAACGCGTTTTATTTTATTTTATTTATTTATCGTTATTTTAGAGGATTATTTTACGTTTTTTTTCTAAGGTTTTTTTTTAAGGCGGTTTTACTTTTTTGTTAAAAGATTTTTATTTCACAATTATACGTTGATTTAACATTTCAGAATTATCCTCCAGCTCCTAACCGTTAAGGAGTTGTACCTTCCATCATCAGCTCATCAACATGAGATTAGAATAGCCTTAGAAAATATATGAAACACATAAAACGGGCCTATGAAATTTGAAGGTTGCCCTCGATTTCCCTGGGATCCCATCATCAGATCATGACTTGGTGACAATGGAACCACCTCAGGAGAATACCCTTTTTAATAAAGATTTAACATTCTCAGAATTATCCTCCAACTCCTAACCGTTAAGGAGTTATACCTTTCTAGAGGAAACCCAAAGCTCGCAAAGGCAAGAAGCCAGATAGGTCAGAAACTCTAGAAAATCTAGAGAGGCCTCAAGTCGTTCCACCGGAGGGGGCGACGCGTGATGCTGAACAGCCGAAAATGCGGGCTACTCCACCCCTCCGCGACAACGGCGCTGAGACTGGAGACGCGAACATTACTGACGATGATGGCGCTGCGGCGAATGACTACCGGGAAGTTCGGTATCGGAAGAAGCGTTTCTCTTCGGTGCGCTGTACGGTGTGGTCCAGACGTTACTTCACTTAAAGCTGTGGAGTATTGTAAGTACATTCATCTGTGGAATATGGTGTCGTGTGCAGATTATGTTAGAGCGTATTTACTCACCCTGTGCCCTGGATATACTTGCACCGTCGAAGAACTCAAGCCTAAGGGAGAATACAAATCGTTTAAGATTGGTGTACCACCTGAAGTGTACGAAAAGTGTTTGTCTGCCGCGGTTTGGCCCGATAATGCTAGAGTTATGGCTTGGTTATTTCGAAGGCCACAAAACAAGAACTCCTCATGGCGCATCTGACTGCTAGCGTAATTTGGGACCAGGGAAGTGTCTGCAGGTCATTTACCAGAATGTCCGGGGTCTTAACACAAAACTCAATTTCTTTAGACTAAATCTTCTGTCCCTCGGATGTGATGTCGTAGCAGTTACTGAATCCTTTCTGACTGAGGTCGTCTACGACTCTGAGCTGTCGTGTGGTGGATGGAGTGTGGTTCGCCGAGACCGCGCCACTGGAAGGCGTGGAGGTGGCCTGATGCTCGCAGCGCGTCCTAGACTGGAGCTGCGACGGCGTCGTGATCTAGAGACTTTGACTGGGGAGGACTTGTGGGTTACTTTCACAATAAAGCATGTCACCTATTTTCTGTGTGTAGTGTATATACCCCCTAGTTCCTCGGATGAAGTTTATATGCAGTGGTTTGAAACTGTGGAACGCGGGATAGACACAATAAATGGCGTAGTAATCATAGTCGGTGATTTAAATTTAAATCCTCTTTATACGTCTCGTAGTATTTCTTGTTACTATTGTTATTTTTTAACTGTTTGTGGCCTGTATGAGACGAATGAAGTGAAGAATGCGCATGGTGGAAAGCTTGATGTTGTGCTGGTGTCGGAGCGCCACCGGGGCGTCACTGTCCTCGAAATGGCGGACGGCGGACTGGTTCCTAAACGTGATGCCTACCACCCGCCGCTGGAGATATCGGTCTCAGTGGATGAAGCCAATTGCCGACTTTTTTCTGAGAAATTGGACCCTAGTAATTTGGACTCGCGACATGGCTGGAATTTTGCGAAGGGTGATTTTGAGCTCTTGTATAAACTCATATCCAAAGAGAGTTGGCAGGACATTCTTCAGTGTCAGGACATCAACGTGGCAGTAAACGGTTTTTATAAAACTATATATGGTATTTTTGACACATGTCTAGTGTTTTCCTGGGATTTAAATTTTTCCTTAGTTTCCCATGCTTTCAGAAACACCTAAAAACAATAACAAATACCATATTAAATTAACCAATTATGTGAAACTTTTTGAAGTCAGTTAAAAACTATTCAGTACTATATAGAACAATAATTTAGAACAGTCATTAGAATTAGAACGAACAAATGATAATGTTATCCATCGAATTTGTATTTTTTTCTTAACACACTTTGTTTGATATTTATTAACAGTTTAGTTTCTTGTTGATAGTTAAACTGTAGTTTCCTGCGGGGCATTCTTCAAAGAAAATTTGGTCTTTCCGAAAGCACGTAATAAACGCACGTACCATTTTTTTTTTTCTAGTCAGACTATAATAAATAACCATCTATAACTTTACTGTTACTGTGTGACGACGGAACCCGTCACAAAAGCGCACCGATCTCTAACGCCGCGCCCGGAGCGACCACCCACGTTGCCGCGAGCTCCCGCGCCCCGCACCGCACCTGGCGATAGTATATAAGCGCGCCCCCACCGGCCGAGAGCAGCATTCGCCCGGCGTCCTCCGACGCGACTGGACAGTGCGGCTTGATCTATCGGGCAGCCTGGCCAGCAGCGTGGGGACTCCGGGTGATGCGCCTCTGTTGCTCCTCACCCCTCCGTTAACACCCTCCGTATTTTATAAGCATTTGCTAACACTGCTGCGTCGCGGCTTGCTCTTAGCGGGAAGCGACGTCACCGGAGTATATAACCGTAGATTGTAAGCTAATTACTAACACCGTTGCGTCGCGGCTTGCTCGTCAGCGGGAAGCGACGTCACCGGACCGTCTAACCGTAGGCTCTAAACCATTTACTAACACCGCTGCGTCGCGGCTTGCTCTTAGCGGGAAGCGACGGCACCGGAGTGTGTAAGCCGTAGTTACTAACACCCGGTGCCCTACCGCGGCTTGCTCGTCAGCGGGAAGCGGGGGCCCGGCCCGTAGTATCCGTACCGCGTTATTTACATAAGATAGTATAAGTGAGTGAATCCCCAAATAAACAGGCATAAAAGCCCTCAGTCTTGTATGTTAACCTAATGTTTCAATAATCTCCCGAGCTGGACCCCTGAGCTATTCCGAGTAATCTAAAGCCTCCAGCACCTTAGTGCGTAAACGTATCAGGCGCGTAGGCATATGTTAGCCTGTCACAGAAGTGCCACGTTACAACTGTAACGTTCTTAAAAACTTTAAATACGTTTTGCCTCACACCACTCTTAAACAGTCCGGTTCATTTTCTTTACTCAAATTATTGCACTTTGCACTCGTAAAATCGCAATTAAAGAAATATTCAATCAAATCAAACAATCATTCATGTTATTAGTTAATACCGCGATACGGTTTTTTTATTCATCCTATAAGGGATGGCCAAAGGAAACTAAGTCCATACAGCCACGTCTGATGTTTTTTGTTTATTTTCTTTTTTGTAAATTCCCGCCAAGCCGTTCCTAAAGTACGAAACAAAACAAATTGACAACCATTTGACAATGTCAGACTGCCATTAAAAGCAAAGGCGAAACATTATCTTGTAACGGTATGGCGGTAGCGTGCATGTAGTGTGTGCTTGGCCTAATGAAAAAAAAAAACAATGCTGTGACAGTCTATGGTCAGTTGAGAAAAAATATTTATTCAAATTAAAATAATTATTAAGGTTAAGAACATGAAATAAAACGGAATAAAAAGTATCCTATATATTGTTCCAGGTTGTAAACTATTACCATGTCAAATTGCATTCCAATCTGTCCGGTGGTTTTTGCGTGATGCCTCCACAAACAAACATACAAACAGACAAACAGATAAACAGACAAACAGACAAACAGATACACAGATAAACAGATAAACAGATAAATAGATAAACAGATAAATAGATAAATAGATAAACAGACAAAGAGACAAGCAGACAAACAGACAAAAAATTCAAAAAAATCCATTTTGTGTTCTATTAATTATTCCAAGCCAACCAAATTTTTTTTTGCGAATATCTTCAATGTACAGACGCGCCGGGTCTACGATTTTATTATATGTATAGATACTTATAAGCGTATACGTATCGTCGGGGCCCGCATCCATCGCCCATATTACTTCCTCCCGATCGCTCTCGGCCACAAAGGCTGGATGTATTAATAAAATATTACTAGCACTCGGAAAGGTTGGCGGGCCCTGGCAACATGTTAAGTGATATTTGGTAATGCGGTAATATATCGTTATTTAACGCGTTATTGAATTTAGACCGATACGACATTTTGGGAAGGTAAATTTACCTTTCGGTTTATATTTTTATACCACGCGGCAAAACATAGGGGTGTAATAATAAGAATAAGTACAAAAAACCGGCCAAGTGCGAGTCAGACTCGCGCACGAGGGTTCCGTAGAAAGATTTTAACGCTTTTCCCCAGTGTTTTAAGAAGTCCAGTGTTAGCAGAGCCCTGCTCCTAAGCAAAATGTACGTACAACAATACAATACAAATATTCTTTATTGAAAACCACAAAACAGTACAAGGAGATTACAGAAAACTAGTACTGGTACGTAGTGTGGGGTCAACTTATATTGGTCTGTGAAATCTACGGACAGACATAAATTTTTAAGATTTTGAGACTTTTTGGAGTGGTTGTGCTATAAGAGCTACTTTAATACCAAATTTTAAGTTTCTAGGACAACTGGAAGTACCCCGTAGGTTTTCCGATTTCGGCAATTTGTATGGAAATAGATTTCTTAATGACAGTATCTTTTGATTGCGTTGACTTAGAAGATTGATTTTTTTACAGCTTTAATGCCCGTTTTCACCAACGACTCCTAAATTTCCGGGATCCCTTAGCTCTTTTAGGTGACACCTAAGATCAATTTCCGTTTCACCAACGCTTAAGTAACACCTAACTGCTTAGGGGGCCCCCTAAGTTTAGGGGCTCGAATATTGACCCCCTACCGCTAAGTGACAGTTCGCGCAGTCGCAGATGCGTTTTAATTTTTATAGGTTATTGTGCATTTGTTATGCAATAATTAACTTGATTGATAAGATTTATATAAAATGTAAGGCTATTTAAATGATTTTGTAGAGTTGGAAGCTGTTGAATAATTGGATTTAATATTCACATCAAACTTATTTAGATCAGACTGAAAATCAGATGATTTATATCAAAGTATGATAGGTACTAAAGATTTGTCATAAGATATACCTACTCAGCCTCTAGCCAGACGAATGCCTAATACTTATTCATCATCAGTCTATTAATGACCCTCAGAATACAAAACAAACCAGAAGCCGCGTTCAATCATAACAGAACAACGCGCACTGTGTCAATTTATTATTGATTTCGCTATCCGTTTACACTTAAAATATAATCCTATTTTGTGTTTTTTATATACCCAACGGCATTTCTGCATGTAGAAAACACACGAGAATCGATTAATTAACATGCGCGCTCGCGGGTTCTGGTCAGTTCTTTATTATACGGATTTCAAAGAAATCGAATAACACAGTACTTTGAAAATATGTACAGTTCATGAATAAATTAATCAGATAACTAATCATTCCAGTTTCAGTCAATGAATGCTAATAAATTTCAATCATCGCACCGAAAGTTCGGAAAAAATTAGATACTTAATTATAAACTGTCCCCGTAAGTTCTTATTTTTCTGGATGGCAAAGATAATGCCACACAGCCTAGTTAACATTTAAAAATAAGAAATAAGGCGTCAATTTAGTATCAACAATATATTTGTCTAGTTTTTCTATGTTTTTAAAATGTTTTAATTTTTTATAGACGATTTTTGAAGTTATTTCTCTTAAAAAAAATTATCGACACAAAACCGGTTTTAGAAATCACTATACCTAAAACAAACCGTCACTTAGTTAGGTGACCCCTATTAAGGTGTTACCTAGGATGGTGAAAATGAAATTAGGTTAGGGAGAGATATAAGGGGCCACTTAGGTTAGGGGTCCCCTGACTAAGTGATGACTTAGGTGTCGTTGGTGAAAACGGGCATAAAGGACCGCTGGCTTGAGTATTTGATATTTATTTCAGCATGCTACTTCCACGCGTTCCAGAGAAAAAGGGTCTTGACAGACAGACAGACAGACGGACAACAAAGTGATCCTATAAGGGTTCCGTTTTTTCCTTTTGAGGTACGGAACCCTAAAAAGGGATAAGTTAGAGTTAGGAAACCATGGCTAGCGTGTCAAGCTGATAACACACTCATACACACACATTCATTCATAAGAAACACGATTTGGAAACGATGGTATCACGCTACAGACAAAGTTATAATAGTTATTTTCCCCTCACTACCTCGGAAAGCCGTCTTTTATCCTTTAATACAAGCGGGTAAAATCGCATTTTATCCACTAGTGGGGAAAGTAATTTAACCTTGGAGTGGAGCGTGTTTAAGTAGCTTTTGACAGATAACAAAACGTAAAACGCTCATAATAATGGTTCGTTCGATGTTAATTATCATTAAATAAATGATAAATGGTTTGAGAATTTAATAAAAAATACCATTATAATTAAATTTATTTAGTGGTCCTTAAAAATCCATAAGAAACACTTGTTTTCATAATGATGTTGAATATAATTCTGAGAGCACAAGTTGAGTCGATGCAATTTCAAAACGCATTATCAGAAATGTCAACATTGCTAACAAAAAAATTCTCACTGACTCCGACTCACAAAGTACACAACTTTCAGAGTTTTCTGTTATAATATCGTAAAAAAAAAATAGTGATTCCACTGATGAAGATTTATTTTATGACCTGTTTATTGCGTGTTGCGCTTTCCTTGCTACAGTGAGGTGAAAAGTTTTGTTTTACACACGGGTGCAATTGTATTTTACTTCTCGTGTGTTGAAACACTCGCTACGCTCAGGATTCTATTTTAGAACCACTCGCTTCTCTCGTGGTTCAACTATAGAATCCTTTCGCTCGCTTGTATTTCAATTCCACACTCGTGGGTAAAATACAACTTTGCACCCTTGTATAACAATAGTTATTTGTTACTTTTAACATGAAACTACCGTGAGACTCAATCATGGTGAAATAAACGGATCACTCACGTATGTCAGTCGAGTATAGCTCGACATGTTTCAGACTAATCCGTAGTCCTTCCTCTGGGAGCACACGCCACGCCGGTGGCGAGACGTAAACTGCGCGCCGCGGCTCTGCTCGCACGCCTGCTCGACGCAACTGACGGCGGCTCACAACTACCCTCATTTTCATCGTCATTTTTATTAATCTCAAAAGTAGGGTAGCACCGACTTCATATTTCTGCTGCTTAGTGCTAGGCCATAAAACTTTAGGCTTTAGTTTCTGTTGTCCGAAATAAACGCATTTTATTTTATTTTATTTATTTATCATTATTCATATCAATAATTAAATTAAGAATTAAAAGGATTCCATTATTAGCTGCCGGAGCCCTATTGTGTTCGCAGAGCACAAACGATTGAAGAAACCTTTTGTTGTTACATTATTACCATTTTAAAGCCAAAGTTGAATAGCTTCTGTAACTTCTCCATCTTCTTCAACCCTTCTCCGCCGAATGCTAAGGTATCTTTCATTGTAACCTAATTAATTTAAAAAATCTAACGTACATCAAAAGACCATAACTCCAACAATCTTCGATAAACAGAAACCTACCACGAAAAAGTTATTTTTAACCGCGCCTAGCCGAAGATACCCGAAAAACAACAACTATATTAAAGGTTCGATTTAATAAACAGCTCACAATTCCAATAAGTCCATGTTACGCGAATAGCGGAAACCAGTTGGAATCCATTTTGTCACATTTTGTCGCTTCCGCATTACGGCGACACACGGCGTAATAACTTCCGTTCACAGCTCAAAATGGCTGCACTTCCGGTGAGAATTTCAGATTCTTATTTCAAATGTTGAAAAGTTTTAGTTTTAAATCTGCAGGACGAACTGCGACAAAGTAGATTTAAAGTAAGTAGGTAGGTAGGTACTTTAAGATTGTGCTGTTCTGTAGTACTTTACATAATATATCTTCTTCAAGTGCTTCTCCAACTAGTGAAGGTCGGCTACCAACATCTTGAAAGAGGGCTATTGCGAGTCAAAAATCCACCAGAATCGCTAGTGTCGACTGAGGTCTCGTCATTACCACCAATGAGAGACAAGCTACTGGCCTGTGATTGGTGGAAATTGACAGATAGACCTCACTCGACAGTAGCAATAGCCCTAGGTTGACGACCGATGCCAAAATAAAATAATTTTACATTGTCACCCAATCAACTTCCCAAAAAAGCCTCACTTATTACTGCAATTAATACGATTTTTAACCGACTTCTAAAAAGGAGGAGGTTCTACGTTCCACTGTATGTATTTTTTTTATGTATGTACATCGATTACTCCATCAATTGTAGACCGATTTTCAAAAGTGGTCTCATTGTCACCAAGTCATGATCTGATAATGGGATCCCAGGGAAATCGAGGGCAACCCTCAAATTTTACAGGCACATACTATGTGTTTCATATATTTTCTATGGCTATTCAAGTATTTGCGTCCGGTAGTCATCATCTCATTCATTTAACAAGCTTATAAAAAGAGTCAGTTTTATTATGGATTTATCATTGAAAGAAAGAAAGAAAGAAAGAAACATATATTTATTAGAAACTAATTCGACACATACACATACAGATAAAAACAAATCAATAATCAACAATAACCAGACAATGCAAACACTATTAACTAACAAAGACAGCTTAGAAACTAACGATTAAAAATATGTGCCGAATAGCACTAAAAGGGTCACCCTCAGCATGATGCTACGGCAAGCCGTAGCGCTGGTTTTCAGAGTGACCCTTCCACCTAAAAACTAAGCCTTAAAACTAAGTATGCCGCGACGACACGAAGGTCAGAGGCAGACGTGAACTGTGATTATCAAAAATAATAATAATCACAAAAAACGAAAACAGAAAAAAAAAACTTTCAGCTTAATAAATACCCATCCACCAAGAATGTATGGCAACACCTGCGTGGTCGAGTCGTTTAAATACAAGCAAACCCCACAAGCTAGCCAACTGTTGAAACTTATGACTTCATATTTGAGTATTTCAAGTATTTGAAGTCTGTACTTTATACCAACTTCATGCTAACCGATCGTTTTGGCATTTCAAAAAATACTTGAATAGCTTTAAAAAATATATGAAACACGGGATACAGTGCCAATAGGGGGTTGCCCTCGATTTCCCTGACATCCCATCATCAGATCCTGACTTGGTGACAAAGGGACCAATTAGAAAGTATACCCTTTCAAACAAAAAAAAAAATAAATCAGTCCTGTCGTCGTCGAGTAATCGGAGAACATGCGTGAAGAAATAAAAATTAATAAAAGAATATTCCAACAAATTGAGAACCTCCTCCTTTTTTTGAAGTCAGTTAAAAAGTTGCTGATTTGACGAACTATGTATAATTCCCTTCCCATTCTGAGAGAGAACCGCGATCAAATATCCCAAAGTCACGCGTTCGCTCAAAGTGACAAGGCACCTAAGGAAAACAATGGAACATCAAAAGCAACCCCTTCCATATTTAAAAGCAGCATTACTCACAGCCTATCTCCATGTATCACAGCCACCGCACGCCTATCGGGGACACTCACGCGGATGACCTGTTGTTTGCGGTGATTTAGCTGGACCGCTTCCGCTATGACCCGTGTAAGATATGGGGTGATTCATCAAAATTATACGGTGCAACGTTGGTGTAATTCTAAGCTTCTAGCGTATAGTACGTCTCGATCGCGTTTGCGTTACAGGTCAAACAAATAGAATGATAATTGTGGTGATGCGTGCCACTAATGGCGCTGCCAATGTGCCCATAGTAATTCAGACTTGAAAGCAAACGCGAGACGTCTTTTTTTTGGCCGTTGATTACACTAGACGTTCTAGTTAGATTTTGAAGGATGTTACATTGGTTTTAACGAGTGTGAAGTGTTGCCATGTTGAGGTTTTATTGCAAAATGCGGCTGAGTAAATTTAAACGACGTTAAGTTCTTAATTTTTCCGGATTTATTTCATAAGGGCTGAACGAGAATTCATCAGTATTTATCTGACAATGCTACTTACGTTTTCTTAGAGAAAACTATAATAATAATAAATAAATATCGTGGGACAAATGACACTAATTGACCTAGTCTCAAACTAGGCAAAGCCTGTACTATGGGTACTAGACAACGGACAAACATACTTATATAAATAAATACATACTTAAATACATATTAAACATCCAAGACCCGAGGACAAACATTCGTATTTATCACACAAACATCTGCCCCGGCCGGGGATCGAACCCGGGACCTCAAGCTTCATAGTCAGGGTCTCTAACCACTAGGCTATCCGGTCGTCGTATCTACTACCATACGTCATACTATATCCACAAGACTGACGGAACCGGAGTCCCTCGAATTGTCGACAAACGTTTCATAACCTTTCTGTAAGCTTTAGACGGTAAAATAGAGGCAACGGACTTGGAGAAACAAGAAAACAAATAGCGTAAGTATTAAATTCGCGAAAACGGTCACGAGGGCGACACACCGACCGTTCGGATTGCCATTAATTTTGCAACTGCTCCCCGATTGGGCGCAGGTAATGACATACGTTATTGACATCTACAGATATACATAATACAGGCGTCCCTCGCGCTCGCTTCGTGTGATGCGTCTTTATTATTTAAGCAAACTATAAAAACATAAGCATTCAGTGTATCAGGTAAGTATTTTGTAAAGCCCTTTTTAATATATGTATTTATTAGACTTTAGTTTTAAGCTCTTTTTCAGGTAAGTCATCGAGGGGTCGCTACGCCGGCGCCTGCCGTTTACACTTTCCATTTTCCAAATTTCAAGGCGACAGCATTAGTTTTTGAGATAACAAGTTGTAACGGACAGACAGATAGACAGACCGAGTCACACCACAAGATCCATTTTACCATTTCGGTTTGGAGCCATATTATTGTTAGTTTCAGCTGTATTAAATAAATAAAATTACATACCTACGTAAGACAGCCAAGGAAAACACAAACACAAGAGGCATTTCATCTTAGCAAACCCTGCAAACTCCCCTGGGTGTCTATGGGCAGTGGTGTCAGTGATCACTACCATCAGGCCCCCGTTTCATAAATGTGACAGGTGACAAATGACAACGACAGTTTGGTGTAGATTACTGGCTTGAAAAGTATTTGTATTACCAGACTTCATATTAACTTTGAAGTGTAGAACGAATTTTCGTTGTCATTTGTCACCTGTCACGTTTATGAAACGGGGGCCAGGTGATAAACTTGCTCGTTTGCCTTCCTTATGGTTATAACAAAACCTAACTACTTAATAAAAACGCCAAACCTTTTGGGAACTCCGTTTAATATCTAGGAATACTAGAGAAATTTCTGGAAAAACAATTTCATTACAGTCAAGAGTGTTTGGGGATTTCCAAATTAACATTCTAGTCTGGAATGCTCTAATAAAATATTTTACCGACATCATAACGGAATCATGTGTGCCTACTAAAACACTGTTTCAGCTTTTGTGTTGATGCCACTAAAATGTTTGATTATGCGGTATAATCGCGTAAACTTGTTATGCCATTAAAACTTATCATTCGCAACAATGTAACAAATTGTATCAATAAATGTAACAATAAATACTCACTGCAACAAGAATAGACATATAGGAAACAAGAAAAATATGACACCCCCAGGATCAAACCAAGGGATCGATTTTTGAATCTCTCTTGGTGACTAAATTCTCACCCATGACATTGATATCACTATTTGCGAAAAGCCTTATTTTTAACCAACTTCAAAAAAAGGAGGAGGTTCTACGTTCCACTGTATGTATTTTTTTTTATGTATGTACATCGATTACTCCGCCAATTGCCATTTGTACCCCGATTTTCAAAATTCTTTTTTTATTCGAAAGGGTATACTCCTGAGGTGGTCCAATTGTCACCAAATCATGATCTAATGATGGGATCCCAGGGAAATCGAGGGCAACCTTCAAATTTTATAGGCACGTATTATGTGTTAATAATATATGATATTTTCTAAAGCTATTCAAGTATTTGCGTCCGGTAGTCATCATCTCATGTTGATGAGCTAATGATGGAAGGTACAACTCTGTACAATACAGGTACATAAGAAAACTTTTTGTGACACTTGACAGCGCTTTGACAGGCCCTTACGTCGTTATATCATGAAGCAGTGCAGACGTGTATATTAGTAAAGGCAAAATAAATTTTCTCATGTGATAAAAGAACCCTTTTATTTGGTTCTCCACATGAAATGGTCCTTCGAAGCTGAAAAATTCAGTGAAAGAAAATAAAGATTTCGATAAAATCTTGAAGCGAAGCAGTTGGTGCGGCAGCCACGTCGGTACCTATCTATATTAGACACCGGAGCTATAAGGTTTGCCAAGACATTCACCATTGGTTCGGATTAATACCGATATTCAATTAATATCGGCAACGCAAGTAAGTTGCACAAGTTATTTATTTTCAAGACTCCAGATTTGAGAGGAGTAATATTACATCGACCCGGCGCTTTCCAATTGGCGCGCGGGGAGGCACCGTGTCGCGGTTGCATAGTCTACGGGAGCCGACATAACGACACAGTGTACAGCGTGTTGCACAGAGTTCGCTAGATCAACAGTGTTCGTCGCTAGCCGGCCGGCATATAAGCCGACCAAATTAAATACGCGGAGTGAGGTTACTGTATCGATCGGTTTGTGTGATCTTCGCATCGTGTGCGCGTCACATTGTTGACAGGAGGCCGGTGAAAGAAGCCTGTAGACATTCTATTGTTTAAATTTTATTACGGCGCCATATTGCTTGCAAAATTGTTTGTGATTTGTATTAGGTGATCGCATTTACTTATCATTTAAATAAGTGGCAATCGTTTGCAGTATAATTAAGTGTCGTTTGTTAGGCATTGAACCTTTAATGTGTACAAGTGTACGTATTAATACCGTTTACCTACCATGACGGTAATGGAAGAGTTGAAGCGTCTCGTTGCCAGCCGGGGTCAGTGTAAAGGCATAATTACTAAAACAGAAAACTTTTTGGAAACCTCGAGTGACTCAAATGATATAGAACTCTTAGAGATAAAAAAACACAGACTTGTGTCTGCTTTTACACAGTACTCGGAGCTCACAATCGAAATTAATATCTTAGACCCTACCGCGGACCGCGATGATTTCGATAAAATGGAAGAAAAATATTGTAAACTTCTGGCCAAAATCAACACTATTATTAAAATATTGTCTGGTGGCAACGAGAGCGTTAGCAGCTCGCCGGCAAAACAGCCGGCAAAGGAGGCGCAGTTTCAGAAACTGCCTCAGATTGTAATTAAACCCTTCAATGGAAATTTAAGTGAGTATCATCATTTCTTAAATTTGTTTACTTCTGTAGTTGACAAAAATACGAAACTTTCACCTTGTGACAAGTTATATTACTTAAATACCTTTTTAGAGGGTGAAGCCCTAGATGTAATAAAGCACTTGCCTTTGGATGGTGGTAATTATATAAATGCACTTGACCTGCTTAAGCAGAGATATGACAACAAGGCCAGATTGGTAACGCACCACATAAATGGCATTTTAGACATACCACAAATAACTAGGTGTACTAGTGCATCTTTGCACAACCTTCTAAGTGTAGTCAAGCAGCATCTTGGGGCACTAAAAAATTAAGAGCAGCCAACAAGTCACTGGGACAGCTTGCTCATTTGTATATTGCAAAAAAGTTAGATCAGTATACTATTCGATCTTTTTATTTAGAACAAGATTCTACAGACATGCCTACATTAGATTTGTTTTATAAATTTATAGAGAAAAAGGCAGCGGCCTTAGAGACTTTGTCTCAGGCTTCTAGCAGCCCACAACAATATGAGAGGACTCGGAGAACCTCACTTGCTTCAAACTTAGCTACAGCTAAGGATGAAAAAATGAAGAAGATTAAATGTAAGTACTGTTCTTCATATGTGCATAGATTATATTCTTGCCCGAAATTTAAATTAGCTAATGCAAGTGAACGAAACCAGTTTATAAACCAAAACAAAAGTTATTGTACTACATGTTTAAATGAGCACCGAGAAAAATGTAGGTTTAATTTTAAATGTGCAGTTTGTAAGGCACCTCATAACACACTTTTACATGAGGACATAGGTGACTCAAATCAATCTGAAAATAAAGTAAATAGCAAGCCCTCAGGCAGTAGAGTAGGTTTATTTTGTAATAGTAAAAACGAGGTTATTTTACCTACAGTACAAGTCCAACTTAAGGCCAAGGATGGGATTTATATAAAAACCCGTGCGTTATTGGATTCGGGTAGCCAGGTCTCATTTATTTTATCGAGCCTTGCTGACAAAATTGAATGTGTCAAATATAATGAGAACAACACAATTGTAGGTATTTGCGATGGCAAAAGCCAAAGCGCAAAAATGGCAGCAATTACTATTGGCTCTTGCATAAATAACTATAACATAAATGTAAATTGTTGCGTAGTTAATAAAATAACTGATGATATGCCTCAGTTCTGCATTTCTAAGAATAATTTGAACATTCCGAAAAATATTTTACTTGCCGACGAAAGGTTTGACGAATCAGCCCCGATCACCATTTTATTGGGTTCTGACATATTTTTCCAGACACTACTACATCATGTCCGGCCGCTTAATGTCAACGGCCCATTCCTAATCAGCACCTGGTTTGGTCACGTGGTCGCAGGAGCTGTGCCTACGCAGTATACTCATACTATAAATAAAAGATGTCTGTTTGTAGCAAATAAGGTCAGTCAATCTTGTTCAATTTCTGATTCGGACTCAGGACAGCTTGAGATTAATTTAAGACAATTTTGGGAGGTGGAAAAAGTTCCCCAAGTTTTTCCTGAAACTAGCACAGAGCAAGAGCTTGCTGAAGTTAGCTTTAAAGAGTCAATTAAATTACAGGATGGTAAATTTCAAGTAGCATTGCCATTAAAACTGCCAATGACTGAACTAAATCTGGGTGATTCATTTTCTTCTGTGTTACAACGTTTAACCTTAAACCTAGAAAAAAGATTTTTAGAGGACAGTTTACTTTATGAAAAATATAAAGCATTTATTAAAGAATACATAGAACTAGGACATGCTGAAGTATATGATATTTCAAATTATGATCTGGACAATGATGCGGTATATTTTTTGCCACATCATCCCGTTTTTAACGAGAAAAGCAAGACCACAAAGATGAGGCCAGTCTTTGATGGTGGAAGGTTAACAAAAAAGAAAATTTCATTAAATGATGTATTATTAAACGGTCCCATTGTGCAAAGCGAGTTATTTGACGTACTCGTTAAATTTAGGTTTCCTGCATTTACTCTCATTGCGGATATAAAACAAATGTTTCGAATGGTTTTAATTGATCCTAATAATAGGGCATTGCAAAATATTCTATGGAGGGATAATATTAGCTCCCCCATATCGTGCCTACAGCTAAAAACTGTTACTTATGGACTTAAAAGTTCATCATTTTTGGCCACAAGATGTTTGCTTGAGCTAGCACTTAGGTTCAAAGATGAATGCCCGTTGGCTGCGGATGTTTGCTTGAGCTAGCACTTAGGTTCAAAGATGAATGCCCGTTGGCTGCGGATGTTTGCTTGAGCTAGCACTTAGGTTCAAAGATGAATGCCCGTTGGCTGCGGATGTTTGCTTGAGCTAGCACTTAGGTTCAAAGATGAATGCCCGTTGGCTGCGGATGTTTGCTTGAGCTAGCACTTAGGTTCAAAGATGAATGCCCGTTGGCTGCGGATGTTTGCTTGAGCTAGCACTTAGGTTCAAAGATGAATGCCCGTTGGCTGCGGATGTTTGCTTGAGCTAGCACTTAGGTTCAAAGATGAATGCCCGTTGGCTGCGGATGTTTGCTTGAGCTAGCACTTAGGTTCAAAGATGAATGCCCGTTGGCTGCGGATGTTTGCTTGAGCTAGCACTTAGGTTCAAAGATGAATGCCCGTTGGCTGCGGATGTTTGCTTGAGCTAGCACTTAGGTTCAAAGATGAATGCCCGTTGGCTGCGGATGTTTGCTTGAGCTAGCACTTAGGTTCAAAGATGAATGCCCGTTGGCTGCGGATGTTTTGCGCCAGCAAACATACATTGGTGATATGCACACTGGACATGACGATATTCAAGTCTTATTAAAGATAAAAGAACAATTAATTCAGTTACTTAAGTTAGGCGGCTTTGAATTGCACAAATGGTGCGCAAACGATAAACGTTTATTGACTGGCATTCCTCATGATAAATTAAGTTTTAGCGATGACGTGGATTTAAACAAAGATGAATTGTGCGTTAAAACTCTGGGTTTGCATTACAACGTTAGTTCCGATAAACTGTTTATAAGTTGCCCCGAAACTGAAATTCAAGACAAATACACCAGGAGGCAGGTGTTATCGTTTATAAGTAAATTTTATGACCCCTTAGGACTGGTCGGACCGCTCTTTGTATTTTCAAAAATAATCTTGCAAAAAATATGTAAATTGCATTTGTCATGGGATGATGAGCTCCTCAGTGATTTAAATGAAGAATGGAAAGTATTCGCAAAGAATTTAATAGAAATGTCGCATATAAAAATTAAAAGACATATAGACGTGAGGAATGCACAAACGATCGAGTTGGTTGGATATGCCGATGCCTCAAATAGGGCCTATGGTTGTTCGGTATATTTAAGAGTCGTCAAATGCGACGGAAGTGTCGCTGTAAATCTGTTATGTTCAAAATCAAGGATATGTCCAATCAACAAAGATCTAAGTACCCCTCGTCTTGAATTAAATAGTGCTCTGTTACTAGCAATGCTCGTCAACAAAGTATATAATCTTCTTAAAGATAATTATGAACTCAAAGTATATTTGTATCTTGACTCAATGATTGTATTGGGATGGTTGAACATCGAGCCGATGAGATTGCAAGCATACGTTGCCAATAGAGTTATAAAAATAAATGAACTAACTTGCAACTTTCACTGGTTTTACGTACCAACAGAACAAAATCCGATCGCTTGGCATCATTTCTCAATTATGACATTTTGCCATCTAAATTGTTGCCATCTAAATATTGTCTACTTGGGTTAACTTTCGATAGCCAGACTCTGTTATTTATCCTAACTAATATTATAAATGCAAAAGTAACTCTGTCTCTCTGTCTGTCTGTTTGTTACCTCTTCACGGGAAAACTGCTGCAACAATCAAGATGAAATTTGGTAAGAATATAGTTTGATTATTCAGAAATAGCATAGGCTACCTTTTATTAGGAAAAATTATTTAGTTCCCGTGGGATAGGGCTGACCGAAATCTACGCGGACGAAATCACGGACAACAGCTAGTTACTAATAGTTATCTACTAGCTTATGCCCCGCGACTTTGCCCCCGTGAAATATTTCAAAATGGGCAAGTTCTCTGTCCCGTGGGAATTTCGAAAAATCCCTTCTTAGTGCACCTCCAGGATATTCTAGGTATATGTTCGCCAAATTTCAAGTCTCTAGGTCCAGTGGTTTAGGCTGTGCGTTGTCTGTGAGTCAGTCAGTCACGGTACTGTTTATTATGGTGACACACAGGGACGCCGAAAAGGGTGTTTTTAATAAGCGTTTTTGTTTTTCTATTAATTAAAGTGTTATCAGGTTTTCTCGGTGTGCATCCGGTTACTGTAACGCTTTGTTGGCCTGTCGGCGCGGCGTGCAGTCCGCACATGGCGCGATGGCGTTGTGCCCTAAACAAATGAACGCGAGTCATCACCGCGCCACGCCCAAATAGTATTCGTGGTTCGTATAACTGAAGGGTAGGTACACGGAAATAACATGTCTTGTCACTTTTCATTAAACGAGGTTTTAATCTCAAAATGTAGAGCACTAAATAGATTACCTACAAGTTACCACTCAGTTACAGATACAAATATTTTGCGTAACTTGTCTTTTTCATGACTTTAAAGAAAGACGTATACGGAAATTATATGGATAATTACATCGTTTCAAACTTTCAAATCGCGATAACTCGAAAAGTTGTTGAGGTATTTGAATGTAAGACATAAACTAGACGTGATTTCACAAAATGCTGAATCGCCCCGAGAGATGGAGTTTTTTTTGTACGATAAGGAAGGCAAACTCGCAAGTGCGTCATCTGATGGTAAGTGGTTTGCAGATGCGCTGCCAACCTTGTGCCTATGATTTCCTAGGACGTCTTACTCTCCACATCGAAACACAACAGTGCAAGCACTGCTGCTTAGCGGCAGGATTAGCGAGTAAGATGGTGGCAGCAATCCGGACGGATCTCGCACAAGATCCTACCACCCTCAGAAGTTTATACAATACCTATCGATCAGAATAAAAATAGCTCTACTGTTTCAGCGAATGCCAGATCAATAATATCCGTCATGCCGTTCTTCCAATTAGAAATGATATCGATAGGACAGTGTGGATATACATGTGTGTGTTGCCAATATAAGTATGTACATTGTACAGTCAGCAGCAGAAGTAGTTAAGCAACCGAAACGGTCACAATGATCTATGCACGGCTCTATTATTATGGGCATATAAGAGCTAGTGTAGATCATTGTGACCGCTTCGGTTGCTTAGCTTCTGCTGCTGACTGCATACTAAAGCAAATTCCGTAATCTACGAGTATACAGTAGTTAGTGTGAACGAGCCTTTACAAAGTGATGTGATCTCTGTAGTGGGCTACCCTATTTTTGACAAATATAAAAATTATGAAAACCATAGTTGTGTGCCGCCGTCAGCTATACCGAGCTTAGCCTCGGTGCGTGGCGTCCTATCACTTTGTCGCCAGTCATTTAGCAAATTTTCGTTTGACAACCAACGATTGACACATGCATGTTTCCTAAAATTTTTTTTACACAACTACTGATTTCGCAAATAATTTATTTTATCGAATAATAACTTCACAAATTTTCATTTCGTATCGTTTAATTTGTCAAATAGGTTATTTTATAACGATATCAAATAGTCAACTAACATATCACCTACCAACGTTTGATATGTTACTTTGTCACTGGTTTTATTTTATTTAAATAAAATATATTAAATCGCCATTACCTTTTAAAAGACTCAGCCCTTTTAAGGACGTTCGGGCGGACAGACAGACTTACTGACGGAGAGAATGAATAGGCTTACAATAGGTTAGGTTAGGTTAGACTTACGTCAAGGCGCGAAGCGCCTCAAGTACGCTGAATAGGAACTCCGCGAAGTGGAGCTCCGTGACACCCTCCAGAAATTGGAGTTGAGTATAATATTTTTCAACACATTTGCTCGAAAATTTTAGAAGTCCGGCTTAGAAGTCCAATTCAGAAATCAATAAGCAAGGAGCAATAAACTTACGTAGTTCGAGTATACATATCATACCTACCGCCCTGCATTTCGTTACGCAGAAAGTAATTTTTACGGAACAATGTTTACAAATTCACATTTTGCAAAATAACCGATTTTAAACACTACTTATTTGTGAAATGAACATTTTTGAAATAATAATTTGTCTTTCCACAATGTTTGTCAAGTGTCAAAGTTTCTAAATGTATAGTTGTCGAGTAATTGTTTATAAAAAAAAAGTATTTTTTGCAACAACGTGTTTGTGAAATGAATAGTATATGAAACGTTGGTTGTGAAATGAACTTTCGTTAAACAAGTTTCGACAAATCAAAGCGTGTGCTCCCAGAGGAAGGACTACGAAGTCCGAGACCTACGTGAGTGAACCGTTTATTTACTATGATCTACGAGTATGTGCGGAAGTTAGATTAATGACACAAAAATCAACAGAGAAATGGGGAAAAGCATATTCACAAGTAATCTGAAAGTAAAAGTACAAATTTCAGTAATAAGAGCTGTTTCCATAATGGTGAGAGGCACAAGAAGACGTATCAGAGCATTCGAATGCGAAGATGGAGCTGGAATCCTCTGAATTTCGGTCTGCCGTCGTCACCTGGAAAACCTCGCAGTAGAAGATTTAATTTAGCATTATTTTAAAGGAAAAGATAGACGAAACACAGATTCAATTTTACATAACATTTACCTTATGATAGTGACGATTGACATGTATTGCTATGTTATTTTATAAGGCATTTTTTTAAATCTTATTATTATAATATCTAGGTATTTCATAGATTTTATATCCTTTATTATATACATTAAACAGTTTTTGGCAGCAAAACAGTTGGTATAGATAATTATTCTAACTGAGACAGACCGACATAAAAAAAGGTTTTCAGATTTATTTGATTAGTTGTGCTACCTTCATAGCAAAGTTCAAGTTTGTAGAGCAACTGGAAGTACCCTATAGGTATAGATAGACAGACAACAAACATACAACGAAGTGATCCTATAAAGTTTCCGTTTTTCCCTTTTGAGGTACGGAACCCTAAAAATGGCTATGGCGTGACTATTTTATTTATAAGGGAAATTCCCACCCTAAAGCGAGGCAATAGAAAATTCTGCACCTGGCAACATTGAAACATTTAAATGGGCAATTGTCCATAAGACAATGAACGTAAAATTGCAGTTCTAGGCGAAATTGTAAAGTTAACAATGATAATAATAAGTGACATTTATATCGTTAATTTAGGGTTCCGTACCTCAAAAGGAAAAACCGGTACCCTTATAGGATTATTTTGTTGTCCATCTGTCTGTCTGTCTGTCTGTCAAGACCCTTTTTCTCTGGAACGCGTGGAGGCAGGATGATGAAATTAATATCAAATACTCAAACCTGCGGTCCCTTGAAGCTGTGAAAAAGTTAAAGCATCTAAGTCAACGCAATCAAAAGATACAGTTATTAATAAAATAATGCCCAAAAAGCCACGAGTTTTATGGCCTAGCAGAAATATGAAGTCGGTGCGGTGCTAGCGGAATATTCTTGGAATGAAGCACCGACTTCATATTTTTGTCAGGCCATAAAACTCATGGCTTTTTGGGGATTATTTTATGTTTTTTTTCTGAGGTTTTTTTTTAAGTCAGTTTTACTTTTTGTTAAAAGTATTTTTATTTCACAATTTTTAGTAACGTTAATATTTAAAATATTATCCTCCAACTCCTAACCGTTAAGGAGTTGTACCTTCCATCATCACCTCATCAACATGAGATGATGACTACCAGACGCAAGTAATTGAAAAGCTTTCGAAAATATATGAAACACATGATACGCCCCTATAAGATTTGAGGGTTGCCCTCGATTTCCCTAGAATCCCATCATCAGATCCTGATTTGATGACAATGGGACTAACTGGAAAGTATACCCTTTCAAACAAAAAAAAAAATTGAAATCGGTCCAGCCGTCTTCGAGTAATCGGGGAACATACATTAAAAAAAAATATTCCGACGAATTGAGAACCTCTTCCTTTTTTTGAAGTCGGTTAAAAAGGTCGTTTCCATACAAATTGTCGTACTTTGAAAACCTAAAGGGTATTTCCAGTTGTCCTAGAAACTTGAAATTTGGTATGAAGGTAGCTCTTATAACACAACCACTCCGAAAAGTTTAAAAATCTTAAATTTTTATGTCTGTCTGTAGATTTCAGCGACCAATATAAGTTGACCCCACACTGCATACATTTTGCTTAGGAGCAGGGCTCTGCTGACACTGGACTTCTTAAAAAAAACCGGCCAAGTGCGAGTCGGACTCGCGCACGATGGTTCCTTAGAAAGATTGTAACGCTTTTCCCCAGTGTTTTAAAAAGTCCAGTGTTAGCAGAGCCCTGTTCCTAAGCAAAATGTGCGCAGTGTGGGGTCAACTTATATTGGGTCTGCGAAATCTACAGACAGACATAAAAATTTAAGAGTTTGAGACTTTTTGGAGTGGTTGTGCTATAAGAGCTACCTTCATACCAAATTTCAAGTTTCTAGGACCACTGGAAGTACCCTTTAGGATTTCTCAGTACAGCAATTTACGTGTACGTTTGTGTAAAGGTGAGTCGACACGTCTGTCCAGGGGATGAGCGGTTGTGCTACACATTGATTTTTTTTTTTTTTTTTTTAGGTTTTTAGATGTTAGTATGGTGTTTTTGTTTAGGTCAGTGTTGAGTGTGAGGTACTGGTATTATTGTTTAGTTTAATTTAATCACAGAATACATAATAGTACAAGTACATTGAAATTTAAGCTGCATCGGATATTAAATGGTAATTACATGTGGATATTTTAAGTCATATCCTTTATTAATGTCATCCATTCATTATTTTCTCGTTTGGTTTATAACAACTTAACCTTACCTATAAGGTTCTACGAGATGGCCCAATTTTGGGAAATGTATCAGTTTGGCAAATATTTTATGGCAAAATGAATGGATACCGTGCCCTGTGTGCTTGCCACTGAGTGTCACACTGCAAACCACGGTCGATTTACCGATTATCGCACTGGAAAATAAAAACGTAGAACCCCCTCCTTTTTTGAAGTCGGTTAAAAATACATAAAAATAGAGAGGACATAAATTATGAATAAATACCCCACTTTGGGGACCAAATCTTCTGATTTTTAAACCCCCACGCGAAAAAAGGGATGTTTGAGGGAAGTTTGACCTGCGTATCTGTGTAGTATGATGGGTGTATCTGTGTTTCTGTATATATGTGTATCTGTCTGTGACATCACAGCTCCCAAACGTATTGGCCGATTTCGATACGTTTTTTTTATCGAAAGCTGGTTTAATCGAGGCGGTTCTTAGCTAACTTTTCGGTTAAGCCGTTTGTAAGATATTGAACTTTTGGGTTTTCCAACTTTCCTAATTTGATTATTTAAATAAATTGTTCCCATGTGATTTTCCATTTCAACTTTGACTTCGAGGTCAAATGAAACAAAGCGTGTGTTGTCACTATTTCTGTGTAAACATGGCTTTCAGCGGTTTTAAAACAAAACGAGCAGATAATAAATGTTTAGTATCTATCTTAATTGGCTTAATTTTAGTTCAGTTTTGTTCGCAGTTCGCGGACTTGTGTCTGGCCGACTGAATTTAATAAAGAAACTTCTTAATTGTGATTTGTCTTGGATAATATTGTTTTTATTGCTTTAACCTTTGAATTATAATTAAAGTAAAGAAGCTTTTCCAGTTTTCATGTCATTCAATAACACAAACGTTTTAAATAACAATCTAGTGAATAAAATAAATGTCTCCTCTAAAGGCTCTCGATTTATCTTAGCAAACATAAAATTCCGGAGGCTGGCAAAAAATATTATGTCAATTATCTACCAAAGTATAACAGACAAAGTTTACCTCCTACGATTTGCAAAAAACGAGAACATTCATAACGGGGAAAAACGTGGTACAGTGTTCCACAATAATGTATTTAAATTAAAGGCGTGGGACGGGACACGGAAAAAGCATTCACGAACAGATTACAGCCGGCGGAATTATTCGCTTATACATGCTTTTACAGGAAAACGTTGCTTGAGTGAGTACTGTATTGTATAATATTATCGTAAGCAGCGTATGTCTACTGCTCGACAAAGGACTCTCCCAATTATTATTATACCTACGTGTGCGGGCTTCGGGGCTAGACGCTCTTGCCAAAGGTGTTTTCTACTATTATACCTTTAAACCCCCAGAAAAATATAGCTAATATAGAAACCGGTTCCTCGACATTTCGTGTAGCGTTCCATAACCCCTACACCACGGCTAGCGTACGATGACACGTTGAGTGTTTTAAATGTATTCAAATATCTGCTTGTTTATCACCTTCTTGCTCGTTTTCACGAGAAAAAAAATACAGAAATTGGAGGAAAATACAAAAAGCTTGTCTCTCATTGGTGGAGAGTATCAGATACCTAGGTAGACCTCACTGGACACTAGCGATCCTAGCTATACAACTTTAGGCTTTAGTTTCTGTTGTCCGAAATAAATGAATTTTATTTATTTATCATTATTTTAGAGGATCATTTCACTTTTTTTCTAAGGTTTTTTTTTAAGGCGGTTTTACTTTTCTGTTAAAAGATTTTTGTTTCACAATTTTACGTTGATTTAACATTTTCAGAATTATCCTCCAACTCCTAACCGTTAAGGAGTTGTACCTTCCATCATCAGCTCATCAACATGAGATGATGGCTTACGGACGCAAATACTTGAATAGCCTTAGAAAATATATGAAACACATGATACGTGCCTATAAAATTTGAGAGTTGCCCTCGATTTCCCTGAGATCCCATCATCAGATCATGACTTGGTGACAACGGGACCACCTCAGGAGTATACCCTTTCGAATAAAAAAAGAATTTTGAAAATCGGTCTACAATTGACGGAGTAATCGATGTACATACATAAAAAAAATACATACAGTGGAAGGTAGAACCTCCTCCTTTTTTGAAGTCGGTTAAAAACCCGTTGTATCGTAAAAGCTTAGTACCTACTTGATGCAAGCACTTTTTCTCACGACAAAAACTAACACGGTACCTACCGTCCAGTCAGAAATAAAAAACCGGCCAAGTGCGAGTCGGACTCGTGGATCGAGGGTTCCGTAAAAAAAATTAGGTAAGTAAATAGTTCGTCCTATCACGGGAATCGAGTCTCAAAGACTTTTCCCTCTTTTCCCGAACGTTTTAAATTGTCCAGTGTTAGCAGAGCCCTGTTCCTAAGCAAAGTAAATGCAGTAGCAGTGGAGGCGAAGGTGTTGCATGAAAACATACATTTGCCGCACAGATTAACTATTTTTCACTTGTGGTCGCGGGTGAGCAATGTAATGTAATGTTTTTAGTTCAGTGTGGGGTCATTTTATATTGGTCTGTGACATATACAGACAGGCATAAAAATTTAAGATTTTCCGATTTTTCTGAGTGGTTAGATAGATAGATACAAACTTTATTCTTCAAAACAATACATGACTGTGTGACAAAAGACAAATAAAAGACAAATAAAAAAGACCCTATAGATTTTGATTTCATGTACGGCAATTTTTATGGAAAGTTGTATCCAAACACCCTTTTTTCATTTAATGACTGTATCGTTTGATTACATTGACTTAAAAGTTTGATTTTTTAACAGCTTCAAGGGACTGCAGGCCTGAGTAATAAGTATTACAGCTTGCTACCTCCTCGCGTTCCAGAGAGAAGGGGTCTTCACAGACAGACGGACAACGAAGTGGTCATGTAAGAGTTCCGTTGTTGCCTTTAGAGGTACGGAACCCTAGAAACATCGCTGATACTGATAAACATGGTAAACAGTTCCATTAATAAATGAATCCAAACCCTAGCCTCGTAGCCGGTAAGTACTTAAAAATTTGCATAAGTTAGTACTTTCGGAGTTCATGAATGAACGATGTCTGGGCCCGGAGCCAGAAAGGCAACGCCTTAATTGGTCTGCTCCTAAAATAACAACTGTTATAATTATAATGTTAAAATCCCTTGTAAGCTGCATTTAGGAGTTTACGTCGACGATATGTCTAAAGCCGTGATAACCGGGTGGTTGGCCTTGGCTCGTGCCTCTGAGTTTTTTAGAATTTACGTGCGAAATCTTTGTAATTTATCACGAGCTTTCGGTGAAGGAAAACTCACTCCTGCGAAGCGATTCAATGGTGTGTGTGAAGTTGCCAATCTGAATTGGGCCCGCGTGTGAACTATAGCCCAAGCTATCTCATAGTGAGAGGAGGCGTGCCCAGCAGTGGAACGTAAGACAAAAGGCGGTGATGAAGATGACGTCTATAGTTGTAAGGGTTCCGGCGGCCACCAGCTTGAAAAACTGGGGGGACTCGAAAAGGTGATTATTTCTCTGTCCTAAGTGTAATCATTCATTTCGACCGAGCGGTCGTCGGCCGGTTGGGCGGCCTAGGTACCGCTGGAGGGACGAAGTACATAAAGATCTTTCGGACGTCGGGGTCGATGGCTGGCAAGAGCTAGCCCAAGACCGCAAGGCATGGCGTAGTCTGGTGTCGGAGGCCAAGATCCACTTCGGTTCACTGCGCCCAGCTAGTAAATAAGTAAGTGTAATCATTACTTCACTATGTGTTATGACTGTTATGTTGCTAGTAAATTTATCTTGGTAGAGACAGACGAAAGCAGCTGAAGGCTTATTTTGTTTTGCACTACATTTTTCGGCCACTTTTCGAAGGGGAGAGGCACACACGTACAGCATAACTATACGCTCGTGTCAAAATTTGGTTTCGTTTTTGAAGAGGAAAGCGTTAACTTATATTTTTAACAACCGACGAAAAAGAGGGGTGTTATAAGTTTGACCTGTGTATCTGTCTGTGGCATCGTAGCTCGTAAACAGATGGACGGATTTGGACGCGGTTTTTTTTAATCGAAAGCTAGTTGATATCTTGGATTTTTTGTTGATTTAAATAATAAATTATATATTGTGAAGTGAATGTAAAAGACATGAAATAAAAACTTTAATTTAAAATTTAAAAAACCCCCAACAAAAAAAGCAGACAACAAAAAACGCCGACAAAAAAATATAAAGTAAAAAAAATATATGTACAAAAAAAAGCCAACGAAAAGAAAACTAAAAAAAGTAAAAAATAATGCCTAATACTATGTTTTGTTAGTATGGATGTAAGTATGGATTAGCCCTTTCAGTTCAATATACCTAGCAAAATTTTTATCTCAGCGTTGTCTCGGTGTCGGGGGATCGCTAAAGTCAATAGCAAACAATAGTTATTTATGATACAAGTGCGGAAAGTAGGCAATTCCCAACGAGTGGTGGTGATCTTAAACACGAGCGTAAGCGAGTGTTTTAAACCGACACGAGTTGTAAATTGCCTTCCGCACATATATCATACAACGTTTTACAATGCATTAAGCGAGGAAACAAAAATATACAGTCACCAATAAAACTCAAAACAAATACCTACCACAGACTTAAATTAAATGAGCAGTATGGCGAAATAATCTCAAATAAATTTTGTAGGCCTAAAATTATTTTGAAACTTTCGACAATAAGTGCTTATTTGCATTTGTAAATTTAAATCTTCAAAATTAAAAATATTTATGTTCCTGACTCCTAATTTTTATTTTTATTTTGTCAAGCAATTGTTACCAACCGTTACCAATTGCTTGACAAAATTAAAAAGTTTGGACCATTAATTGGCGGGAACTCTATGATGAGCTAAGAGTACAGATCTATACTTATCTGTGGCGCGCTGCGGCGCGCGCATTGCAAGGTTCGAATTAGACTTGCTTAATTATGTTAACCATGATCGTATTTTTATTCTAAGACCTTATAATAAAAAAACTGTTTCATGTACGTCTGTTTTATATTTGAACTATAATAAATCTTTAATTATTAACTTAGTTTCGTCAAATGTTTTATCATTTGCGCAAAGCTGAATTATAAAGTCACACCTCTTTGATATCATTCTGTTAAACACTAGTTTGGACACAACTTTTTGACATTTAGTAAATTAAAAAACTACTTTTCCACACGCGTGTGGAAAAAGACATCCATATATTTTTTCCGCACACTTGCGAATTCGTGCTAAAAAGACTAACTTTCTATGAACATGTTGACCCACATCAAAGTGCACTTTCCGAGCAAGTGCATTGTAAAGTATGTTGTTTTATAGAAAGAATAGCTGTGGTTGACTTTAGCGATCCCCCGACACCGACGACGCTTAGATAAAAATTTTGCTAGGTATATTGAACTGAAAGGACCAATCCATACCTCCATCCATACTAATCCATACTAACAAAATATAATATTAGGCATTATTTGTTACTTTTCTTAGTTTTTTTTTGTCTGCTTTTTTTGTCGGGGTTTTTTAAACCATATAAAGTAGGTACTGAGCATCTCTGTGACAGTTCTAAACCACTTATAGCATCAGACGATTCGTGGTTTCCTAGCTCGAATCTTGCTATAGTTGCTTGGTTCAAATGTTATACTTTATAGGTGAACGAATGCCGAGCAAAGGTCTTATTCTAAAACCTAATTATAATTACTGATATTTTATAATTGACACGGATAAAAACCTAAGCCCTAACATGCATCGTCATGCGTAAAGTGGATATGCAAAATTAGGACGAGCCGGTATGTTGATAGCTGCAAGTAAGCAAAATGATCATACCGATGAAAAACGAGAAGATAATGAGCAAGAGTATTAACTCTAAATATGAGCAAAGGACATGGTTGGTTATATGTGAGTACTTGATACCGATCGATATACATAACCCTGTTTAGAAATATTTTCGGAATCAAAACTGCGAGTGGATTATCTGAGCCTCGAGCACGAGTGTTATCGAGAAAATTTCTATGACGTTTGGAACAGCGCCTCCCGTGAGGGTATTTGGTACAAAATTTTTATATGAAGTATCTCGATGGCGATACGATAACGGTTACGTTACGCTGGTTTCGAATATTCGTGCTTGGGGCTCTGTGCCTAAAGGATTTCATTTTTTAAGCCCCGACGAAAAAGAGGGGTGTTAGTTTGACATGTGTATCTGTGTATCTGTCTGTAGCATCGTAGCTCGTGAATGGATGGACGGATTTGGACGCGGCTTTTTTTAATCGAAAGCTTGATCGAGATGGTTCTTAGCCAAGTTTAGTAAAATTCGGTTTAGCTGTTTTAGACATATTAAACTTTTAAATGTCTCAAGTTCAGATCCCAGATGTGAGAGCCCGTTGATGTCTTCAGTATGACTAAGTTCGGAAATTCGTAATCCGGGAGCTCGTTGATATCTTGGATTTTTTGTTGGTTTAAGTCAAATAATAAAATATGTATTGTGAAGTGAATTATAACGTAAAAAACATGAAATAAAAACTAAAATTTAAATGTAAAACCCCCGATGGAAAAAAAGCAAACAAAAAAAAAACTAAAAAAAAAGTCAAAAATAATGCCTAATATATTTTGTTAGTATGGATTAGTATGGATGGAGGTATGGATTGGCCCTTTCAGTTCAATATACCTAGCAAATTTTTTATCTAAGCGTCGTCGGTGTCGGGGGATCGCTAAAGTCAACAGCAAACTAAAGTATGATTGTTGCTTTTATAGAAAGAATAGCTGTGGTTGACTTTAGCGATCCCCCGAAACCGACTTTCGAACCGACTTCAAAAAAGGAGGAGGTTCTACGTTCCGCTGTATGTTTTTTTTTTATATATATGTTCATCGATTACTCCGTCAATTGTAGACCGATTTTCAAAATTCTTTCTTTATTCGAAAGGGTATACGCCTGAGGTGGTCCCACTGTCACCAAGTCATGATCTGATGATGGGATCTCAGGGAAATCAAGGGCAACCCTCAAATTTTATAGGCACGTATCATGTGTTTGATATATTTTTTAAGGCTATTCAAGTATTTGCGTCCGGTAGTCATCATCTCATGTTGATGAGCTGATGATGGAAGGTACAACTCCTTAACGGTTAGGAGTTGGAGGATAATTCTGAAAATGTTAAATCAACGTAAAATCTATACCTATAAAACAGTACCGTGACTGACTGACTGACAGACAACGCACAGCCTAAACCACTGGACCTAGAGACTTGAAATTTGGCAGACATGTACCTTGGGTATACTAGAGGAGCAATAAGAAGGGATTTTTCGAAATTCCCACGAGTTAGGGAATAAATGGAATTTACATTTTCGAATCAAAGTGGCTCTATCTCCGCAACTATAATTATTAGAGATTACAAATTGGGCATGCAAGTAGGTAATAATAACAGCTAATAATGGGTTTCAGGATTTTTTGAAATTCCCACGGGATAAAGGATAAACAGTGATATTTTCATAGTAACTGACTAGCACATATAGAGATTTGCAAGTTTACAATTATTATTTCTTGAGGATCATAGAGGTGCACTAAGAAGGACTTTTTCGAAATTCCCACTGGATAGGGAATAAATGGGATTTAATTTTAGAATTTTTTAAGTGATCTAAAGAGTTAAAATGCAAAATTCCCGCGTGATAGAAATAAGCGAACTCAACTTCGGGGCTGATTTAAATTAAAATCACTAATGGAATGCTACACTGTCACTAATTCATATTTAAGGTTTTTTTAAATAGCTAGGTTAAAACAGTTATTAATATCCGGCGGGAACTTTACAATTTCTCGGGATAAAAGTAGCCTATATCAATCAGAAACAGTGTAGCTTTCTGTTAGTGAAAGTTTTTCAATCGGGCTGAATGTAGAATTCGCTTATTTCTATCCCCCGGGAATTTTGCATTGTCCCGAGGAAAAAGTAGGTTCCAATGTCAGTTAAGAACTGTAGCTTTTTATAAGTGAAAGTTTTTTTTTATCGATCTGAAGAGTTAAAATTACTTAAAATGAAAAAACCCGCGGTATAGAATTAAGTGAACCCAATTTCTGCGCTGATTTTAAAAATTCTTCCACTAATAGAAAGCTACATTGTCCCAAATTAACATTTAATTAAAATGAAGCCCTATATTGCTAATAGGTACGTCCGTCCGCGGTCAGTGCTAAAACGCAAAAACGGAGAGTGAGTACTTTTTATCACGGGATAATATCTCATTCCCACGGGAAACACGTTACAACATCGCCTTTATTTGTGGTTTTGCGATGGATTAAAGTTTAAGGTTCCTGTCGAGTCTCGTGTGCCAGAGAGCTGCGAGTCCCTTCTGGATCTGTCCAAGGGGAACATCAGCTTGGGCCAGTGCACCCTCGGCATGTCAATGATTTCCTGGCCAAGAATTTCTGGAACATCAATGACCGATGGCTAAGAACCCGACATGGGAAGGGGTTTATTCAGTTTATCATATCCGACATGTTTTTAAACTTAATTTTTTACAATTTTTTTAATTAAAGCAGTTATCTTCAGCCGATTGAGATGAAATTTTTCATACTTATGTAAATCTGGTGACAATACAATAATCTGGAGAGAAATTTTGATGGTGCAGCCAGGATCGTTTCCACAGGAGGGAACTCTTCAACGGTTAACGGCATCGACTTGTAATTAGGTATGGATATGTAAGTTTAAAAACAGACAACAAAAATACAGTCGGCAAAAGAGCTTGTGTTCAAAATGTTTTCTTATGGGTTGGTTATTTATATTACAAACTTGCATTATTGTAAACTGACATTGGCACAAGCCCTAAAGGCAAAATAAGTACAAGAAGACTACAATTATATGCAAATTTATAGTGTTTACCAGTGGCAAAAACTGGCATTAGTTTTTTATGAATATTTGTAATAATATTATCAGTTTTCAGTTAGTAATGTAGTACTCCAAGTGTTTTTACACGACTGCCCAAAGAATAAAAATTGTGAAATAAAAAATCTTTTAACAAAAAGTAAAACCGCCTTCGAAAAATATGATATTTCTGCTAGGCCATAAAACTCATGGCTTTTTGGGGATTATTTTATGTTTTTTTTCTGAGGTTTTTTTTTAAGGCGGTTCTACTTTTTGTTAAAAGATTTTTTATTTCACAATTTTTAGTTAAGTTAATATTTAAAATATTATCCTCCAACTCCTAACCGTTAAGGAGTTGTACCTTCCCTCATCACCTCATCAACACGAGATGATGACTACCAGACGCAAGTGCTTGAATAGCTTTCGAAAATATATGAAACACATGATACGTCCCTACAAAATTTGCGGAACAAGCGCGAAAAAATAAAAATAAAACTGCTGTCTTTCTTGTATTTGTTTGTAGTACCTAGGTACATTATGTTTATAACTTCGAAAACTGTAGTTTTAATTATTGATAAAGATCTGAATGTAGAATGTAGAAATACTAAGTGAAGACAAAATGCAATTGATGTTTTAAAGTGATTTACTGTGCCATCTAAATCAAAACAGAAATACACGTTAACCGATAAACTAAAACTAAAAGTTTTATATAATGTAAGAACAGTAAAAATAACCAATCAAGTATTAAACGTTTTCTGAAAATGTGTTTATAGCCAGCTTATTGAAGTAACTATCGTAATAACGCAATATTATAATTAGTTACTTAATTGTATTTATTTTCTGAACTTGTCCTTCTAAAGAATGTATTGTGGCCAAGTAACACCGCTGAGTCCCCACAAACTCTTTGCGGAGTCCCAGGGCTCCACGGAGGACGGAGGACACTTTGAGTAAGGTTACTAGGTAATTAAACTGGCTAACACGTACAAGTATAGTTCGTTGTGGTGAATAATACTTAGATATAGGTACTCGATTTTGCAAAGCGTTGTACGGACTAAAACTGGCACCGACATCAAAACGTATTTACGTTTAATTGTGATCTTAAATAAACACTCGGACGTTTATCACAGCAACAAATCCAAGGTGCCATCACCAAAGACATTCAGACATTGGAAAGTTCTCAAAGAAAGAAAGAAAGAAACAAAGAAAGAAACATATATTTATTAGAAACTAATAAAGGCAAAGGAAGCTCCGAATAACCAATATCTACTAACATAGGTTAGTTGAATACTCAGTTAATTTTTGCTATTTTTTTTTCCTCGCAAGTGTGTTGAAAAACGTCGTATGAAACGCGTGAGCATTAGTCATTACACTCCTCGGCTATATTAAAGCCTGAGCGAGGCGAAGGCTTCAAACCCACCTCGACTGTAATGACCAATTTAGCACACTTGTATCATAATGTACTATTGTATTTGTAGACGCCGTGAAAAATGTCGCTTCTGACTTTTCAATGCCGTGAAAAAGAAACTCATTGGCAAAATGAATATAAAGAGTGAAGGAGTGTGTTAAAAATTCAGACGATGCTTAAATATCGACTGTGGATACTTTGAACCAAGCTACCACAGATAACCCTACATTTAACATCATCCGGTCGAAACAAAGCAACATACCTACATGGAAAGCGTGACAATAAAACACCTCCTTTTATTAACAGAATAGAAATCAATAAACAACGAAGCTTTCAATAAAATCGTCAACAAACCTTAGGAGCATTTCAGTTCAACAAAACCTACAATAAAATAGTAGTTATAAAATTAAAGCTAGTACGTACGTTCAGAAAGCATCCATTGCCCGTTCGAGGCACAAATTCAAATTTGAACACACACAGTATCAATGGTCACAGTTCACAGAGTCATAGATCACAGAGCAGGATTGTTTTTTATGTGGGATTATGTAATTTGTGCGGCCGCATGGCGCGAGCGAGGCGCGCCGAGGTCGACTGCAGACAGAAATGGCGGCGACTGCGCGCGCCGCCCGCCCTACGCCTAGCGGGGGTTCTGATGGCAAGGCGGACTTTGTTTCACAGCAGGTACCTACTAAGTTGCGTTTGTCGCGGATATGAGTTATACTGGTTAGGCCTTTTTTTTACGCTGTTATAACGGAAAACTCCGGAAATTGTGTATTTTTACGTGAGTCTCCGACTGTGTGAAAAATATTGCTGACAATGTTGACATTTCTTTTTTTGTTATACGACGAGGAAGGCAAACGAGCAAGTGGGTCACTTGATGGTAAGTGATCACCACTGCCCATAGACACCCACAACCCCGAAGGGCCCGCAGATGCGTTGCCAACCTACAGAGCTAAGATGAAATGTCTCTTGTGCCCGTAATTACACCGGCTGTCTTACTCTCCACACCGGAACACAACAGTGAAAGCACTGCTGCTTAGCGGCAGGATTAGCGAGTAAGATGGTGGTAGCGATCCGGACGGACCTTCCCCAAGGTCCTACCACCCTTAAAAACGACGACTCTGACGATGCGTTTTGAAATTGCATCGACTCAACTTGTGCGTTCAGAATTATCATCATCATCATCACCAGCCTTTTTTACGTCCCACTGCTGGACACAGGCCTCCTCCCACAATGAGAGGGCTTGGGCTACAGTTCCCACGCGGGCCAAGTGCGGATTGGGAACTTCACACACATCATTGAATTGCTACGCAGGTTTGTGCAGGTTTCCTCACGATGTTTTCCTTCACCGAAAAGCTCATGATAAGTTACAAATGTAATTCCGCACATAAATTCCGAAAAACTCAGAGGTGCGAGCCGGGGTTCGACCCACGACACTCTGCTTGACAGGCCATAGGTCAAACCACTAGGCTCTCACGGCTTCACGGTATCACGGGTTCAGAATTATATATATTCTTATATTATATTATATATTCAACATCATTACAAAAAACAAATGTTTCTTACAGAATTTTAAGGACCATTCAATAAAGCTAAAATTGGTAGGCATCTCTTATTAAATTCTCAAACTATTTATAATTTATTTAATGATAATTAGTATCGAGCGAACCATTATTATGAGTGTTTTACGTTTTGTTGTCTGTCAAAAGCTACTTAAACACGCTCCACTCCAAGGTCAAATTACTTTCCCCACTAGTGGATAAAATGCGATTTCACCCGCTCGTATTAAAGGATAAAAGACGGCTTTCCGAGGTAGTGAGGGGAAAAGTGAATTATTGTGCCATCAAAATCAAAACAGAAATACACGTTAACCGATAAACTAAAACTAAAAGTTTTATATAATGTAAGAACAGTAAAAATAACCAATCAAGTATTAAACGTTTTCCGAAAATGTGTTTATAGCCAGTTTGTTGAACTAACTATCGTAATCACGCAATATTTATAATTAGTTACTTAATTATATTTATTTTCTGAACTTGTCCTCCTAAAGAATGTATTGTGCCCAAGTAACACCACGGAGTCCCCACAAACTCTTTGCGGAGGCCCAGGGCTCCATGGAGTACGGAGGACACTTTGAGTAAGGCTACTAGGTAATTAAACTGGCTAACACGTATAAGTATAGTTCGTTGTGGTGAATAATACTTAGATATATTCGATTTTGCAAAGCACTGTATGGACTAAAACTGGCACCGACATCATAATGTATTCACGTTTAACTGTGATCTTAAAGAAATACTCGGACTTTTATCACAGCAACAAATCCAATAGGTGCCATCACCAAAGACTTTCAGACATTGGAAAGTTCTCAAAGGAAGCTCAGAATAACCAGTATCTACTAACATAGGTTAGTTGAATACTTAGTTAATTTTTGCTATTTTTTCCTCGGAAGTGTGTTGTTAAACGTCGTATGAAACTCGTGAGCATTAGTCAATACTCTCCTCGGCTATATTAAAGCCTTCGCTTCGCTCAGGCTTCAAGCCCGCCTCAACTGTAATGACCAGTTTAGCACACTTGTATCGTAATGTACTATTAACCTTACTTACTGAAAAACATTTTTTTTAATTTAAAGTAAAGAACTATTTAAAACCATTCGCACGGACTAAACGCGTCATCCAAACCGCCCCCTAATCCAGACAAAAGGCTCACACTTTGTAACGCTCGCCGTTACCTTTCACCTCACACATTTTTCATCTACCCTCATTCACAAGCCCTCCATCCATCGCTGCTTCCCTTCGTTACACTCGAGGGGAATCTTTAGCGACGCGGTAATATACTTGATGTTCATAACTTTGATCGCGTAGTAAAAATGTGGGTGTAAACGACGGATTGGTGCGGAAAAAATGTGGATATTGAGGGACGAAATACGGAATGCAGTCAAAAGTGACTGTAGATCCGGGGCAATAAAGATATCAATGAAAATAAGAATTTGCGGTTTTTTCTTTAAGGCTTTACGTCAGTTAAGAATGGGTTTGCTCGGAAGATTAATTTCCTTGTAAATTTGGGGAATGAACACGGATAACTTGCTATTTGGTTTAGTTCATTGATTGTGACGTCAGTGGCTTCAATTTCTGCAATAACAAATAATAAATTCTTTTGTAATTTAGTCTATAAAACCCCCGAAAAAAAAGCAGACACCAAAAAGCGCCGACGAAAAAATCCTAATATAAAGTAAAAACGTATAACTACAAAAAAAAAGCAAACAAAAAGAAAACTAAAAAAAAAAAAACAAAAATAATGCCTAATATTATATTTAACCGATTTCAGAAAAAAGTAGGAGGTTCTACGTTCCACTGTATGTTTTTTTTTTAATGTATGTACATCGATTACTCCGTCAATTGTATACCGATTTCGAAAATTCTTTTTTTGTTCGAAAGGGTATACTCCTGAAATGGCCCCACTGTCACCAAGTCATGATCTGATGATGGGATCCCAGGGAAATCGAGGGCAACCCTCAAATTTCATAGGCACGTATTATGTGTTCCATATATTTTCTAAGGCTATTCAAGTATTTGCGTCCAGTAGTCATCATCTCATGTTGATGAGCTGATGATGGAAGGTAGAACTCCTTAACGGTTAGGAGTTGGAGGATAATTCTGAAAATGTTAAATCAACGTAAAATTGTGAAATAAAAACCTTTTAACGAAAAAGTGAAACCTTGGGCCCTGGATTGGCCCGTTGCCATAGCCGCCTCCAGATCCTTTAGGATCCGTAACAAGCTGCGATGGGCGACGCGGCAATTCCAAAGGTTCTCCAAGGAGAATCCAGTATCACACAGGAGCTCTGTGTCGCAATTTTAGCGTGAAGCCCTGCACACATCTTGTGATGGCTACGAGCTTCGTGAGTCGTCACATACCCCTGCCTCCACTAAGTGGATAAGGGAGCGGTGTGGGCAGTACACTGGCCGGGACTTCGTGCAGTTCGTGCACTGCCATATTAACGCGCTCCCATCGAGGGTGAGGAACTCTCGGGCGCGCAGAGTGGGTCGGGAGTCGGAATTGAACTGTCGTGCGGGTTGCATGGTCGGGGAGACGACGGCTCACACCATTCAGCAGTGTCACAGAACACACGGCGGCCGTATTGAACGGCATAATTGTGTGGCCGGTTTTGTTGCTAAAGCAATGGAGGGCCAGGGCTGGGTTGTGGATCTCGAGGCTAAGATAAGGACCGCTGAGGGTCTTAGGAAGCCTGACATCATCGCCAGGAGGGGCGATGTGGGGGTGATTGTCGACGCGCAGATAGTCTCGGGTCGTCGGTCGTTAGACGAAGCTCACCGTGTGAAACGTGCTAAGTACGGGACGCATGTGGAGTTAGTCGAGCGCGTGGCGAGTAAACTAGGACTGTCTGGATCAGAGCGCGTGTCGGCCACTTCTTGCACGCTCTCATGGAGGGGTGTGTGGAGTCATAGCTCTTTTGATGAGCTGAGGACGACGCTGGGGGTCTCCTCTAAGACTTTGGAGTCTATTTCAGGCCTGGTCTTGCGCGGATCGCATATGAACTGGAGCAGGTTCAACCAGATAACAACCGTCTCGGGAGGGGCGTCTGGGCGAGAAGCTCGGGTTGGTCATCCAGTGGCCATCATGGGGTAGCTAAGCCCCACTGTTGTCCCAGGCCCCTGAGTCGTATTAGCTGACTGGTCGCCGCTTGTTTGGTAGATCGGGACATCATTGCTTTTTCTTAGCCAATGAGGTGTAGACCGGAGGGTTGTTCGGCTAAGGGGGCCCAACCCGAAGGTGAGGTCCATAATGATTACAATTTCGTCACTAATGGACGATGGCATGATGTGAGCACCTTGGAATAATAGCCAAATGCCTCGTCATCTAATTAGTGACGCGCTTGAATGGATTAACGAGATTCCCACAGTTCCTATCTACTGTGCGACCTCCTAGTGATCGGACGTGCCGTAGGTGTGCTCTCGCTAATTAAATTTAAATATTGTAAATTTCGTACTGTTTGCGGATTATTCCTTCTGTATCTGTTCTTATCTCTATTGCCTGTGTTTTTCTACTATATTTTGTAATTTTAGCCTGTTTTTGAGTGAGTTGTGGTCTAAAACCTTGGTCTGTCTGGGGAACGTTAAATCGTAACACCCCGGACCCTAACCGCCGCTCTGGTAAGTGTTTCCCATTCGTTTCTATTGTTACTGTCTTAATCTCTAATGCCGGTAGGTATCTAGCCCTCCTAATATTTTCTGAATACTAACACGCGGTTTTGAGGTTTGTGCCACGCGGTATTTTGAGGTTAGGCACGAGGTATAGTGTGACGTTGCCAACCGCCATCTGGCGGCTGTCAGTTCAGTTGACGACTGTCATCTGTCAGCTGTCATTTGGGGTTGCCATAGTGATCGCTCGCCCTTGCTCTGATTATTTTACTGTTTCGTATTTTTGACGTAGCTCCCGCCTTAGCCGTCGGTGTCAGGTTTTTTTTTTAATAGCCCGGAAAAAAAATCGTTCTTTTCGTATTGTTTTGTATAAAAATAATAATAATTCAAAACAATACAAAAAAAAAATATATTTAATAAAATTATTCTTCAGTAGGTGAAATAAGTACCTAAGTAATTTTTGAGATATAAAATATTTATTTGCTATTCGGGCCCATACCTACTAAATGTTATAAATTTGATTCAGGATTCCTGATACACAGTACCGGTTCGCGTTCCTCTCGTACTGAGCAGTATTACCCAGCTCACGTTCCCTTTTGGTGGGTGAACAATCCAACGCTTGGCGAATTTTGCTTCGCAATGATAGGAAGAGCCGACATCGAAAGACGATTCGCGTTATAAAAAGGGGAGTTTAATAGAAAACGAAAAAAAGGGGAAACGCAACACACACACAGATGACGTATTTCTATTCTATTAGTTTAGACAAAATAGGTAATCAAACAATAACACTTTTAATTACTTAGTTATCTTTGTTATAATATCTTTGTTTATTACTTACAGACAATGAAAGGCATTTTGAATGTCACCTCTGACATTCTTCACTAAGCTGGGAAGATGAGTGAGGAACGAGATGGAAGATGCGGAGATGACACAGGAAAGGGTTTTTTTCCTGTGAATCACTTTAAATAAATTGTGGTAATGTAGTAACGCAAGATATGCGACTAAATGAAAAAACGAAAAATTCAAAACAATAAAAAAATTAAAAATAAACTATCTAGTTATCCGGGCTATTAAAAAAAAAAAACCTAACACCGATGGCTAAGGCGGGAGCTACGCTCCGCTTCGCTCCCGCCTTAGCCTTCTGAACCTAACCTATCCGAGTCGCTTCTGCTCAGACTGGTCTTGCTCGCTCGCTTCGCTCGCTCGCATGTACATGCGAAGTAAATTTCGGACAGTCAAAAACATGCCAAAGGGGACCTGTAGGGGAATGTATTTTTGATTTTGATTTACGGCCACGGCCACGGCCGCGGCCGCCACGCGTAACGCGTCGCCTCCGTCGATCCCTATGGCGGTGGACGCGAGCGATGCGCACTTGATTGTGCGTTCGTCGTTTGCGTGCTGTGGCCTGTTGTAATGCGAGCTGAGACGTTGTTGTTTTTTTTAGAGCAGCAGTGTGACAGACTTATCAGCGAAAATATATACATGCGCGTTTGTTATTCTTGTCATCTCTCACTCTCTCAAAAAATACTGCCTTTGGTACGACCAGAGGGTAGCGTTTGTTTGTTTGGTGTGGGGGGTGGCAGAAGAGCGCGCGCAGAGAGAGAGATATAAGGAGATCGTTCGCGACTCTTATCTCGTTTTTGTCGCCGTCACTAAAACGGCTGCGGGTGATGGCGCTCCCTGTCGCCGGGCGTTTTGTGCACACTTTGCGCGACAGTGTTAGAGGTGATACACCCGGTATCGTCCCACGGAGGACGTGCAGTGATTATTTTGTGCCTGGTCGTAGAAGAATGTTCATATTTGGGCGCTCGTAACGCGCGCTCGTAACGAGTGGAAAAACGACTTTAAGTTTAATTTCCAACGAAAAATAATAAACGGCACGTCGCGCGCGCTCTCGGACAAGTGAAGAGAGACGCGCGGCTACGTCGCGCTCGTAGAAGCGCGTTTTCGTAACGATACAACGTAACGTTGATCGTTCTAAACGACAGCTCCCTGGTTGATCCTGCCAGTAGTTATATGCTTGTCTCAAAGATTAAGCCATGCATGTCTCAGTGCAAGCCGTATTAAGGCGATACCGCGAATGGCTCAATATATCAGTTTTGGTTCCTTAGATCTTGCTCAGTTACTTGGATAACTGTGGTAATTCTAGAGCTAATACATGCAATCAGAACTCTGACCAGTGATGGGATGAGTGCTTTTATTAGATCAAAACCAATCGGCGGAGGGCCTCGCGTCCGAAGTCGTAACATTTTGATGAATCTGGATAACTTTTGCAGATCGCACGGTCCAGTACCGGCGACGCATCTTTCAAATGTCTGCCTTATCAACTTTCGATGGTAGTTTCTGCGACTACCATGGTTGTCACGGGTAACGGGGAATCAGGGTTCGATTCCGGAGAGGGAGCCTGAGAAACGGCTACCACATCCAAGGAAGGCAGCAGGCGCGCAAATTACCCACTCCCGGCACGGGGAGGTAGTGACGAAAAATAACGATACGGGACTCTTACGAGGCCTCGTAATCGGAATGAGTACACTTTAAATATTTTAACGAGGAACAATTGGAGGGCAAGTCTGGTGCCAGCAGCCGCGATAACTCCAGCTCCAATAGCGTATACTAAAATTGTTGCGGTTAAAAAGCTCGTAGTTGCATTTGTGCTGCGCGCTGTCGGTGCACCGCATCCGCGGTGATACTGACACGTTTGCGGAGCATATCGTCGGTGAGCCGGCGGTCAAACGCCGGTTCAATATCAAAATCCTATCGCGATGCTCTTCAGTGAGTGTCGAGGTGGGCCGACAATTTTACTTTGAACAAATTAGAGTGCTCAAAGCGGGCTCAAAATGCTGCTTGAATATTTCGTGCATGGAATAATAGAATATGATCTCGGTTCTATTTTGTTGGTTTTCAGAACTCCGAGGTAATGATTAATAGGGATAACTGGGGGCATTCGTATTGCGACGTTAGAGGTGAAATTCTTGGATCGTCGCAAGACGAACATCAGCGAAAGCATTTGCCAAAGGTGTTTTCATCAATCAAGAACGAAAGTTAGAGGTTCGAAGGCGATTAGATACCGCCCTAGTTCTAACCGTAAATATGTCATCTAGCGATCCGCCGACGTTACTACAATGGCTCGGCGGGCAGCTTCCGGGAAACCAAAGATTTTGGACTCCGGGGGGAGTATGGTTGCAAAGCTGAAACTTAAAGGAATT